>JAVGWX010000001.1:22083209-22618209 GCA_036924085.1 Ariolimax columbianus
TAAACCCTTTAACGAGGATCTATTGGAGGGCAAGTCTGGTGCCAGCAGCCGCGGTAATTCCAGCTCCATCAGTGATGGAGCAAAAACTATTGACCAAAAACACAAGACCCTCAAAATATCGGAGAGATGGGGATACTCGGACACAGACAGCAGAGGTGACGAAGTGGAAGATTGGGAGATAGACACAAATCTCTGTCTAATCAATAGGCCGGAGGATAGCCCTAGCTTCTATTCTAGAACATAGCATACCACCTCTACTCCAGACTTGGCCTTTTCCACGGTGGACATTCACCACAAAATAGACCGCCAGGTGCTAAACCAATTGGCAGGTAGCGACCACAAGCCAATTGTGCTAGAAGTTTATTTGGAAGTAAGCCCACAGGAAACAAAACCGCTCTCACGTTGGAATTACAAACGATCCGACTGGGACAGATTTGCAATCCTGACAGATGGGCTGTGCGAAACCATCAACACACAGAATACCAATATGAAGCCCATGGTGAAAAGCCTAACCAAAGCAATAATGCAAGCTGCCACTGAAACCATCTCAAGAGGGGCAAGGAAAAACTATAAGCCTTATTGGAATGATGAACTGCAGAAAGCGGAAGACGAAGTCTCAAATGCTAGGAACATGCAGAGAGAGAACAATCTATGGAGGCAAATATCGCCCTCAAAGCCACCACGGCAAAATACAAATACACTCTAAACCAAATAACAAGAGAAAGCTGGAAAAACAAAACAGAAAGCCTCAATTTAGATAAAGACGGAAATAAACTAGGGAAGTTAGTTAGAACCATGAATGACGAAACTCCATCAAACAAACAAATCACCATAAAGCAGGGCGACAACATGCTCACTGGAAAAAAAGCAGCAAACGCCTTTATTGAACATTATGCCAGAGCAAACCATATCGATGTCCCTGCAGATAGGCATACAGACATTAGGGAAGAACTCAATGGGCACGACAACATCAATATGGCACCAGAAGAGCACATGATGGCAAATCTAACAATCAACGAAGCGGAAGAGGCCATGAGAACTCTAAAGAAAAGGAAACCACCCGGAAAAGATGGGGTAACAAACGAAATGCTGATGGGGCCGGGCCAAACAGCAAAGATGAAGTTACTATCAGTCCTGAACCAAAGCTGGAAAAGGGGATTGTACCCCAGGCATGGAAAGACGCAGTACTTGTACAAGTACCAAAGAAAGGAAAAGATAAAACAGATCCAAATGGCCTGTCAGCCTACTGAGCTGTGTAGGCAAACTGATGGAACGTATGATAAACGCCAGACTGATGTGGCATCTAGAAGAAAAACACATACTAATTCCACAGCAAGCAGGCTTTAGACAGCACAGATCCACTGAGGATCAGGTCACCCTCATAGCCCAGGAAATAGAAGATGCCTACCAGGAGCAAAAACACACAGTAGCGGTTTGGGTGGACCCAGAAAAAGCATTTGATAAAGTCTGGAAAGAAGGACTTAAAGTCAAGCTACGAAGAAGTGAAGTTTGTAGGAAAATGTACAAATGGATCAGCCACTACCTCAAAAACAGAACAACCAGAGTTCAAGTACAAGGGCAGATGAGCAAAAAGGTGACACTTGAGCAGGGAGTACCCCAAGGGGAGTACTCTCACCCACACTCTTCCTGGTGTATATTAAAAAACATAACAGAGAATATACCAAGAAGAGTCCATAGCTTAATGTTTGCAGAAGATCTGGCTATGTGGACCTCTGAAAAGAATCTCACCATAGCAAGCAATCGGATACAGAAGGCCCTAACATCGCTGGAAGAGTGGGCGAACTCATGGCTGGTCAAAATAAACGAGGAAAAAACAACATGTACGATATTCTTGCTTTCAAATAAACCCCAAAACACCATAATAACTCTTAACGGCAAATACTTGCAGCCAAACGACAACCCAAACTACTCGGGAGTCACATTTGATCGGCGCATGACATGGAAAAGTCAGATCGAGAGAAACCGAAGGAGAGCCAGAGAAAGAATGGCAATCATGAGGAAACTTGCTGGCACAAGCTGGGGAGCAGACGGAAGTTTACTAAAGAAACTGTACACTGGAAGAGTGAGACCAGTTCTCGAGTATGGCATTGCGGCATGGACAACAGCAGCAAAGGCGAACTTCGATTAAATTAGCAAACTCCAAAACCAAGCCATGAGAGTTATAACAGGAGTCATGAAGTCAACGCCAATTGTAGAGCTTGAAAAGATTACAAAACTGCAACCCATGACCGACAGAGACTGCAGAGCCCAACAGCAAGCAGAGAAACTCAGAAGACTGACTGACCATCCAATGCACCAGAGACTAAACAATTTGGGAAATGGGAAACTAAAGCGGAGAAACTTTGCAGATATAGCCAAAGCAAAGATGCACGAAGACCCTATGAACGAATTAACAACACCAAAGCCCATCCCTACTGTACGAAAACCTACCTGGACGCAGCATATATTTCCAGCGGTGGTAGAAAATATACCAGGTATTAAAAACAAAAACTGCCAGACTGAAAAAGAAAGAAGAGATATAACCCTGAGGTACATAACGAAAAACTACCCAAGCATGGAGTGGACCCATGCATACACCGACGGTTCTGTAACAAACACCACACAGAACGGAGGGGCAGGAACGTTCCTGAACCTACCAAATGGCAGAAAAATAACACTGTCATTCGCTACTGGTAAGTACACAAGCAATTTCAGAGCGGAGGCAGAGGCACTGAGGGCGGCAGTGGAAGAAATGGTGACAGGTAAAAGGAATGAAAGCCATATAGTCCTGCTTACAAGATGTCCTGGCCGTAGTAACTGCACTAAAACGCCAGAAAAATACTGAACAATGATTTAAGAGCAGTACTCTGTCAACTATGCCAGCAGTCCGCACCAAAAAGAGTAGTGGTATAGTGGGTTCCATCCCACTGCAACATCCAAGGCAACGAGGAGGCAGACAGACTGGCAAAAGAAGGTGCAAGACTACCACAACCAGATAGTACTGTGACATACGAAGAGTCAAAACGGCTAATTAGAGCTAGATACATGACCAAATGGGAAACAGAACATACTGGCTACACAAAAAAACGACGCCTATTACCAGTTGAACAGAAGAGAGCAGGTCGTGGTCTTCAGACTTCGCACTGGCCACAATAGACTGAGATACCACCTATTCAACAAATTGAAGATAGGTGGCACTGACGAATGCTCGTGTGTTACCGAGAAAATGGCCGCTGAGCATTTGCTGCCAAACTTCCCGACATACGAGGATCAGAGAGAGCAGATGTGGCCATCACCAGTGGCAACACTAGACAAGCTCTATGGCAGTGTCGACAGCCTCAGGATGACCGCCTCTTTTTTCGAAAAAATAAGGTTTAACGTCTGACAGGGTAAGAAGAAGAAGAAGAAGAAGAAGAAGAAGAAGAAGAAGAAGAAGAAGAAGAAGAAGAAGAAGAAGGATATGAGAACTAAGAAGAGAGGGAAGAAGACAACGATAATATATATAAGAAGATACAGTTATTGCTGATATTATGAGATTTAGAGAGAAAAATAAAGAGGATAAATATAACCACAAGACCAAAAATATAACATGAGTGTCAGAGCCTGAGCCAGAGAGAGAGAGAGAAAGAGAGAGAGAGAGAAAAGGATTTGAGAAGGTTAAAATGATATCTCAAAGTTCACAGAGAAAGTGAGAGAGTGTGAAAGAGATAGAGCGAGTTTAATAATACAAGATACTATGCTATCTTGTAGAACGTAACAGACAGTATGAATGCGAGCTGATAATTGCAATCATTGTTGAAGAAAGCTTACATTGCAAGGCAGCCAGAGAGATAACACCATCTAGAGGGAGGGGATGAGAAGTGCAAGAGTTGTTTAATGCCCAGAGTGAGTAAGTTTACTCTTTTGTGCGCCCTGAAAAGGATGTTAAGTGGTGGGTTGTAGTAGCTTTCCTCACATCCCGAGCGTGCTGATGAAGATTTTTCAAAAAGGAATATGTAAAGAATAAATGCCGTACAGCTGAAATTGATAATGACGTGACAGCTTATCTGCATGAATTAGTTTAATAGCAGTCTACCTGCCTTTACCTGAGTTATACTGTACACAGTAAATACATATATTGTTACAGTGTCATTGATTGGTGTGGCAACTGTGGTATCACATTGGCAAGACGTAAAGCATTCAGTCAAGGATTCATTGATAAGGAGAATGGTAAATGAATAGACTGACAGCCAAACATAACGCCAGACAGACATACAGGCAGACAATCAGGGAGACAGACGAACGTATAGGTAGATAGATAGATAGATAGATAGATAGATATATAGATAGATAGATAGATAGACAGGCAGGCAGGCAGACAGGCAGGCAGGCAGGCAGGCAGGCAGACAGACAGACAGACAGAAGGAAGGACGGATGGATGGATGAATAGATAAATTCTTGTAGTCTCACAAACTGACCCAATGACAAATGGAATTACACACTGACTGATAGACGGACTAGCTAAACAACAGACTGGCATTCACAATGACGAACTAATGTCAGTAGCAAAGCGTGATGATAATTTCAGTGTAAATAAAGGTGCCCACTTAACAATTTCGTTAAATGTTGAAAAGTACTTAGTGTTTGTGATGAATAAAGTAGTTGAAATCCATGCTGTCAATGCACTTCTGCACAGTTGTCTACGTTTTCTTGTTTATCAATTCTAAGCGTCCTTGCTTCAATTTAAAAAAAAAGATATCTCACACTTTCCTTTAATAATTGATCTTGAGCACACTTACAAGAAAGTTCATTTTTTATTGAAATAGTAGCCAGATAGGAAAGTCTTTTATAGGTAATAACGCAGTTTTAATTCTTTTCAATGTACTCATTGAACGTACTGCAGTAGCCGAGCTCAGTGCAATACTGAGAATAAGTTGAAGCAACTTGTCCGTCTGTTCATACACTATTTGGTATTCGTTATCTACGAAGAAACCCAATAATTAAATGCAAGGTTTCTTAGGTGCATAGCGACAAACTTCACAATCATGGACTGGACCCATGCATACACCGATGGTTGTGTAACAAACACAACACAGAATGGAGGGGGAGGGGTATTCCTGAGCCTAACAAATGGTAGAAAAATAACACTGTCAGTGGCAACTGGAAAATTCTCAAGCAATTTCAGAGCTGAGGCAGAGGCACTGAAGGCTGCAGAAGAAGCAATGCTCACAGGCGAAAGCAATGAAAGCCAGATAGTCATGTTTACGGATACCATGGCCGTGGTTACAGCACTAAAAAGCCAGAAAAATACAGAACAATAATTTAAGGACTACTCTGTGAACTATGCCTGCAGTCCGCACCAAAAAAGAGTAGTGGTACAGTGGGTTACATCCCACTATAACATCCAAGGCAACGAGGAGGCAGACAGACTGGCAAAAAAGGTGCAAGATTACCACAACCAGATTCTAGTGTGACCTACGAAGAGTTAAAAAGGTTTATTAGGGCCAGATACATGGCCACATGGAAAACAGAGCATACTGGCTACACAAAAAATGATACCTATTACCAGTTGAGCAGTAGAGAACAGGTCGTGGTCTTCAGACTCCGCACAGGTCACAACAGACTGAGGTACCATTTATTCAATAAACTGAAGATAAGTAGCACTGACGAATGCACCTGTAGTACAGGGAAAATAACCACTGAATATCTGCTGCAAAATTGCCTGACATACGAGGACTAGAGAAAGCACATGTGGCATCACCAGTGGCAACACTAGTCAAGCTCTATGGCAGTGTCGACAGCCTCAAGATGACAGCTTTCTTCGAACAAATACAAGTTGACGTCTGACAGCGTAAGAAGAAGAAGAAGAAGAAATGCAAGGTTTCACTTCTCAGCTGTAAATATTTACCAATTCATTGTGAAATGCTTTAATGGTAAACACTCTAGGTTATGTGTTTTTAAGTTCTTTAAATAGACTGTCAAGAAAATATTTTTTGAAGTGCATATATTTTGCATGGTATTTTTCCTTTCAGGTGCACTATTTGTTCAAAAGACAAGGCATCAATGTAATGTTTTAACAAAAAGTCAACTGAATCAAAAGAATCATTATTAATGTCTACAGCGTCCCCCTTATTGTCACTACATCCTAAAACATTACTGATATTATGACACGAAATTTAACCCAATATAAATATAAACTTGTGCTTTATAAAAGTTGTGACTAGACGTGACAATGTATTGAATATTTTAGCATTGGTAAAATTGTTTGTATTTTGTTCAAACTCAACAGCCATCCATCCAATTTACTATACCTACATATACATTAATGCAGAATGTAATCAATACAAATGCTGTACATATAAATACCTATTGTAGATGGTACAACTAATCTATTTATGGTCACTGTGGAGGACAAAAATGATGTAGACACGTGATAAGGTTATAACAATAACGACATTGGTAAAATTGTTAGCTTTTTGTTAAAACTCAATAACCAGCCAAAAATTTACTAAACATACATATAAACGGATGCAGAATTTTAAAAGCACGTCTGTTGAACTTAAAAATTGATATTATTTGTTGTGTAAGAATGCAAATGTATCTTAATTTTGCAATTGCTTAAAAATTCCTATTTCCGCTACCAATTTTCGAACAATGGCATCAGTATTGGAAAGACTTATCCCAACTTGCATTTGACATACATACCTCTCCTCCCCACCACCATCCGTTATCTGTGGTTATTTAGTAGAAGTAACATCATCCGTCACATGCGTCACACAGAGTTCAATTTCTCAAGGCGGAACCATGTCCATCTATAGATTAAAGTAGGTCATGGCGGAACCATGGCCATCTATAGATTAAAGTAGGTCATGGCGGAACCATGACCATCTATAGATTAAAGTAGGTCATGGCGGAACCATGGCCATCTATAGATTAAAATAGATCATGGCGGAACCATGGCCATCTATAGATTAAAGTAGGTCATGGCAGAACCATGGCCATCTATAGATTAAAGTAGGTCATGGCGGAACCATGGCTGGAGGAACCCTTTTTGAATCGTTCACCTGTGCTAAAAATAGAAATCCATTCAGGTAAGGCCGGCCTAATTTGTTGCTATTTGGCTTTGAGAAATAAATGGTGCCGTAATGACCGTTTCCTAACCAATGGGCTTGATTCCTACGCTGTTTGGCTGGCCGCAATCAGCTATTCCGCATCATGTGTTTGCTTCATGTCAATAAGCTTAAAGAAAAATGACAATTGCATTGCTTCCTCTTCTTCTTCTTCGTTCGTTCTCAATCTCCAGCTACCAAACCCTGAAAGGGCTTAAGTAGCAAAATGTAGTCTAGAGAACGGAATGCGATGTGTCGTAGTTTACAGCTTGACTGCAATATTTGCACATTTCGGTCCAACACATCCGACTTCAGCAAGCATTTTATGAGTACCGGGTTAGCATTCCCTCTTCGATCCCTTCTCCTTAGCTAGTCTGCCCTGCTACAGCCTGTTATCTAGGATCACCGCTTGGAGGTGTAGAAGGGTCTTGGCAGCTCTGGTTCGCTGGCCCTGACTCTAGCAGTCAGCTATGGGTCGCTGACCACTGCAGCTCATGCGCTGCTCAGCGTCTTGATCTCCAATTGCATTTCAATTTCCTATTTATTTCAAATCTGTTATATGCAAATGAGTGTTCTCTAATTCTTCAAAACCCTTTGGGATAGCTTAGCCTGCCCTGTCTATTCTAACACTTCGCTTCTGACTGATACACTGATTGACTGACGGACTATCTAACAAACTGACTGGTTATCAGAATGACGAACTTACACATTAACTGACTGAGTGAATAAGTCCCAGAAGAAACTACCTAACAAATAGACTGTGTGACTCACGTACTCTATGACTGACTCAATTATAGGACTAAATTAGATTGTTATTCGGAACGGCTAAAACAGACATACTTGTTCACAGTTACTCAAGAAGATGAACTGGCTGAGATAAACAGACAAACTAACTCAGACAGACAGACATACAGACTCTCAGATAATACTCATTATGTCCATCATCCAAAGCGTGTCAGCTGGCCATGGATCACGTCTTAAACCAACAAACGTGCCTTTTCCATCTTTTCTGAACCGCCCAGTAGAGTTCTCACCCCGTTTTATTATTTTCTGTACGCCTGTATTGAGCTCACTTCTCTATATTTGGCTAGCTCTCTATTTCTCACAACCTGCGGAATCTAGATCGCTTTGCAACGTTAATAGCTGGTCTTCTCATCTATAGTTCCACTTTTTTTTGTTAGTACTTTCCAACAATTCCACTTTACCGATCTTGTCATCCAATTACATTTCTTTTATTATGTTACTGTTTATCTCCACGCTTTATTGCCATTACACTATGATTCACTTCATTGAGTCGACTATGTTGTTGGCATGACGTAATTTAGTCTAAATTTAATGTTTTCAAGTGCAATGAAAGATACTCTCGCATGTCCTCTTCATATGTTTCTACCTTCATGCGTTTTTACTTTGTTTTTATTGCAACCAATGTACCAGACTGATTGTACGAGACATTTTGTAGAAGTGTGCCTCCAAGCGCAATCAGATTGTCATTACATACGTATTTTATGATAATCGGTGTGTCTTCTCTCTGCAAATTCCAATTTCCCCTTTCATGTTACCTTTTATACCTTTCATATTAAAATACAAATTGAACTAATCTGATGTTTAATGGCCATAGTCATTTTCAGCAGCCTAAACAACGTAGATCAGACTGGTGATGCGGACAAACGCATTGGCTCTGAAACAGACAGACTGACTGAATTCAATTAGCTTGAATTGACTTCTGCTAGATTGACTGACATATTTAAAGACTGTCTGACTCAAACAGACAGACTGACTGAATTCAATTAGCTTGAATTGACTTCTGCTAGATTGACTGACATATTTAAAGACTGTCTGACTCAAACAGACAGACAGACGGACAGATATACTGACAAAAACATTGAGACTGACCATGCTAGTCGTGAAAGATGAAAGCCACATGAGTTATTAAACCATGACACGTGTCGTTCTGTGGTACACCGTGTTATCTGGAGCGACTGGTGAAACATTTACTCAACCCTCGCTGGTCGATTTCGCTGGCCTGATTTTAACAAAAAGATGTTATAGGCCTATAAATTTGAACTGCCATTTAGGAAGTCAAGAACTTGTTTAATAATTAAACCATGCGAAGCTTGTCTCTATTCACTCATGAGATTGACTCATAGCGCGTTAAATTGTTTTTTGTATTGATGTTTCTGTTGTGTTGGAAAGTATGGACTTTGAAAGTGATTAGTTTCGATAGTCTTGTATTGTATGGGCAGATTTGCTGGCCTAGTTATAATATTTCCCGAGTGGTCTGAGAACATGTCATAAGAGGCGACTAACTGTGTGACATTGCATAACACCGACCATGGTTAAGTGGTTTGTTAAGAGCAGCATAGATGGCGCCAAATAGGCTGCGTGTCTACTTTGCTCTAGTGTTTGTCTATTAAGATGGACTCGCACATTGATTAATCACCCACCATAACTGCTTCTCCCAACGCAGCGGAGTATTAAGCTGCTCAAGCCTAACCCGCTAAGCAGGAAACCATTCTCCCGGCTACATCCAGCTCATCTCAGACCTGCGACCTGCACAGTGGCATCTGCCCCTATAGAAGTACAGGTCAACTAAAAACCAAGAATTAAGTTATAGTTTTGGGTTCCTTTAGATCTATGTCGATGTTATGGTGTACATGTCGTCTCCAATATGTCCCTCTTAAATGTTAGACGAACATACGTGTACGCATTTGTGTGGATGGATAGATGTGTCGATGTGTGTGTGTGTGTGCTTGTTTGTCTGTGTACATATATATATATATATATATCTAATATATATCATCCTCATCATCAGTCCCGTAACCTAGAAGGTCGTTGAGGCACCGTTATTGCAGTTTGTCAAACCATTTCCCGCCATACGTCTCGATTTATCGCCAAGGTATTAGTTTCTGCTATAGACCTTCCCGTCCACTCTTTGATATTGTCCTCCCATCTCTTTTTTGGTCTCCCTCTCCCACGCTTCCCAGTAACAGTGCCTTACAGGACGGTTTTGGTCAGCCCTACCGATCGTGATATATGTCCGTACCATGTAAATTTTCGTGTTTTTACTATAGTCAGTTTTTTATAGTCAGGTTTTTATACTGTCCTCACTCCTTCCTAACAATTTCAAGAACACTCTCGTTTGTGACACGATCCAAATATGAAATGCCAAGAATTCTTCGCAAGCATCTCATTTCCATTGCACAAATTTTACCTTCCAGTACAGACGTCAGAGACCACGTCTCACACGCGTAGAGTTATACTGAGGTAAACATTGTATACATTAATGTCAGCTTCGATTTAAGGCTAATGTTCTTGTCTTTTCAGATTATTCGCCGTCTGGTCAGGGCGACCATGACCATCGCTGTTCTTGACTGGATCTCCGCTCTAGACCCCTCCGCATTCATTTCTATTTCTAGATATTTGAACCGCGTAACACTTTCCAGACGTTCAACTTTGACCACAAACGGGTATTAAATACCCTCTGGGGCGTTAAACATGATCTTACTCTTCTCTGCCCTGATTTCCATCTCAAATTTCTGGGCAGCATTGTCCAAGTTTGCGACTAGCCTTGCAAGTTCAGGCTCTGTTCCAGCCATACCAGTAATGTCGTCGGCAAACCGGAGGTGGGTGAGTATGCGTCCACCTAAACTGACCGTCGCTATCTGTTCATCCAATGCTTCTGACATCATGCGTTCTAGAAAAAAAACATTGAAAAGTGTCGGAGAAAGCAGACACCCCTGACGACCGCCGACTGTCGTGCGGAACCACAAATGACGTTGGTGAACAGCCATCCTATCTTGTATTTGCTGGGAGTTTCCCCATAGGGCCTCATGTCCTACCCAATAAAGACCTGGTACAATTTCTGTTTCTGCTGAGTGTATTTTTTACTGATCAAGCGCATGTTAAAATGTGTTATATTGTGCATCGACCAGCTCTGAAACCCGCTTGTACTTCCGCAATAATTTCTTTTGCACGTGGCTGCAGTCTGATAAGGATGATCTTGAGCACAACCTTACTGGCGTGGCTAATCAGACTTATGGTTCTGTAGTTCTGACACTGTTGGAGGCTATCCTTCCTTGGTATCACTATGATCAATGATTATGTCCAGCTTGTGGGCCATTCTCCTATCACTGTGATCAATGATTGTGTGAGCCATTCTCCTATCACTATGATCAATGATTGTGTCCAGCTTGTGGGCCATTCTTCCGTCTGTCATATCATATTACAGAGTTTTGTTAGAAAATCTATCCCTTCTGCCCCTCCAAGAATTAATAGTTCGCCTGGCATGTTTTCCACTCCCGCCGCTTTACCCTTTTTAAGAGATCTAACCGCCAACTTAACTTCTACACGCATGATGCTAAGGTTATCTTTCTCTGCTTGCTGGTCTGCTGTGGTTACATCTCTAGGATCCCTAGTGGATTTCATATCGTACAGCTGGGAGCAATATTCTGCCTGTCTCTTCATGACATCCTTTTCTGCAGTCATGGTATTCCCTGCCTCATCTTGAAATGTTCTTATTATGGGGGTGAACTTTTTTGTCAGTTTTCAAACTAGTTGGTAACCTGCTCTACCATTGATCTTGACAATGCAGTCTTGAATTTGTGTGCACTGATCTATTATCCACTTCTCTTTAGCTCTCGCCATGTCCTTTCTTATAGTCTTTTTTTATAGCTCTGTATTTTTCCGCTGCAGGTGTTTTGGTTTTCTCCTTTTTGTGAGCTTTTCTAGTGTCACATAGTAGTGATACATGTTTCAAGACCCACGGTTGAGAGATCTCCCACTGTCACATAGTAGTAATATATGTTCAGAGACCCAGGGTTGAGAGCTCTCCTAGTGACACATAGTAGTAATATATGTTCCGAGACTCAGGGTTTAGACCTACGTTTGTTCCTTCCCAGTATTTTCTCGGCCGTATCCTTCAGTATAGTGTTGAAGGCTTCTAACATAGACTGTACATCCTGGCGTTCTGTATCTGAGTCAGTGCTTGCTGCTAGGTTAAGATTGTTCCTCAGGCTATCATGAAATGCTTCTACGGCTAGTGGATCTTTCAATCAATCAAGGTCATACCTAATCCATCCTTGGTTGTTGTGGTCTTTAGGCTGAGACGAAATGTAAGGATAAACAGATCCTGGTCGCTGCCTTTGTCCGCCCCTGGATAACTTTTTTGTTCGGGCCTTATTAATGCTGAGAGAAATCTGGTTTGTACCATTATGTAGTGTATCTGATTATGGTGTTTCCCACTGGGTGAGTGCCATGTGGTTCTTCTAGACATTGCATGTTTCTCCAGCGTATTCGTAAGCATAAAATGATTGTATTCGGGAAACTCTAGTAACATATGCCCTCTCACGTTTGAAACTATTACAAAAGGATCTGCATGTGTCCGGCCAAGCTTCTGGCGCCTCAGAGCCAACCTTCCCGTTTCAGTCACCCTGCACTATGAGGATTTCTTTTTTGTGGGTATTGTTGATGCACCTATGTAACTGGTCATAAAAACACTCAACCTCATCCTACTCGTAGTCTGTTGTAGGGGCATATGCCTGTATCATCGTTACATTAAAAAGGGATGCCTTTAATCTTACAGTTATGAGCCTCTGCCGAAGACGGATGTGTCGGACCGAAAGATGCAAATATCGCAGCCAAGCTGTAAACTAGCGACACAACGCATTCCGTTCTCCGGACTACATCCTGCTACTTGCAAAGTCCTGTTCAGGGCTTGGTAGGCGATTGAGAACGAACACAGAAGAAGAGAAGTTATGAGCCTACTGGATATGGGGTGCTAATTTAGCACTGTGTTTTTTGTTCTTTTTATAGACAAGGAACCTCACACCATATCGATGAGTACTTTCCTCCCTGCTATTGTAGAATATATTACCTTCATCTGCTCGTCGCTCCAAAACCAGTCCATCTTGTATCTCAAATACCTAGTACGTTCTATCTATACCTAAGGATTTCATGTGAGAATTCGTTCTGTTTGCCTACCTGTCTTAATGTTCTCACATTCCACGTGGCAATAATGACGTCACGTGTTTTGAGTTTTAGTCTGGATAGGTTGGTCTAGTCGTGCATGTGTAGTCCTGACAATATTGTCGCATTGTTGTTTTCCCTATCCGTCTTCTGCATTAATGGACCACCACACAGATGACGGAGCCCATCTTTTTCCAAGTGACCTGACAGGGAACTTAACCCTGTTTATAGCCATCACCATTTTGCATTCTTCCATGTCATCCCTGTCCACAGGGTTTCAGCGTGCGGCGATTCACCCTGGCTGCCGCGTTTAATCCTCCCTCGGCCACCCCGTTTCCATCTTGATCGTTTCTTTGTGCTCTGTCAGGTGTGTGTACCAACCACCTTTTCACCAACGCTGTTAGTTAACCGACACACGTCACTGTACTTATTTTGGGTTAAATTGCGATTTAGATTGTAGTGCCAGAAGACAAATCGTTGAATATTGAATTCACCTTGTCGTTGTCTTACTCCTTATATTTGACACCACAACCATCATTTTGAACTGTAACAGAAGGCGATGAAAGAAAACACTGTGCTTGGTCCTACCAACGGAAATAAACTGTGACCCAGCGAATGTAGTTAGTCGATAAATGGGGTAGTCTGCACCAGCTTGTACGTAAAATGGAACATTTGCTATGTACTATCTGTCATACGTTTATTTATGAAAATTCCTTACTTCTCCCGCAGCACTGCACATTTATATCCAAAAAGAATTCGCAAGCCGCGATTGTACACTGGAGAATCACAGCAAAATGCTAAATCTTTTGAGACTGAAACCAATCCTCAGCTATGTCAACGCAGGAACCGGAAGTTTATTTATATATATACTTCTCGACACAAATCATCAAGCGCGCAGAGCTCCTCCAAATGACACATCGTCCTTGGGAAAAAAACGGCTTTCAGGGAGTTACAAGATTCATGGCTAAGCAGACAAGCTCGAGGGGTTTGGGCTGTGCACATGACTCCAAATGGTTCTACGAGGCGCTGAAAATAAAATACTTTATGGCTCACAGCTCCCTGGTAACTTAAATTCGGAACGCCGATGGATTTATGATAAAAGAGAAAGCTCAAATCTTCAACAAGTGGTCAGAACATTTCTACAATATATTGAACACCCCATTATACATAAATGGAGAAGCCGCCCGAAGTATGCCCTAGATAGAAATGAACATGGTCATGAACGCTCATCAATGAAGATGAAGTTGACAAGGCCATCAAAGCTCTTTCTCCCTACGAAAACCTGCTTGCTGGGCGATAAGTAAATTTTGTTATTGCATATGCCAGGTAATTAGAGTGTTAGTGATTCATTCCATTAGTTTCCTCACACAGCTGACTATACTAATAGGTCTGTAACTGCATGGCTTGATCTTGTCCTTCCCATATTTAAGGTGCTTGCTTCATTCCACACCTTGAGGACTGTTCTTTGTTTCCAGCTTGTGTTAACGATGTGTAGCACTTTGGTCGTTGCTACTTCTCCCACGTTAGAGATCATTTCATTAGTGATACCATCCTTTCCTTGAGCTTTTCTCTTCTCGAGTGAACTATGCCTTACCCTAGTTCTATCTTGGTGATATTTACTATCACTTGTTCTCAAGTTCTCGCATTGAACGTTCCATGTGGTTTGTTTCTTACTTAATGTACCTTTTCATGTCGCGGGGATTTTGTTTCTACTTGTTTCTGCATGCTAGTTTTAATGTTTTCCTATATCTTGCTGCAGCTGCATTAAGTGCGATGTTTCTTTCTTGATGTGTGCCAATTTTCACTCTTTCTCTTGCCTCTGTAAGTTGCAGTTCCATCTATTGCAATTCAGGTGACCAATACGGTTTGTATTTTCTTCTGCCACCTCTTGGGATGTTTTCCATTGCTGTCTTTAAAAGGCACTGGTTGAATTTTTCGACCTTCTTACCTACTTTTTTGTGGTTGGTGTTGATGGATTAGCAGTAAAGATCTGTACTTCTGCTACAACGTTTTCTGATTGGTGTGTGGCCTTCTAGGTTTTTAAGGCAGCTCTAGATAAAATACACCAAATATGATTATAGCATTGCACACTGAATAACTTCCTTTCCCGGTATCAGAAAAAGAACCAAAAATAGAAGCAATAATCCCAGACCTTGGTCAATAGACTACAGTTTAAGTTAACTGAGGTAGTCAATACTCCTGAATCTACAATTATAATCATATATTATATTTCTATAAGCTGCGACGGATAGAGAGACTGGTGAACCTAGTCCTGGAAGTAGGAATAATATTTCTTGATTTCTGAAGTTCGATGGGATTCTAATCTGAACATTGTTTGTTTACCGTCACAACAAATACTTGGAAATCTATTTTCGAAAACCCAACAGATTTCTCAGAAGCGCTATCACGCACACAGATCAAAGAGACCAGACAAAAACCAGTTGAGTTACATGCTGAAAGTTAGTACATTAGTGCAAATTTTGATTTTAAATTTGTTTTATCTGTCCGTTCGTCAGACGTCTGTCTATATTTATTTCTGATTCTAATTAATTAATTCGTCTGTTTCAGAATCAGTTTGTCATTCCATCTGTATTTATCTCTCAATTTGTAACAGTTTGTCTCCATAAATCTAGAAAAATATATCTTAATTCGAATTAACTTTATCAAACCATTCATGTTATAGCCCTTCAGCCCACCTGTCTGCTGGGCCGATTAGTTGAAACAAAATATATGTGTGTCTGTGCGTCTATGCTTTTTGTTTGTCTTTCTGTATTGTCTGTCCATGAATATTTATTTAATTGTCTTCTTATCTCTGCATAACAACGTTCGAAAAGCTTTCGAAGGCACATACGAATGTCACGTGACGTTAGTTGTTGAAATACTTGACCTGGGTCTCGAAATTTCCTCGCTGTTTGCCTACTGTGCATTTGTTATCTTTGGAAAGTGCTCACTGTTTGTTCCTGGAGATAATTTGTTGTTGTTACTACTTTATAATCTCTCTCTGTCTCTCTGTTTATGTTTCAGTCTCTCTGTTTCTGCCTTATATATATATATATATATATATATATATATATATATATATATATATATATATATATTCTGTTCTGCTGCTGTTCGACATCTTTGTGCTCTGAAAAGACCCGAATGTGCTCAGTTTTTCTAATCGAAATGCGAGAAGTGTAGATAATAATGGTTGTGACAGCTTACTTGTTATATATATTCGGCCAACGTCTTCCCATGCACCCCTATCTGCTGGACCGACAATTAACTTCCATACCTGTGGATTGTTGGTTCATCTATCACAGTGTTATCTACTAAGAAGCTGTTGTTGATCAACTACAATATATCACCTCTACCAATTGTAATATCTTCACTACGGGTGTCTTCTTCTGCCATATATATATATATATATATATATATATATATATATATATATATATATATATATATATATATATATATATATACCCTTTCTCTGTATCCCCTGCCATGATTGATGATGACTTAGTGGTAGTCTGAAAGTGTATTTTCAATAAATAAATATTCTTCTCCGCTGGTTATAGTGTCTACAGTCAATACAGATCAATCAATAAATCAATATATTTAACTATCAGTAGCAGTCATGTGGCATTATCAGCAGGATATATATATATATATATTATTGATGTAGTAGACATATCCAGGTAGTAGTTGTACGTACAAGTGTGATTGCCAGGTAACAGTAGGTACAGGTGAAGGTCCCAGATAATAGTAGGTACATGGGTACATCACATATAACAGTAAATAAAGATGTAGGTCACATATAACAGTAAGTACAGGTGTAGGTCACACTTAACAGTAAGTACATATGCGGGTCATAAATAACAGTAAGTACAGGTGAAGGCTACAGAAAACACCAAGTACAGGTGGAGGCAATATATGTCACCGCGTACATGTGTCAACTACATGTAGCGGTAGGCACATATGTGGGTTGGAAAGGGGGGGGGGCGGTTGGAAGGAGAAGTTTCAGGGGGAAGAAACGGGTGGATTGGAGGATGGGGGAAAATTGTAATGGTGATGTGAGGGAAGGCTGCGGGTAATTGTAGAATCTCTCGTTGATAATCTTCTGTTTCTTTCATATTATGCAGTTCGACCTAATGGAAGATAATCTGCACACGTCACATAGTTTAGAATTGTGCAGTATTACAATGCAAGTGGCGACAGACAATGACTTCCTCCACAGACAATTTTGTTCGAACTTGTTCGTTCATTTCTGATTGTATACCGAACTATGTGACCATGTGACACGCGTTGTTAACCACATACTTCTTCATTCCACAGTATGATGTTGTTTTAGGTATCACCATTTGTTCAGAATTACAGCATTTGGTTCTCGTAAACGCACAGTAGTTACTGCTCATCATGGTGCAACAAAAATTACGCAGTTTTGTTTACATGAACGATGCGGGACCCAGAGTGACGGAAAATGTTTTCGGCTTATGATGTGTTACCACACCCATAGTCGTAGGTAAATGACCCCATAGAGCCGCACATGTGTACGCGATAGTCAGAGAGAGGCATCACTAATGGTGGAGGACATGTCTTGAAAAAAGTTCGCGATCGCTTGGTCGACCCCGTCCATCTATATTTCATATGTGACTCCGAACAGCTGCATCATAGGCAGAGAACACATCTCAGGACAACGTTCTGACTAGTGGGCTGAACAAGATGTGGATAGCTGAGGGACAGACCCTCCGCTAAATATAGTATGACTTCCCAAGCATGTGAAGCCAGGCCTCGGTCCAAGAAACATGTGTGCAATGAATAAAAGGGATCCGCTAGAAAACCTAGACGAATGCTAAAAGCACGGACATTTACAGAAGAAGTTCTGGTCCTCAACTGCAAACAGACCCTTCACTAGTCGACTTGACACTGACTTGCCGCTAGTTTATGTTGAGCCGTGACCAGAGAGTTTGTCTGATTCTGCGCAAATGCACCCTCACTATAATAATCAAAATCAAATGTAAATCACGGCATCACCGACAGCTGACGATGATACACTGGAAACTGTAGTCACAGATCTGCACACTGTCAGTTCAGATCATATGGTCGCCTTTCACTGACATGAGACAGCCATAAAACACGGCAGTCCCTCGAACGACTGGTTAACCCTCTCTAACACAGCACTCTACAGCCCCGTAAAAGCTACACAAGAAGATATGAACATTGTCTGTCTTACTACACCGTGAACCGTTTACCGCGGAGTTCCCATTCGACAGCAGTCAATAAATAATGAATAGAAAAAAGGTAGTGCCCAATACACTCGTCACATGGAATGTCTGAACACTCTTGGATGCTACCAGGGCTGAAAATCCAGAACGAAGGACCGTCCTCGGCGCAAGTGAACTAGCTAGATACAACATCCTCACTGCAACCCTGGACGAAGTACGACTAGCGGAACATAGTAAGATAATGGCTCTGGCTATTCTTTCTTCTGGTGTGGTAACGTCAATGAAGAAAATCGACAGGCGGAGGTTTAATTTGATTTGTAATTAAGTCTATTATAGTACAACGAATAAACAATGTTTGTCTAAGGGAATCAAGGATGCTCATGACAACGGTAGTTCTTGTAACTGAAAAACTGCAAGGCCGCATTCGTCAGTGCCAACGCGTCAACACTGTCAAATATTCATGCCGTCAAAGAAAGTTTTACTAAGATCTCGAGCCACTAATCGCTGCACATTGGTTCTGCTAGGAGATATGAGTTGGTGCATACTACACTGCATGAGTTTGTGTCATTGACGGAGATGGCAAAGCTAAAGTAAGCTAATCGTATCCTTGAACAGTAATTGCGTATTCAATCACATGGGTATGTATGTGATGTCACGTTGATAGATGTATTTAAAACTTATTTGGGTCTTTTTGCCATTTAGTACCGTGTTGGACCAGGAACTTTATTAAGGCCTTCTCTTCCTCTTATTGGTGGGCGAAAGAGTAGACGCTCAACGCTACATGAGTGCGGATTGTGTATAGATAATGCATGTAATGTTAATGGTAAGGCGATGGTTTACTAGGTCCCTGGGGCCTACAAAGGTCAATAACGTGGACTACAAAAACCTTTGAAAGCATGACGTGGAGAGTTGGGCAGGATTACATTTAACGTACGAAATAACTATCACACCACGTGATGGATACAATGGGGGATTCTGAGGCACGAATCAATTTACACAATTTTAATTGATTGTTGTTCTGACATTAAAATACCGCGCGAACTCGCTCGAAAGGTAAAAAAATGATGATGGAACAATTTTGACTTGAATGAATGCACTCCCGTTATCGATAACTGAGGCAACAAATGTACACAGCACAATGAAAAATATGGTGCACAAAACTTATCCAAATATGATCCACCATTGGCAGCCCGTCATAGATATAGTAGTGTAAATCCACACCAGACGATGGAAGCATGGACAATTGCACAAACAAACGGACGAAATGGTTAAGCAGCTTGCATGGCGCTAGACCGGAAACCAGCTTAGTATCTATGACGTAATTGTGGGAGGTTTGACATCTGATTTATGTGAATTTCACTTTGAGCAACTCGATATTTTCTGCACCTGCTTTTCGTATGTTCCATACCACGCTACTGGTATACCATGACCAGAATAACCATTCTGCTGAAGGTGTGAACTTCTTATCTTGTCGTTTCTCATCTACTGAAGTTTGGGTTTGATACTGTTGCTCTGCATCGTGAAATTTTGAATGTGGGAGTTCGTAATTTCGTCTCCCAGGTAAATATTCGAATTCAAATTTTCAACTAGATCCTGTACTAGACTCAGTTCCCTTTATAGGAAAAATATCTTCAGTAGTGTGTGCTATGTTTTCTTTCTATTAATTGTAACGTCAACTGCCGGGCTTGCTCCGTTGAGTTGATTTAGGCATTGTTCTGATTATTGGCGCTGTGACCCTAGATGACCATGTCATACGAATCTCCGGACGAGGGAGTATTTCTCGTCTATGCTGCTTCCTTTTTCATCTTGTTATATTTTTCTAAAGACTTCCTCCGGAGCAGCCGAGATAGTTTTAAATAGGCCTCATCTTCTTCGTCCTTGAAAGTCTGCTTGCATTGCTTTGGAAATTGACCAGCAACATGAGGAAATATCGGTTTAGCAGTCCCCATAAATCTGTTTTATCAGCTGATCATACTTTTCTTCAATACCTCGGTTTCTCAGGGCCTTCACTACAGCAGTTGGTTCAATCCTCTCAATGTTTTTTTTGTGTGGTCCTTATCGACAAACACGAGGACAGAAGTTCTTCCCGTGCTCTCTCGATGAACTGGTTTATTCAGTAGAGATAGTTCGTGGTAGTGTAGATTTTCCTGAAACCTGCCTGCTCTAGTAGTTGATTATCATGAAGTTATTTATCTAGTCTGTTCATAATCACTCATGTGAAAAGCGTTTATATGGATGATAGAAAACACATTGAATATTAGTTTGCCAGCTTTTCTGCACCTACATTTTTGTGGTAAGGAATACAGTATTAATAGTAAATGCAACATTAGGTTGTGCATTATCTGATTTATTTGTACTAGTGTTGCATTATAAGAAACATATCATTCTCAGTATTAGAAGAGAAGCGGTTTAGAGAGGGACTAGCAGTGTCATTGGCTTAAGAAGATGTGAAAGATATAGTAATAAATATTGTATTAAAAGTGACTGTAGTAGCAGATGTAGTAATATTAGTAGTAGTAGTAGTAGTTATGGTAATGGTAGCAGTAGCAGTAGCATTACTATTAATAGTAGTCGACGTAGTAGAGGTAGTAAAGGTACTAATAGTAGTAGTTGTAGTAATGGTAATGCTACAAGTAAGTTAAGTGATACAAGAAAATAATGGCGTTAGCAAATATAAATACAGGTCCAAGATACGTTCAATGAAATAAGGCGTTAAGCGATTTAGACGTTGTATAAACATAATACGATACGCGGCGTGCTCAAACCACGAGTTTACTAGCTTTCCACCTTCGTGTTGCTAACGACCTATGGCTTAACTACCAAATCGATACATCTCATTTGCCTCTTACTGCTGCTATCACTTTAGTCCGTATTTTAATTCACAAACAAGGTCCGAAGCAATTTTCTACTAAACTGCATGTCAGATTCAAATGATTTTTCGCATGCAGCCTTAGAATATCCATGACGTTATCGAAATATTTTTTTCTATAAGAAATTTGATGTATGTTTAAAAATGTATTCATTAGTCTATATCAAAATCAACCTAAGTGAATTTGACAAACGTTTAACATGTTTAAGGTACACAAACGGGCTGTTTTAAAAAGTGTTGACCTTCAAATACGCCCAGTACATACAAATTCCCGTGCACAAATTTGACACTTTTTCGAATGGGGAAAACAATAAACGTCATTCATGCGAAACTTAATAATAGTTATAGGCGGATACGCCAGTGTTGGGGTGAGGGGGCCGTATCACAGGACACGAGAGACTCCAACATAATCACCCTTTACAAGCAAAAGGGAGACGGAGAAGACTGGAACAATTACAGGGGGATATCGCTCCTCAACACCGTAGGCAAAGTGTATGCTCGCATCATCCTGAGCAGGCTGCAAAAGTTGGCCACAGGATGTACCTGGAGTCTCAGTGTGGTTTTCGCAAAGAAAGGTCTACCGTTGATATGGTCTTTTCACTGAGACAATTGCAAGAGAAATGCAGAGAACAACACCGACCACTATTTCTTGCCTTCATCGACCTCACCAAGGCATTCGACCTGGTAAACAAAGAGGGTCTTTTTTAAAGTATTGTTTACAGTTGGCTGCCCACCTAAACTACTGAGCATGATTAGAGCTTTTCATATGGACATGAAAGGTACTGTGCTGCATGACGGTCAGGAATCTGAGGCCTTCGACATTAACAGCGGAGTTAAACAAGTCTGTGTCCTGGCTCCGACTCTATTTGGCATTTTCTTTGCCATCGTGCTTAAACACCCCTTTCGAACTGCCACAGATGGAGTTTTTCTGAATACTAGGTCAGATAGGAGATTATTCAATCTAACCAGACTGCGAGCAAATAGTAAGAGAAGGGAGACTGTCATTCGGGATATGCAGTTCGCCGACGATGAGGTCCTGGTTGCCCACACGGAAGCTGAATTACAGATCCTCATTAAAAGGTTGGTAAAATCTTGTGATCTGTTTGGACTCACCATCAGCGTATACAAAACAAAAGTGATGGCTCAGGGTGCAGATCCTCCATACATTGTCTTAAACGATAAAAATCTGGAAGTAGCAAATCACTTTAACTACTTCGAATTTATCATCACCGACAACCTTTCACTAGACGCGGAGCTGCAGAAGCGATTAGGAATGGCGTCATCAGCACTTGCCAGGTTCTTACAGAAAGTGTAGAATAATATCATGCTGACCATCTCCACACAGATTTCATTGTACAGATCCTGTGCTATTAGTACCCTGCTCTATGGCAGCGAAACATGGACTATGTATGTCTATAGTGAAAAAAGGCTAAATGCTTTTCATATGTGCTGCATGAGTCGCATAATTGGAATTTCATGGAGTGACAGAGTGACTAACAGCGACGTGTTGGACCGTGCAAAGATTGCCAGTTTAGTTACGATACTCCGCCAGCGCCGCTTGCGATGGCTTGATCGCGTGTACAGAATGGAGAATGGGAGAATACCAAAAGATATACGGAGAGCTGACCACAGGCAAACGTAAAATAGGTAGAACCTTCATCCGCTACAAAGTTATTTGCAAGCGTGACCTGAAAGCGTTGGAAATGAGCACCTGTAACTCGGTGGACGTTACCAAAGACATACCTGGCTGGAGACAGGCTTTGTAAGTTGGTTTGCAGGCAGGGGAAGACAAGATGCGTCAATATGCAGCCTACAAACGTTTTCAACAAAAGCAAGTACAACAACTGATTGCACCCTATCTAGCTTGAAGTCCATTTCTCTCGAGACTGACAGAATGCCAATCAATACTCATTAATCGTTTGAGGTGTGGTTATTGTGGCATATAGTTGCTTTTTAAAACTTACGTTGATATCAACTTCAAAATAAATTTGAAGTGTACATTTATAACAAAGCAGAAGGTTACCGTTTCACTTTAACAGTTCTTCCGCAGGGAATCTAAGATAGGTCATTTATATTCATGACAAGATAAACGAACGCAATTGGCATTTGGTCTGGATAGATCATCTTTTTACCATTGCATTTGACAGGACTAGTGCACTCAAATCAAGCAAGGAAGGAAATGGAAATTTGACGATTTTGAGAGATGTAAAAAACGGGATATATTGAAACTACAAAAGTAAGTTGCGTGTCCTTTTTACAGAACGTAGCTTCGTACAACCGCCACCTATTTGGCTGTTATAAGTCTCTTTGCAAGCCAAACTGGACACAAGTGGGAATCGAACCCTGAACGTTGGGATTGTGAAAACCGATCGAGTTTCACCCCTAGGCCACGCAGCCTTATTGAAACTGTTGACAAATAATCAACTTGTTACTCCCCAGAAACTAAAATGAAAATTAGAGCTTGTGTGGGCTAAAGTCAAAGCACAAGATGCCAAACGGAACAGGACATTTAAAAGGTGTGACGTTGAAGTGCTGATATGTGAATACCTTTCAAAAATAGACATTCAGTTCTGTAAGAAATGTGTTGAACAGTTGCTCCGGGAAAAAGAAGAGTACTGGCAACGAGATGTATTACAATTTGTCCAGCCAGTAGCAATTATCAACGATTTTGAATCGACAGATTCGGATGCTTAATATCATCTTTTGTGGACATACTGACTGATTAGCAGACTTGGATGAATTAGAGTATGTTTATCAAAACAATTAGGTGTACATACAATAGCAACAAATACATTGCAATATTCAAATGCCTTATTCAACATAAAATTAGCTTCGCAGCTAATACAACATTGGGAGTGTAAGGGTGACCGAAGGGCTTTACTAATTATTGTATAATGGAGCCATTTGTGCTATTGTTCATAAAGGGCAACACAAACAATCGATTGAGCTATCAAGACATTAAGGAGATACGCCTATGAACAAAATGCTGAGCAATTAGTCATGCTTACTGTAAAATCTTAAATTTAATGTCAGTTCTTTGCAATGGTCCTGAAAGATCAAAAGATTACGCCAATGTGCAAATGTCTTAACATCTATGGTCTAAATAATATCAATGTTTTAGCGGCGTCGATATTCTAAGGAAGCATTTGAAAATTCATTTGGATCTGACATGCAGTTTAGTAGAACATTGCTTCGGACCTTGTTCATGAATTAAAAGACGGACTATAGAACTGGTTTATGAAACTGGGACATGAATGACGTATGCATCGATTTGGAATCATGGGAACAGGACACCATGGATCGTGTTAGATGGAGGAGCATGATTAAGCATGGAATACAGACAAAGGAGATACTGATTGCTGATAGGCTAAAGAGTTTGAGAAGACAAGCCTCACCATACGATGCCGCAAACGGTCCTAATTTTTCTTGCACACGCTGTGGAAGATGCTTCTCTGCCCGGATTGGTCTTACGAGTCACATTCGTTACCGTCATGGACTGTAGTTGCATACCTTTACAAAGCACAATTACTATCGTATGACAAGGCGGAAAGAGCTAATGATGATGGGATGATGATGGTATAGAAATGGTTTTCTGTGTTTAGAGGTTGTGATTACTTTATGGAAATTTATTTTCGAAAGAAAAGTGCACAATGATAACACCACAATCCTTAAAAGAATTGAGATTCACCAAGTTTGCTATGCTCTCTTCGACTGAACGCTTACACTGTTAAACGGTACACTTGTTATTTGTAAGCAGGTAAAGTGGACATTAAAGTAACAATAGAAAGTAAGTAAGTAAGTTGCTCTTCGCAAGCGAAGAACACGACATCATAAGACTGTCCTCGTCTTGAAGATGTAACTTGCGCTGAATTTGGATTATAGTGAGAAAGAAGCTTCGCTGAACATCAATCTCAATTTCTCGTCATGAGTTTCCGGAAACCAGTGGCAAGACATACAATCAAGACGACTGGAAGTAGCTCAAGATGCAGACATTCAGGTCGTACAATCCGTGAGACCAGGGGTCGCTTGAAACTTGTGGGAGTCGATCGTCCACCATCTCCTTGACGATTTGAGAGGCGAATGGCGTACCTCTCGACAGCAGCAACCCCCACGCGTAGACTAGAAGACGCTGATGCTGACCAGCGCCCTCATCTGTAAGTCTAGGTGAGGGACTATTAACCCATGGCTGATTGGAAGATTCAGGTCGTGGCATGCAATGAAAATTGACGCAATTTCCAACGATTGAAAGTACAGTACAATGCACACATATGCCAATAACGTAGACGGTTATTTTGACTACCAAGACAAATGTACTTGAGTTCAGACCATACATGTACTGAACCTGACATTGCAATTATTTTGTACTGTATACAAGAGACAGGAGATACAAGTGTTGCGTGCGGGAAGCTGTTGCTTTCACTACTGCCAATTGCATCCGTTTCGTCCGAAACCTTATGAGACCACGAACCAGAGGCGTATCAATGGGTTATGCAGGCTGCTTAGTGCAAAAGAACCCTGGTAGTCAGGTGTGGGTGGGGGAGGAGGTGGAATCTGAGTCTATTTTTGTACTTTGAGAATACTATAAAATCAAGCACAAATCTTCACCAACGCACTCAACAGCTTTATTATGGAATGACTTTGTAGAATATCATTCACCGCAGTTTGTCAGTTATGTGCTAGTCCTATCTAACTGACGCCGCTAAGTGCAAACACGCCAATAACGTGTTACCAGGGCCGCCAATAACGTGCGGCGAGGGCTGCCAATAACGTGCAGCGAGGGCCGCCGATAACGTGCAGCGATGGCACAATAACGTGCAGCGATGGCACAATAACGTGCAGCGATGACCGCCAATAACGTGCAGCGATGGCCGCGAATAACGTGCAACGATGCTGCCAAATAAACGAAAATGACTGACACTAATTGCATACCGGGACTGGTCACATGAAGCGTGCTGTCGGGACTAATGATATTATGGGACTGGTCACATGAAGCGTGCTGTCTGGACTAATGACATTCCAGGAATGGTCACGTGAAGCGTGCTGTCTGGACTAATGACATTGCAGGACTGGTCACATGAAGCATGATGACGTGACTTGTAACATGAAGCGTGCTGTCTGGACTAATGACTTTACGGGACTGGTCACATGAAGCGTGATGTATGGATTAATGACATTCCAGGACTGGTCACATGAAGCATGATGTCTGGACTAATGACATTCCAGGACTGGTCACATGAAGCGTGATGTATGGATTTATGACATTCCAGGACTGGTCACATGAAGCGTGATGTCTGGACTAATGACATTCCAGGACTGGTCACATGAAGCGTGTTGTCGGGACTAATGACATTCCAGGACTGGTCACATGAAGCATTATGTCGGGACTAATGGCAGTCAAGAGCTGCATGGAGCATGAAAACATGATTAACATGACGTTCTGGAGCCATATTGAACATAATGGCGTGAATAAGAAGTGTTTCTTCAGGAGCAACATGGAACGTGATGGCTTGATTTACAGCAGTAAACACAGTGACAATTTCCAATCTGTTATCAGCTCACTTGGACGATTTGTTTCTGTTCTTGAAGAGCTGTTGAGAATTCCGGAAAACAAAACAAAGTTTATCAGTTCCATCGTAAAAAATAAAGTATTTAGCATTGCGGCACTATGTCTCTCTTAGCGATATCAAAGCTGCACCTTCTTCTCAGTTATGGTCGACACTGCCAAGTGGCATCAACTTATTCAACTCATTGGTTATGTTAGTGGAAAAAACAGCCCCTACAGACAAGCCGGAGAGCTTAAATATTTGCGAGTCATTTATTGGTGTTTTGGTTGGCAGTTGGTGTCCAATATGCATGCCTGCGGTCTCTGTTAAAACAAATTGCATTGAAGACAATGGCTTGAAATTCGCAAAGCTATACATTCAAGGATGGGACGGATCGGTCTGTATGAGTGATGATTTTTATTAATGAGTTAGATGCTGATTGTTACGAAGCAGCCCGAAGTTGTTTATGTATACCGCGTCGCTTATAATTTAAACTTAGTTTTGAATTAAGCAGTTTACAACGATATTGGTGTCAAGGATTTCTTTGGCGCTCTCGAACGAATTTATCTTTTTTCTATTGTTGGTCAAAGTAGAGAACTGTGTACTATACTTTCATCACAGTGTGGGTCGGGATCTGGCTTAACACTGACGATATTATGACCGACCAGATAGTCGTCAAGATACAACTGCCTCGTTGCCCTACGTGGATGTCCTTACCAGCAAAGAAGGAGGGCTAAGTAGTAAATGCACTCCCAATAAGGAAGAAGATAGGAAGTTTCAATTTTGTTTTTATTCATTCAATGATGACAACAATTTTGGAATAAACCCATTGCACCTCAGACTACTACACATTCCGCAGTTTGACCTGAGTCAAGCGCATGATATGACCAATCCATCGTTGGAGAAGTAGCGGAGATTGCGTAATGAGTACGATTCTATCCAGGATTGTTATGTTAGCTTGGCAAAAACATGAGGAATTACAAATAATTTTGAAGACTGGCGTTGAAAAAAGGCAGAAATGCTTTTAGATACGTCTCTATGGATAACAAGCGTCAACAGAAAAACGTTTCAGTGTAAAAGTATTTTAACTACGATAGATAGAGCATGTTAATAAATCGTTCAGCGATATTTTAGCCTAACTTCGTTGGCTGCAATGTTTATCATGCTGCTGTCTTCGACACTTTTGTATTCCACTGATGACGAACTGTTTGCAGCGTTTGAGTTGCTAGTTAAAAGCATACCACCCCTATCAGGATGTCATTCCAGGCAAGCTTCCTTTCGAAGTTGTCAACGTAGTCAACCCTCCTCGAAATTGCAAGTTCAGTGATTAAATTCTATGATCTGTCGTCTACATTCTATTAAGTCTGTTTTGTTGGTGCTGACATTACCAGGGGCTGTTACAACACTTAAATGATTATTTTTTTCAAAATTGAGGCCCGTCAAAAACTACCTACAATGTCTGAAGAGCGGCTGAAAAATAAAAGGTAAATTGCTCATAGAACCGACATGGGTGCCCTCATATGTGACCAGTTGAAATTGTTGAAAGTACCAATGCCATAGTACAAATTCCTTAGCTGCCGATGCAGCTCCGAAACGTTGCGATGACTTCGTCAGGTACTAATTTACAACGGGGTGGACTGCAGCTGGGCGACTTGACAAACCCTTAGAAAATGCAGGAGGAAGCAGACCCTTACATAAAATGTATGCTGAAGTCGGATGCACTGGGCTGACAGGCGCAAAATAAAAACCACAGTGCAACGCACACCGTCTTGGGGATTAGATAAATAATAAGGCGAAAGCAACAACCCCCACCCCCCCCCCCCCACCCCCCCTCCCCCCCAAAAAAATAATAATAATTTGAAAACTATCTGCTGCTTGTGGGTTTACGGAAAAGGCTTCAGATGTAAACCTTGAGGAAAAATGTGCACCCCGTACTATCTCCAGTCGTCTTGACTACGTCTTGCCTCTGCATTATGGCAGCAAGAGATAAGAGAGAGTGGACCTGACGCAGTACAAGTCTTTCACACGTTAATGTATTCAAGTTACAACATCAGAGGAATCGAAAAAGAAATGCTGATGGGGCTGGGCCAAACAGCGAAGAGGAAACTGCTATCGGTCCTGAACCAAAGCTGGAAAAGGGGAATTGTACCCCAGGCATGGAAAGACGCAGTACTTGTACCAGTACCAAAAACAGGAAAGGACAAAACAGATCCAAATGGATACAGGCCTATCAGCCTACTGAGCTGTGTCGGCAAGCTGATGGAACGTATGATAAACACCAGACTGATGTGGCATCTGGAAGAAAAACGAATACTAATTCCACAGCAAGCCGGCTTTAGACAGCACAGATCCACTGAGGACCAGGTCATCCTCATAGCCCAGGAAATAGAAGATGCCTACCAGGCACAGAAACACACAGTAGCGGTGTGGGTGGACCTGGAAAAGGCATTTGACAAAGTCTGGAAAGATGGACTTAGAGTCAAGCTAAGAAGAAGTGATGTTTGTGGGAAAATGTACAAGTGGATTAACCACTACCTCAAAAACAGAACGGCCAGAGTCCAAGTACAAGGGCAGATGAGAAAAAAGGTGACACTTGAGCAGGGAGTACCCCAAGGGGGAGTACTGTCACCCACACTCTTCCTGGTGTATATAAACGACATTACAGAGAATATACCAAGAAGAGACCATAGCTCAATGTTTGCAGACGATCTGGCTATGTGGACCTCTGAAAAGAATCTCACCATAGCAAGAAATCGGATGCAGCAGGCCCTAACATCGCTGGAAGAGTGGGCGAACTCATTGCTGGTCAAAATAAACGAGGAGAAAACCACATGCACAAAATTCTCGTTTTCAATCAAACCCCAAAATACCAAATTAGGTTTAAATGGCAAATTCCTGCAGCCAAACGACAACCCAAACTATCTGGGAGTCACATTTGATCGGCGCACGACATGGAAAAGTCAGATCGAGAGAAACCGAATGAGAGCCAGAGAAAGAATGGCAATCATGAGGAAACTTGCTGGCACAAGCTGGGGAGCAGACGAAAGCATACTAAAGAAACTGTACACTGGAAGAGTGAGACCAGTTCTCGAGTATGGCATTGCGGCATGGACAGCAGCAGCAAAGGCGAACTTCGATAAAGTTAGCAAACTTCAAAACCAAGCTATGAGAGTTATAACAAGAGGCATGAAGTCAACGCCAATTGTAGAACTTGAAAAGATTACACAACTGCAATCCATGACCGAAAGAAGAGACTGCAGAGCCCAGCTTCAGTCAGAGAAACTCCGAAGACTGACTGAGCATCCAATGAACCAGAGACTAAACAATTTGGGAAATGGGAAACTAAAGCGGAGAAACTTTGCAGAAATAGCTAAAGCAAAGATGCACGAAGATCCCATAAACGCACTAACAACACCAAAACTCATCACTACTGTACGAAAACCTACCTGGAGGCAGGATATATTTCCAGAGGTGGTAGAAGATATACCAGGTATTGGAAACAAAAACTGCCAGACTGAAAAAGAAAGGAGAGATACTACCCTAAGCTTTATATCGAAAAACTACCCAAGCATGGACTGGACCCATGCATACACCGACGGTTCTGTAACAAACACTACACAGAACGGAGGGGCAGGAGCATTCCTGAACCTACCAAATGGAAGACAAATAACACTGTCATTCGCTACTGGTAAGTACACAAGCAATTTCAGAGCAGAGGCAGAGGCACTGAGGGCGGCAGTGGAAGAAATGGTGACACACATAAAAATGAAAGCCATATAGTCCTGCTTACAGATACTCTCGCCTTAGTCACAGCGCTAAAAAGCCAGAAAAACACTGAGCTTAATGACTTAAGAGCAGCACTCTGCAAACTGTGCCAGCAGTCCGCACCAAAAAGGGTAGTGGTACAGTGGGTCCCATCACATTGCAACATCCAAGGCAACGAGGAGGCAGACAGACTGGCAAAAGAAGGTGCAAGACTACCACATACAGATACTAGTATGACGTACGAAGAGTCAAAACGGCTTATTAGAGCTAGATACATGACCAAATGGGAAACCGAACATACTGGTTACACCAAAAACGATGCCTATTACCAGTTGAACAGAAGAGAGCAGGTCGTGGTCTTCAGACTTCGCACTGGCCACAATAGACTGAGGTACCACCTATTCAACAAATTAAAGATAGGTGGTACCGACGAATGCCCGTGCGGTACCGGTAAAATGACCGCTGAACATCTGCTGCAGAACTGCCCGACATACGAGGATCAGAGAGAGCAGATGTGGCCATCACCAGTGGAACTGCAAGACAAGCTCTATGGCAGTGTCGACAGCCCCAGGATGACCGCCGCTTTTTTCGAAAAAATAATGGTTACTGTCTGACTGCGTACGAAGAAGAAGAAGAAGAAGAAGAAAAAGAAAACACAGAAATCGTGCAGCACAGGTCGGAAGATATCGCTATCTCCGCCTACGACGACAATTACTATTACTATTACTATTACAATAGAAAATGAACTTGTCAAAAAGCTTGACACATCAAAAGTGGCGAGTTTTCAGCAAGAGAAAGCAGGCAAACATTTTTCAGTATTCTTAGAGATATAATATCGTAGGCACGTGTTCCAATTGGACACCTGATTCATGTTGGATGCAACATCTTTAAATTTCCTTTGAAATCAGGGTGGCTCACCACCAAATTTATGCACAAGAGCCCTCAAATGCTTGTTATGCCTCTTAGTGGACATTACCCGAATGGACATTATGTGGCGCATACGCAGTTATGTAGTATAGTAGTGTGATAGACCTAGGATTCTTTTCAGACTTTGTGTCAACATTAAAAACATTTTATACATTACTTTGAGGCCAACGTAGAAAAACTCTAAAGCTGATATGAATAAAACAAGATATTCATTTATTACAAACTATGGTTAAAACTAAATTAACAAATTAATAACTCAATCTTTATATCTCAGGGAATCTTAACATGAGCTAGAAAGGAATCCATGGAATTATAAACACAGTTCCGTAATCTAACCTCTATACAAATCTTGTTCTACACTGATTAATTGAGATCTAATATGTACCCTCTTGCAGTTGGTGATGAAGTTGATCTCTGGCGGCTGACGTTCCTGCGCTGTGCGATAATAGCTTCTTGATACGTCTGGGCTTGCTACCTGAGAATTCATATTACAACTCTCTTTTGATTAGGGGGCTAATACTATTCAGATTTTGATAAAATTCCGATCTAACCTGACATGACGAGACATCGAGCCAATCTGTGAGACTGCTCTATTGTGTGCCTCCCTTTCACTTTTTCGTACATTCAGACAAGATGTTTCTCTCTCTCGCTCTCTCTCTCTCTCTCTGACTCTCTCTCTCTCTGGCTGTCTCTCTCCCTCTCTCAGCAGATCATCAGAATAGATGTCTGTGAAAACTACTGGTATGCTTGTCCATAACTGAATCGTGCTTTGGATCCAGTTACCTCTCACCCTCAACAGATCATCTAGAGCGCATGACTGTTAAGACTGCATATATGCTTCTCCTGAACTGAATCGTGCGTACGATCAGTTATCTCTCACCCTCAATAGATCATCTAGAGCTGATGACTGTCAAGACTGCATATATACTTGTCACAAGAAGTGAACAGATTTCGTTATCGTATTGCTTTACAGGAAGGAGTCCACCATTCGAACCAACGGGCAGTAGTGCAATTCCCCGGATATATAGTGGGGTCACCTACCTGATCAGCTCTGTCTGTTTTTAGTCATTTCTTCTTATAGCCCCTGTTAGCTCCGCCTGAACATAGATGGCGGTAGTCACTACGTCCTTTCTTCCTTCCCAGTTGACTGGTCAGCAGCCAATATTACTCAGCTACTTCCCTTATGAATCATATTGACTCCTATGACTACTTGTCACTCTGTCATTCTAAATGTGACAGCCTTACGTCTGATGAATTGTCATACTCTTCCATCCATACTTGGACTTTGGATACTATAACCAAAAAGACCTAACTATGCGCCCACCATTTTGTTAGTTCACTCTTCAGGACACGCCTGTCTCGCTAACCTAAGACGACGCGGGGATAAAACTCAACTGATCTATGTCCACTGAATGAGACACTCTTGCCTGTCGCTACTTATTATAGCTCCAAAGAATAAGCTCTAGTTTCTAGCACCTATGCTTCCTGACATGTTCCTGTTATATACTGCTCCCTGACACATAACCCTGTTACAGTAGTGTTTGGGAGTAGCAACAGCAGAATGTAGTACTAGTAGTAATAATAATCCTAACAATGTTACACATTTTTCCGATCCAATTGTGATGGGACGCATTGCGGTGAATTGAAGATCTCTCTCTCTTGCAAACACTATACTGACTTGACTGCTGAAATTTCGTGATATTGTAGCGTTACGGGGCCTGAATAAGGAATATTTTTTTATTTTTTTTTGCGTTCGCCTTATTTCTTTATTTCACAAGGCGGGTGTGCGTTACACTGTGGTTTTTATTTTGCGCCTATCGGCCCAGTGCATACGACTTCAGCATGCATTTTATGTAAGGGTCTGCTTCCTCCTGAATTTTCTAAGGGTTTGCTTCCCCGGGGTAACGGCCGGTGCTGTGATGGGGAACGAACCCAGCACCTTCTGGTTGTGAGCCGTGCCACTCAACCACTAGGCCACGCCGTCCCCTAAAAGGAACATTGAACAGCAGCACGTCTACCTGCCATGCATGTGGTAAGAATCGAGTAAGAAGGATTGGACATGGGGGTGGTTACCTTATCCTGTACAAACTCTTAGCCATAAAAGCTTTAACACATATAGACAGCTCAACATTTGATGACATGGCGTGTAATTTTTAAAGTAATAAAAGTAGTAATAGCTTCATTAGTAGTAGTAGTAGCAGCAGTACTATAGTAATAGTAGTATAGTAGTAGTAGTAGTAGAAGTAGCAGTCGTAGTTGTTGTTGCTGCACTTGTTGTAGTTGAAGTAGCAATCGTAATAGTAGTAGTGAAAGTAGTAGTAGTAGTAGTAGTATTAGTATTAGTATTAGTAGTATTAGAAGCAGTATTAGTATTAGTAGCAGTAGTTGTGGTAATTGTAGCAGCAGCAGCAATACTAGTGGCAACAATAATAGTGGTAGTAGTACAAGCAATAGTACTAGTAGTAGCAGACTTAGTAGTAGTAGATGCAGTGGAAGCAGTAGATGAAACAGTAGTAGTAGCAGAAGAAACACTAACAGTAGCAGCAGCTTTGGCAGTAGTAATGTATGTAGTTATTGCAGTCGTGGCAGTAGTAGTATTATCATCAGTAGTAGTAACATCAATTGAAGTAGCAGTAGTACATATATCAGTAATTGTTGTAGTTCCAGCCGAATAAATAGTGGCAGAAGTAGCAGTAGAAGTATCATTTGTAATTGTAGTTAAACAACAGAAGAAGTGGCACTAGCAACAGTGCCAGTCGTAGCAGTACAAGAAGTATCATTAGTAGTAAGACGATTACTAGTTATAGTGGTAGTAATAATAATAGTAGTATTTGTAACAATAGTAGTAGTACCAAATATTGCAATATCAGCAGCAATAGTAGTAATGGTTGCAGTAGTAGAAGTAGTGGTTGCATCATTTTGTGTGGTAGTAGTAGTAATTCTAGCAGCGATAGTAATGTTAATAGTAGCAGCAACAGTCCCATCAGTATTAGTAATAGCAGTGGTAGTAGTAGTAGTAGTAGTAGTAGTAGTAGTAGTAGTAGTAGTAGTAGTAGTAGTATTAGCAGTACATGCAGAAGTAGTAGTATTACTAGTAGTAGTCGTAGTAGTAATAGCAGCAGGAGCAGTAACAGTTGTAGTTGTAGTAGCAGCTGTAGTAGTCATAGTGGTAGCAGTAGTTGCAGCATTAGTAGTAGTAGCTGCAGCATTAGTAGCAGTAGCAGTAGTAATATTAGCAGCATTAGTAGTAGCATTATTATTATTATTATTATTATTATTAGTAGTAGTAGTTGTATTAGTAGTGGTAGTAGCAGGAGCAGCAGCAGCAGTAGTAGTAGTAGTAGTAGTAATAGTAGTGGTAGTAGTAGTAGTAATAGTAGCAGTAGCTATTTTATAGCAGTGTTGTCACAAGAAGTAGACGAAATATGGTAGCGGTATTAGAGATTGAAAGATCATAACGTCTGTTTATTAAACTTATTTACGGAACACGTTTTCCGACAGATATAGGAAATGTTACAACTCATTGGTGGAGTATCATTGAATAATCTCAGATGTGCGGTTGGCATTTCTGTTGGTTGAAAGTGAACAAAAACAGCTACAGAAACTGGGGTTCACGTAACGATCATAAAGCAGGTTAGTGATATTGAGAATGTTGGAAATGATTGTTAACAAGGTAATCTCGATATCAACTGTAAAGAAAAAATAGGCAGTGAAACACTTGAACTTGTCAAGAGCTTCTCTTGTCTGGGAAATATAACAGCGGAAAGTTGGAGATATGAAGTGGAAATAAGAAAGTGATTAAGGATGAGCAAATCTGTTTTAGCCAACATGACATTTATATTGACATTCAAACAAGTCATTCACAGATTAAAACTGAGAATGTCATAGAGACCTGAACAATGAACACACGATTTGAGACATAACTAATGCTGCTCTCGCGCAAGTAATAGTAAAAAATGAAAGTTGTTTTAGAAAAAATTAGAAGTGCAAAGGGAATGTATGAACCAATTCAATTAATCAGAGTCCTACAGCTTAATGTTAATCACATAGAAGGACATATCAGTATGCTGAAAACACAACTGGAAGGTAAGATGGAGTGCCCCCTCGCTAGAGGTAAGCAATGCTGTAAGAGGGAGGATAACTTCAGAAGATGGACAGGAAAAGGTCTGGCAGATTGTATCACAAAGGAAAGATAAAAAAGCTGAAGATCCGATGAAGCCAACTCTCTATGTAGTTATGGCACCTGAATTGAATTAAATACCAAATCATTAAAGAAAAAGCAGTAAAAGCTACACACTAACAACTAACTGAGTGAGTACACACCAAACGAAGTTATTGTTACGGTACAAAATATTTACAAGATCATTGCAGATTAAACTGCGCATATAAATTAATAAACGGACACCCTCACACATACAGTCATATCACAATCATACACACATACACAGACATACACACAAGTATACATACGTGTATGTGTATCTATGAATGTGTGCGTGCGTGTGTGAGTGTGTTGGTGGGTGCGTGTGTATGTATGTGTGTATGTATGTATGTATGGTTGGGTTGTGTGTGTATGTGTGTATATGTATGTGTGTATATGTATGTGTATATGCGTGCGTGCGTGTGTGTGTGTGTGTGCGTACGTACGTGTGTGCCAGCAAGCAAGCGCCTGCCTCCCTGCCTGCGTGCATGCCTGCCTGCGTGCCTGCGTGTGAATGTCCCTTCTAGTTTCTATATTTGTATATCCAGCTGTGTGTGTTAATATCAGCTACCAGGCATGACAAGTGCTGTCAAGCTATTTATATACATATATAGTCAATATTGTGTTTCTTCAAATGATAATGATGACTCGAAATACAACGAATCAGGAACTAGAACATGGAATATATTTACAAAAGGTTAGTTCATTTTAAAGTTTGTTTTACAAGGGAAATGTTTTCCAAGGGAAAGCATTCTGTATGTTATGACGTCAAAATTATCGTCGATTGCGCCCCCTGGTAAAGTTATTTGGAAAACGGGTTTTACCAAAGCACTCTTTTGTAATAGCAGTACAATATCTGTATTTTAACACTTTCTGTACACATGGAAATGTATCATGTGCTCTATAAGGAATGCAACCAAAGAATGATGGTGTATGAGTACGATTCCGCTGTTCTATTTTATACGTGGAGAATGGACACATTATGCATTGTTATTATGTTTTGGTTTGTGACACATTGAAATACGAGCAGTGATGATACATGGATATTGTAACTGTTTTAGGGATGGTCACGGGTTGATATTAAGTTCACACGTGACGCCATGCTACAGACCCCCCCCCCCCCCTTTCTCCCACGCCCCAGCCCTCCACTTATCGCATTGTATCACAACAAAAAGAGACGACATGAGTATAATGTCACAAATCTCTTAACCGAATGAAATGTTGAATAATCATACCACCTCCTTTAATTCTTACTGCCATGAACGTGCTATCAAATTGTTAATCCTGAGAACACATTGACAGAAACTATCAGCATTTAAAGCGTAAGCATTTGTCAATTCATTATATAGGAGCTTCAACATCGATGTAAACTCATGGGAATATCTAGCACAGGACCGCCCGTAATGGCTTACAACCACAATCAGACAGAGGTGCCTCCATTGCCGAGGAACGCCGGGCCTCCGAGGCGGAGAGAAAACATGCGAAAAGACAAAACAACTGCCACTCACATGTCTAACTCTGACCTTAAATGCTGTATATGTGGAAGGGGTTTCTGTGCCGGAGTTGGACTATACAGTCACCTCCGGACTCACCGATGAAGTGCAGCACAACATGTCTGACTGCTGTTGTCATCATCGCTTGCGATGGACGTCTGTTGTTATAAAGTTCCACTTATTCTAATGTCAAATCAGATGCTCCTTAATTGAACGTCCGGAGGAAGCCATGTCTCTTGAATATCAGCCCTTTTCGGAAGGGTTTCCCATTCATTCAAATGATTGGGCAAGTGTCTGCAGTTAAGATAGGTAGGTAGCACGCTTGGTGACATTGTTCCGTCTCACCAACCATCTAAGAGCTTGGTTGGGCCCCAGGTCACAATGCCGATAATTTCTTTTGGATTTGACCTAACCAGGTAGCTACAACTACGGGGGCTGGACGATCATGGAGACCGGTGTTTCCATCCTTTGCTTCCATGGCTTGCTTTAAGAGCTAATAGGCGGGGGCGTCCCCTGCAAGGCGTGTCATATGCCAAAATGAGGTCAAACACCGGCTGTTTAGCATAGTGAATGTAATTGTACTGCACTGCCTTCTGATATCTTCGTCGCTTGAGACAATTTCAAAACAGTTGAATGCTAAAATGTGCCATTATATGCGCATTGAGAAAGCTTGCCTTCGCTTCTGTTCGCTTTGCATAATAAACCAGATTTCAGGACCGTTCAGCAGGATACGGACAATATAGATTATGTAAATTCGAAGCTTGGTCTCCAGTGAAAGACCGCAGGTTTTTGTTGTTGTTGTAGATGAGCACACTGGGTACGTTTCCTCTTGTGTGCGTCATGAAAAGGGCTTTAGGTGGCGGGTTACAGTAGTTTTCGTAGAAGTACAGCTTTCTATACTTGTTAATGGACTGGTCACAGGAGTCAATTTACATTATCCTGTAACAGCCTCATTATATACTTATTTAGAACACTTTCTTACACTTAACGTACGCTATCGTATAGCGGCCTATCTCCCTTTTAACTCATTTATCCTTTTCACACAACATCAACATAGGCAACACTTAATAATACCGATTCAGTAAATCAGAACACAAAGTAATTCATTTTTTACCAATCTTGTCATTTATAACATTATTACACTCACATTACTAATATTACTATATCCGAAGGGTGGAATCGGGTTCGGGTGGGACCGGACTCGAATTCATGGCCAGTTTGTTTAGGTAAGCACAATAGTGGGCCCATCAATGAAAATGGACAAAGGCTGCTGCAATTCTGCACAGAAAACGATCTCTGCATCACAAACTCCTTTTTTGCAACAAAAGATCGCCTTAAGGTATCATGGGAACACCCAAGATCCGGTCTTTGGCACCAGCTGGACTTTATTATCAGACAACTTCTGAATCACACACAATTAACACGCAGCAACCCGAATGCTGACCACACGTTGTTCTTTGCCCGCATCAAGCTGAGACCTAAGAGAATCTCCACGGCGAAGCACAAACCCATTAAAGGATAAATTTAGTCAACACCAAGGAATCAGAAACGTGTTTTAAGTTCCAACAGCAGCTTGCAGATGTTCTCACTGATAAATCAGGAGACTGTACAACTAGTAAAAATGGAATGTAAACAAAGAAGCGGTAGCAGCTTATGACATTAGAGAACACAGGAATCAAGACTGGTTTGAGTAAAATGGTCGAATACTGCAGCCTTTGATTGACAGGACAACGGTAGCACTATTAATAAACAAAGACACAACAACACGAAACACTCTAAATATATTGAAATAAACGAGAAAAGAAGTGCAATATGTGAGAATATCCAACATGCTTTCAATAATGGTAACATCAGAGGCATGTATGAAGGGGTAAAGAAAGCCATCGGCTCAACAGTCAAAAAGAGTGCTCCGCTAAAAGCTTTGTCTGGGGAGATCATCACTGATAAGAGGAAGAAGTTTAACTCTACCTACTTGAGACAGAGCTAACAGAAGGTGCCCTCAATGGCATCGAAGCCATGCCAACTCTGGACAATCTCGACTCGCTGCCAACTACGGCAGAAGTTAACTGTGCTATTGCTGACCTTACTTCTGGTAAGGCTCCAGAGAACGCCGGAATCCCAAATGGAGGTTTTCAGGAGTGGAAAGGACATACTTGTTCCACTGATATACCAGTTGATAACATTATGCTGGTATGAAGGACAGGTCCTGCAGGATTTCAAAGATTCGAGCATTGTAACCTTGTACAATAACAAGGGGGACCGGAGAGACTGCAACAACTACAGAGGGATTTCACTTGTGTGTACCGTTGGGAGGATGCTTTCCAGAATTGTTCTGGGCAGACTCCAGGTCCTAGGAGACCAGTTTTACCCAGAGTCACAGTGCGGTTTTCGTTAGAAAAGCTTGCGGGGAAATACTTAACAAAGTTCACCAACAGGGTATACGACCACATCTGGGATATGTGTCAGCAACGCCGTGCTCTGCAGCAAACACTACCCTAAAAGAGGTGGATAAGGTGCAATACCAGGGACTTACATTACAACTTTTGTTCCTTGTGATAGTTCAGCAATCAAGTCACTGATGAAGACTATGAGAAGTGTAGGCCAAAAAACCCCTCTCTGAGTCACCCCATGACGCAGTATAATGTAGAATTTTCTTACTTTTTATGCCATCTATTTGTACTATGACTTTTATGTAATGTAAGTATGTTTTTATCCATTTGTACATCCTATCTATCACTCCATTATTTCTCAGTTTCTCTGAAAGTCCTTCTTTCCAAACTTAATCAAAAGCTCTCAAGTCTACCCATGCTGCCACCCCCAATTTCTTGTCTTGGAACACGTCCTCCATATCTTGTGAGAGGTATGTTGCCTGGACTTCAGTGTAGTAACATTTCCTAAAACCTGCATGTTGTGGCACAAGAAGGGTTTGACTCCCAAAGTACCACTGCAGTCTTAGGTTGTTGATACGTTCCATTGTTTTACAGATGCAGCTTGTGAGTCTATTTGGTCTATAGTTAGAATCCACAGAACTGTCTTTCCCTGGTTTTGGGAGTGGTATCATGATTGCTTCTCTCCAGATCTGTGGGACTTTACCTGATGTGCAACAAATGTTGAAGATCTTCCGCAGATCTGTTTTTGCTGATGTTTCCAAGTGAACTTTTCATTGGACAGTCCGTCTGTTCCTGGCGACATTCTCATTTTCAGTTTGGATATTGCGAACTTCAGTTCTTTGTATGTGATTGGTGTCTCCATAACTTCGGGTATGGCACCATCTCGTCCTGTATGTGATTGGTGTCTCCATAACTTCGGGTATGGCACCATCTCGTCCTGTATGTGATTGGTGTCTCCATAACTTCGGGTATGGCACCATCTCGTCCTGTATGTGATTGGTGTCTCCATAACTTCGGGTATGGCACCATCTGGTCCTGTATGTGATTGGTGTCTCCATAACTTCGGGTATGGCACCATCTCGTTCTGTATGTGATTGGTGTCTCGATAACTTCGGGTATGGCACCATTTCGTCCTGTATGTGATTGGTGTCTCCATAACTTCGGGTATGGCACCATTTCGTCCTGTATGTGATTGGTGTCTTCATAACTTCGGGTATGGCACCATCTCACTCTGTATTTGGTCGTTTCTTACGAACACTTTGTTGTTTGCCTCAGTCAATTTCAATGTTGCTGTCTTTGGTAAAAGAGTTTGCAAAGTGATCAGTTTTCTACCTCCTCACCCCTAATATCCATTTGATCATAGCCCAAGCTCTCTGAGTGGCTATTGAAATCACTACACACAATCAGTCATTCCTTTGTCGCAATCGTACCAAGTGCCAGTGGACGATCAGTCGGATAATCATTATTTAACTGGTGGAATTCTGTACTTTCAGTCTTGAGATCCATTATCCAGTACTGTGCAATCTCCATAAATATACTTTGCTGTTGACACCTTCAGCATGCCAGTTCATTATTTTAAGTAGTTTTGTTTGGTCAGTAGCTCTAATTTCGTGCTTCCTCACTCTACGAGACATCCGAGAGGGACCTGTCGTATTAAATTTGGACCCTTTCGAGAAGGTGGACCTGGCACTGTATCTGCCTGGTTGTCCATCACAGGCCGAGTGCCAACATTTTGCAGATATAGGCATTCCTTCATTTTGCGTATTTGCATGGCATTATGATCGCCGTGGTGCGCCTTTTGGCTGATTGCCGCCGTCCTCTGCACCTTGTCTTGCTAGGGCAGACTTTGTGCTTACTCGGGGTGCCTTGTTTAACCATTCATGCTTCCTGGGGGAGGTCTCAATGGGGATCAGGACATGTCCACGCGCTGGTGGGCCCAGCATCTGCTGCATTTATTGGAGGGCCTGCTCAACCAGGGGTTTCTGTAGGGTTTGCCTTACCCATAGCCTAAAAGTTCACCCTAGTAGACTTTCGGAGAGGGGGGGGGGACTGGTTTGTTGGCGCCAGTTGTTCGCCCTTTTCCAGAGACGCGTTAGTGGAAACAGGGGGCGCCACGTGAAGGTGCGGTTGACTTAGTTGCAGGCAGTTCTTATTATTTAGATGATGCCTGAAGCAATCCTTACCTTCCGGAATAGGAGATGATAATTACACGTTGAACTAGCCTCAAGATAAGAAATGATCAATTACACGTTGAACTAGCCTCAAGTACGATCTTTGAACTTCAAGGCACCCACATACGCAAACGTACACTCACACACACACACACACACACACACCAGACACACAGACACAAACCCACATACACAACACCGTAGCGGTTTTCAAGACCAAGGACAAATTTCCATTTCTCGTCTTCCGTTACCAAAAAGTAAATGTAATTCTGACTTGTTAGGAATCGTCAGACGGCAACGAGGAATGAAACTGGTTACCTCACGTCATAAAACAGTCGAGACCAGCTACAATGAGTAATATAACACTTTATTGCCAACGGCTGTGTCGACTTTGACACCGCTTTTAACTTGCCTAACCTTTCTTATAATTTGTAATATTATTTTTGGGATTTCTCGCCAATGACAAAAGAAAACAATGTCTATCTTTCTTGAGGTATGTATTTAATGTACCACACGCTTGATGAGTCTTTTGTGAATTTAAAAGAAAATGAACGATTTTAAGAAGTAAAGTGAATGTTTGCAAACATTTTGAAACTTCAAAACATATGTCAGATGAGATCAATCTGCAGGGCACGTTTTCAGGAGAATATATTCTTAGTTGCAATACTTTTGTGACCTTTTTGAGGATTGCAAACGCACACTTCGTACGGGCATTGAAGATAAAATTCTACACTGCATTCGCTGCGGCACAATAGTATTCGGTGAATTTCTTTTAAGATTTATCTTTGCAATGTAAAAAAAATACTCATTTTTGTTACTTTTTAGTCTTCGTCAGAAAAAAATAGGCTTTTTGTTTATTGAAGGGAAAGAGTAAAGTTGAATATAAAATTTATCAGCATTTTATCATAAGACAAGGCCATGAACTGGATAGACAATGCTAGCTGACAACTAAGAAAGGATAGCTCCTGCCATTACAGCCTATCTCCACAATCGTTTAGTGCCAATTTGTGGTAAATTGGCAACTTGAATAAATGAGATCACAAATAGCGTTCTCTTGTATTTAAAAGGACAGGAAACTACTAAATGTTGTTTTCCTAGAAACCAAACCGATGAACGCTTTGTTCCACCATGACGCGAATAGAGAATGGCTTCATGAATTCATTAGTTTACTTTAGAAATTGTGAAGTTAAAGAGTAAGGTGATAGTAGCAGACGCATATTAGGTACACGCTGGTTATTGGTACATAGAAAGTACACGTTCAGATATGACACCACGGCATGGTTTATTATTGTTTTTCCACTCCTCAACACAGATTTCGCATTAAAACATAGGATACCCCCCACCAATTCCACTCCCACCCCCTGTTAACATGACGCCACAAGACCCCTAGCCCTCCCCTTTAATTACAACAAATATTTTCCTACGACGAAATGTAAATGTAAATGTAAATGTAAATGTAAATGTAATATTAATTGTTTTCTCTTTTGTTAAGAATCAATGTCACTGTACTTGGACCAATCCCAATAGCGATTAGTCTAGTCTCCCTCTTCAAATGGCGAGGAACGGAAATACTGATGGTTCCAGTGATCTGATGGTTGTACAGTCTCCTGTTCTGTCCTATCAAGCACCTCTTTCAGCTCGACCTCCTATTGATCAAAACGTTCTCGAGTATGTGAAATGTCAGTTTATCGATTTCGGTGTTAACGTTCAAGAGACGGTTCTTGACCGACTACAAAATGTCACCTCTCTCCATATTTAAAGTCCACCCTATTGGCACGTTAAAGACGAGGACGTCAGCTCGTTCATTGACATTCACCTCAATCTGACAAGGAAACTAGATTTGTACAAGCTCGTGAAGATTGATGACTGTTTGTGCACAATCCCCTCAAGCCGCAGTCAGCCTGGCTGTACCTACCAAAGCAAAGATTGACGGGGCATTACGATAAATGCCTTGCTAAAAAGATATGAGAGCGCAACACACTGAGATGAAATGACTACCTGGATCGTCATTCTTAATCTGTACATTATAATCATCAATTCTCTGAACCTTAGCCCTCCTTCCAGCATGGAAGCGCCATCCTGATTTCTCTCCGACTCATCATAATATACGGTAATACCATCATCTGGTGTACTATCATCTATCAGGTGATCCCATTGGACCACATTCTGCATTTTCTTCAAAAGATGAAGCTGGTTTGGATGATGTCTGCATCGCGAAGCCAGTGTGGAATTAATCTTCACCTTTGATTATAATCTTACAATGTGGTCACCTGACCAATCCTCACTCTACACGTGCCATCCGCAATATTCCTCTTTCCACTCCCGCTTCTTTGTCTAAATTAGTGTGGTATAGTGAATGCTCCTTGTCTCTGGTGACTAGCACGTAGGCGTTATCCTATAGACAGAAGCCCAAGCATGTATCCAATGTTTACATGGCGAGTAACCTTTGTGCAACCTAGGAAAAGTCATGTTCCTCCGTTTTTGATTCATTTCAACCTTTCACACTGGGATCTTGATAGTGTGAGCATGCCCTGCCGATATGATACGTCCATGTTGACCAGCTGATGATATTTATAGTAAAAGTAGTTGGTGTTTCATGATCACAGATATCATCGTTTTGAATCTCTGTATGGTTGGATCGACACGATACCTTTATGATAAAGCTGTTTGTGATATGATGTTACTTCCAGATATTTCAAATTGTTTACCCTTTCAATGGCACATTAACGTCCTCGTGATCATCCTTCATAATGAAGTTCTTCAAGAAGTCCCCAAATTATACTAGCCTTCTTTAGATTGAGCAAGGATACTGATTTCCGAATTCACTGTGATTGCTTGCTAAGCCTCGTGCATATCTTTCGTCATGTCTTGTGTATCATAGAAAGTCCTATACCGGAGAATGCCGTCTACAGATCTCAACGTTCGTTAGTCCTTGTGGGTTAGGTCGCTGTATTGTGCAAAAGTTGAGCCAAACATATATATATATAGAGAGACAAAACAGCATATTCAAAATGAAAAACTTCATTTACTTACAATGACTTTTATACTGATCGCTTTGAAAATTAAAAGTTTACCAAATTATTTGGAACAAATGAAACAAAATTGAAAGGTCCTAACAATGTAATATTTGTTGCCTATTTACTTTCTGTGTCGTCGGCAGCTTGTCAGACATGTTTTCAATATTGTCATCTAAATTGCCGTATCCTTTCTCCTCTACGTGTTATCCAAATTACATGTTTCTAGATGGTTTGGGCAGATCATCAGGTGGGCTGAATCTTGGACTGTTGCATGTCTCATTACCCGTGTATCTCCATCACTTTAAATTCTTTCTCCATCGTTGTTACACCAGTTTGGAGTCTATTTAGTGACTTCTGTGTTGCTTAAAGAAAGTGCTGTCCAGAGGCAGGTTCCTCTCACAGCTCGATCCGGTGAACCTGCATCAGTTCATGCCATGAACTGTTTTAACAGCGGAGCGTGGAGTTTCATTTTCCAGACACATTCATAACCTGACGCAAGTATTCAGGGCTGGTATGAATACAAGCAGATCAGAGGAGTAGCTTTCATTGATCTAGGTACATCTTACGACACGATAAACCGCTAGAAGCAACTGAAAAAACAATATTATTTCTCTTTCTGGTCATTCAACTTCCCATAACAAAGTCAGGTGCTCTTCCATTGAACGAACGAGAACTTCAGTTGTCTCTTGATTAGTATAGTATATTTGAAGGCATATTCCATCCAAATGAAATCAATGAGTGACTGCAGTCAATAGCATCCATGTTCCTGCGAAACAATTTTTCGGCAAATGGTTTTTTTCTCATTCTATCTCAATATAAATTATCTTAGCTAATTCCGTTCTTCTGAATGTCTGCTTATAGTATAATGTGGTAGAAAAAATTAAAATACTAACTTTAATAAGATGGTATACCAGAAATGCTTTCAAATAAAAGGCGATAATAACAGTGAGTGTGTGACGTCATAATATTAAAATCTTGTCTACAATCCTCACATTGTCACGTCAGTCCTGCCTCAGCATCTTCACGTTGTTACGTCAGTCCTGCCTCACCATTCTCACATTGTCACGTCAGTCCTGCCTCACCATTCTCACATTGTCACGTCAGTCCTGCCCCAGCATTCTCACATTGTCACGTCAGTCCTGCCTCAACATCCTCACATTGTCACGTCAGTCCTGCCCCATCATTCTCACATTGTCACGTCAGTCCTGCCCCATCATTCTCACATTGTCACGTCAGTCCTGCCCCATCATTCTCACATTGTCACGTCAGTCCTGCCCCATCATTCTCACATTGTCACGTCAGTCTTGCCTCAACATCCTCACATTGTCACGTCAGTCCTGCCCCATCATTCTCACATTGTCACGTCAGTCCTGCCCCATCATTCTCACATTGTCACGTCAGTCCTGCCCCATCATTCTCACATTGTCACGTCAGTCCTGCCCCATCATTCTCACATTGTCACGTCAGTCCTGCCTCAGCATCCTAAAATTTTCAAGTCAATGAGAATAATCATAAATATCACTAAATGAAATATAATAGAAAACAATAGTCAGGAAATACCATTCACTGTTCTCTGGGCTACGTTGACATGACCTGGTATAGCGACGTTGACACAATCTGACATAGCGACGTTGACACAATCTGACATAGCGAGTGACGTTGACACAATCTGACATAGCGAGTGACGTTGACACAATCTGACATAATGACGTTGACACAATCTGACATAGCGACGTTGACACAATCTGACATAGCGACGTTGACACAATCTGACATAGCGACGTTGACACAGTTTGACATAGCGAGCGACGTCGACACACTCTGACATAGCGAGTGACGTTGACACAATCTGACATAGCGAGCGACGTTGACACAATCTGACATAACGACGTTGACACAATCTGACATAGCGACGTTGACACAATCTGACATAGCGACGTTGACACAATCTAACATAGCGACGTTGACACAATTTGACATAGCGAGCGACGTTGACACAATCTGTCATAGTGAGCGACGTTGACACGATCTGGTATAGCGACGTTGCCACAATCTGACATAGCGACGTTGACACAATATGGCATAGCCAGCGACGTTGACACAATCTGACATTGCGAGCGACGTTGACACAATCTGACATAGCGACGTTGACACGATCTGGTATAGCGACGTTGACACAATCTGACATAGTGACGTTGACACAATTTGACATAGCGAGCGACGTTGACACAATCTGACATAGCGACGTTGACACAATCTGACATAGCGACGTTGACACAAGCCGACATAGCGACGTTGATACACTTTGACATAGCAACATTAACACAATCTGACATAGCGACGTTGCACACAACAGGTTTTTGGTTTGTTTTAGCGGCTGGGCTTGGATGCCATGAGTTAGGAAGTCTTTTATCCAATTGGCATTATACTGCAATGTTAATCAGTTCTTCCACAACATGATCTCAGTGTCGCAGTGAACATAATATCGTCTTTATTAGACAGATCCATCACAGGCAGGGGTTGAATCCAAACAGGTATCAACAAATCAGTACATAATCATACACAGGTATAAATCGGGACTTCTGGAGCAAATAGGCTGCTCACTAAAGTTGATCCGTCTTATTATCTCCTTCCATGAGGTCATACACAGGGGAATGTACACGTGAACAAACAAAAGTACCGCCAGTTTCGAGGTATGAACTGGAATCAGTCAGATTTCGTCCTTGCCCCCACTACATTTGGTATCCTATTTGCTGTCCTCTTAAAATATGCTTTTGGAAATACTCCCGGAGACGTCTACATTCGCACAAGATCTTATCGATGGATCGCCTTACAACCTAGAATGACCAAGAGCCAAGACTAAAACCACGGAAGTGGTTGTGCCGTTCTGTCAATAAACGTCATGAAGACTGTATATGTGGTGTCAGGCACCGCCACTCCAGCATAAATCACTCTGGAGAGCTCCTCCAATAACAAAAGAATGTCGGCAACCTTGGGTAAGCCATTAAAAACACCTTATCTCTAGACGGTTTTACGAGGCACTGAAAGCTCTCTACGGCCCGCAGCCCTCTAGTAATACTCCAGTTCGCAGTGCGGATGGGGTACTGCTAACAGATAAGGTTCAGATTCTAGACAGATGGGCAGACCACTTCTGCAAAATACTAAACCACCCATCGTCCATAAATGAAGAGGCCATCCGGCGAATGCCGCAGGTGGAACTGAACCTGGCGTTGGATGAAGTAATTACTGAGGAGGAAGTCGACAGGGCAATCAGCTCACTATCTATAGGAAAAGCTCCAGGAGCTGATGCAATACCAGCAGAGGTATATAAGACAGCTGGCCCATCCCTCACCAGAAGGATCACTGAACTCTTCTGTCACATGTGGGCTGAAGGTAAAATTCCGCAGGAGCTAAAGGACGCCTCAATCGTTCACCTATAGAAAAGAAAAGGTAATCGTCAGGAATGCGACAATCATCGTGAAATATCGCTACTCTTCGTAGCAGGCAAGATCCTAGCGCGCTTACTGCTAAACAGGCTCAACAAACACCTTGAACAAAGCCACCACCTCCCAGAAAGCCAATGTAGATTCAGAGCCGGAAGAGGAACAGTGGACATGATTTTTGCCGCTCGCCAAGTACAAGATAAGTTTTGAGAGCAAAATCAGGCCTTGTACACCACATTTATTGATTTGACAAAGGCATTTGACACAGAAAACAGAGGAGGGCTGTGGATGATAATGTCTAAGTTTGGCTGCCCCAACAAGTTCATAACAATGGTGAAACAGCTACACGAAGGCATGTGTGCTCGTGTACTGGACAGTCTAATGAGCAGCTAAGAACTGAACATGCAGGTTGGAATGGACCAGTTCTCTGCCGCATGCGAAAATTTTTGTCTGACCATAAATGCCAAAAAAAACAGAGGTCATGTACCAACCAGCACCAGGCATGCCGTACACAAAACCAGAGACTACAGTCAGCGGGCAGACGTTGAATGCCGTAGACAAATTCACATATCTGGGCAGTACGCTGTCGAGATCTGTCAGCCTAGACGATGAGGTGGCAAGCAGAATAGCAAAGGCCAGCACAGCCTTTGGTAGAATGCGCTCGATGGTCTGGGCACGTCGTGGCATCAGCGTCAAGACCAAACTCAAAGTCTACCGTGCGACCATCATTCCAACCTTACTATACGCTTGCGAAAGCTGGACTGTATACTCTGGACATGCAAGGAGGTTAAACAATTCCACACAGGTTGCCTGAGGCGAATATTCCACATCCGATGGCAAGATCGTGTCACTGACATCGAGGTTCTCTCGATGGCTAACATGCCCAGCATCCATGCACTGCTAGAAAAAGCACGACTAGGATGGGCCGGACACCTCGTCCGTATGTCAGACGAGCGGCTCCCAAAGACGCTTCTCTACGGCGAGCTGAGAGAGGGATGGCGCGAGAGAGGGCGCCCAAAGAAACGTTTTAAAGACGGTCTGAAGGACTCACTAAAAAGTTGCCAGATAGACATCGACACCTGGGAATGTCTTGCGAAAAACAGATCTGACTGGAGAAGCGCAGTCAAATCGGGTGTAGCTGCTGGTGAAGATGACCGTGTTGTGAAAGCCCAGAACAGACGCGAGACGCGGAAATCCCGAGCAGCGGGAACACCATCCCCTTCTACAATCCTCGTGTGGCCGATATGTAGCAGATGTTTTCGTGCTCATATTGGCCTGTTCAGCCACATGCGCACCCACACCCAACAGGGAAATCTGTGACAAGGATGTTGTCGGCGGTCCTCATCGACATCGATGGACAGCTATTATTATCTCTAGACGAGGAAATAAATGCAAGAATAAGATTTGACAGCCACTACGTTTGGTGGGCTATTCAAGATGGCGGGGAGAAACGTCGGCAGTCACTACGTTTGGTGGGCTATTCAAGATGGCGGGGAGAAACGTCGGCAGTCACTACGTTTCGACGGACAATCCAAGAGAGTGTGGAGAAATATGTTACTGACTTTGCAGACTGAAATGCAGAAATATCGGGTATGTGTGCTCTGCAACGTGCTGTACGGGTCAAAAACATGTACAACGTACTCAAGATATGAGAGACAGCTAAACAACTTTCACGTCCTCTGCCTGTGGAAAATTGTAAACATCAAGTGGCAGAACAAAATAACAAACGCAGAAGCATTACAGCGTGCAAATCTACCTTCTGTTGTGGGATTTTTAGATATTAGAAAACTGCTTAATGCATTTTTTTCTTCCTCTTCCTCGCTCGTCTTCAGACATCGATTTCAAAGAATCTAACGAAAGCAGCAGTCGACTTGCGACTACGTGCAGTTTCTCGTGGAAGGACGTTTTTTTGCTGCCAAATGCTTCTTATTTTGTCGGTATGCAGTTGTCAGGACTGAAAAATGTGTTCTGCCGTCATGGGGACTGTGCCGCATGCCCAAAGGTCCGTAGTAACAATCTTGAAATTATTGTACAGATGCCATCTCATTCTGTTGTGTCTTGTGCGTGCCAGGAGGGTGATCACCTGGTCTTACCTGGAGAGTTGGTGGTAGTCATCGTTTTCTATATGGCAAGGGTAGTCGTTTTACTGAATTTAAAAAAATGGACAAAGACGCACCGACAAGCTGGTGCTATATGGTGAAAAATCTGAAGGGAAGAGACTTTCCGGCAGACCACTGCTGAGATATAAATATATCTGCAAGGCTCAATGAACGACTTTTACATCGACCACAGTAATTGAGAAAAAACCGGCGCTGTGCAAACTAAATGAAAAGCTAAACTGAGTAAAGATATAGCCACGTTTGAATCAACTCTGAGAGAAAAAACCTCGAAAAAGGCGAATACTCCCGTAAAGAGCGAAGGCCTGCCTAGTGATGTAAAGACAAACATGCTACATTACGTCTTCAAGACGAAAACGCCCATTATATATATATATATATATATATATATATATATACGAACAGGGCTTGACAAAAGCGCTCAAATATATATTTGTTCTTTGCCCGCCAAATACGGCGCATAAGAGAGAAACAAATGATCTCCAGTTGGAACGGTGTGACGCCACTGTTTTTAGAACTTGTATAGTGCTGAGGTCCATAGTCGAGCCCTATAGGATGATTGTTTTTCTGAGTGTTTCGTTGGGTCTTGCTCTTTTTCGAATACCCCTTGATGTCCATTCGAGTACTTGCACGGAAGACGGTTGTTGATCATCCTAAGGACATGTCAGTTGTATGTCCATGGTTTTTTTCCTGATGATGGTCGACACGAATAATTGGTTGGTCTCTGTTCTTATCGAGTAATTAGTTATGAACTGGTCCCAGCGTATATTTTCTTCTTCTTCTTCTTCATCGTACGCTGTTTACAGCGATATTTACGTTGCGCTGATTTAATTTGTTAGCCAGTGGCTCAGTGCATCCGATTTCAACAGGCGTTTCTGTAGGGTTGCCCTCCTTAGCCTTTGGCTGTCCCCAGCCTAACTGCAAGGCAGCAGTTGTTTTTGGTCAGAGTTGTCTCTCTTGGGAAGTTGTCTTGCAGGACTATCGAGTCTTCCCTACTCGTGTCTATAGCGTTTGGCAATGATATGATGGACTATGTACTAGTTTGTACTATCCCGGAAGAGAGGCAGTCCAGTGTGATTTTTTCCCAGGATCGTCACGTCCTGCCAGAAACGTAGCATATGCATATGAGAGAGGTATCTTTTTGCTCGCTCTATTTTCTCGGCTCATCTGCAGTGATGGTACGCCTAGCATTTCCCGCCACCCGGGAGCTTGTCACCATAGGACAGGAGGTGCAGTGTCCGCTGGACTGCATCTCTTCTGCGTCCATTGGAATGACTGATAGCAGACAGATGCAAAGAGCGAGGAAGGAGTGCATTTTACCAGGTGCATTCCTGCGGCTCGATCGGGCCGGGACAAAAGCCCCAGCCATGTCGTAGCCTCCCATCTCAGCGGTGCTGAGATTTTGGGCGGGATTCTGGCTTAGAGGCGTTCGGCCGTAATCCCTCAGAGGGTAGCTTATCAGCCAAGCACGTGGACCAAATGTCAGCGACCTGTGATTCCTCTCGAAATAGTGCATTTGACCAGGTGACAAGCCTAGTCTTGCACGGAGATGTTGTCCGCCTAGGGAGTGGACATATCTCATGGTCAAGGGTTGAGTCTCAGCACTTCGCAGTGAGGTAGCTGATCTATGCTTACGGCACCCGACCGAGAACTAAGTCTTCTACAAATGATTTAATTCCTCATCGCCGTATTGGGTGAAAATCGAGCAGCTTCCCGCCCGTTTTTATCAGCGGACGGCAGAGACCTCATTCTGCGGCTTGACCGGGCGGGGCTGGAGCGTGACCCCGAGGTCCCCACCATGTCGAAGCCTCCCTTTGCATTCGTGCTGGGCTGCTTTTGGGCGGGATTTTTGGCTTAGAGGCGTTTGGCCGTAATCCCTCACCTCGAACCGTTGGCTTTTCCGCCTAGTACGTGAACCAAAATGTCTGCGGCTCCTCTCGGGCTTAGCAGGATTACCGTAGCAAAGCCCTGTCATTAGTAGGGTAAAGCTGACCTGTCTTCAGATGGTCTATTTCCAGCACCCGTTCAATATTAGCCAGACCGTATCAATGGAGGGCTTTTAGTTTGTCAATGGCCAAGTTTCTGGAGCCTGCGATTTCTGTGGGTCTAATACCAGCACATGTTCACTATTAGACCCATCGAAGGTGCTCTCTTTTGACAGTCATTCTACACTATTGGCGTGTTTAGTCAATTTTAGCCTCAGGCTCCACTCCTGATAGTGCTCTTACGTCAATTCCTTTATCAAACACTGGATGCAGACCAACCGAGCCACAGGGGGCATAACCTCAGATTTCTGAGGGTCTAAATCCAGCACCAGTTCCATATTAGACCCCAGGAAAGTGGTCTCGGCATGTCAGTCATTTCAGTGTTGGCCGTGTTGAGTCAAATTAAGCCGCAGGCTCCACTCCTGGTGGTGCCCTTCCGTCAATTCCTTTAAGTTTCAGCTTTGCAACCATACTTCCCCCGGAACCCAAACACTTTGGTTTCCCGGAAGCTGCCCGCAGAGTCATCGAAGCAACTCCTGCGGATCGCTAGTCGGCATCGTTTATGGTCAGAACTACGACGGTATCTGATCGTCTTCGCGCCTCTGACTTTCGTTCTTGATTAATGAAAACATTCTTGACAAATGCTTTCGCAGTAGCTCGTCTTGCGGCGATCCAAGAATTTCACCTCTAACGCCGCAATACGAATGCCCCCGTTTGTCCCTGTTAATCATTACCTCCAGTTCCGAAAACCAACAAAATAGAACCGAGGTCCTATTCCATTATTCCATGCACCATTATTCAGGCAGCCGAGGCCTGCTTTGAACACTCTAATTTTTTCAAAGTAAACGCGTCGGCCACACAGGACGCTCAGCGAAGAGCACCCGTGGGAGAGAGCCGGCAGACGGTAGGGCAGGAGACAACGGGCAGTGAACCGTCGCGAGCCGGACCGCCCGCCTGCGCCTGAGATCCAACTACGAGCTTTTTAACTGCAACAACTTTAATATCAGCGTATATTGAATACATTGCTTATACATTTAATTTCAAAGACATTTAGTTTGTTTTCCAGCGCGTTTGTTTTCACATTCATATGTCAGGACCTATATTACGATTGAGTTGAATAGTCTGAGCTTGGTATATTTGCTGAGTGTCGTTGAGTTCCAGATGTTGGTGATCTGATTAAAGACTCCTGAGATCAAAGTCATTCTAGTAGAAATTTCTTTCGTCGCATCTCCATCTTGTGTCATTTTGCTTCGTAGGTATGTGAAGTGTTTGCAATTTTGTAGAAATTTCACTTCTTGCTTGTTATCAACCGCAGATTGTTGATGTAGAAGGCATGACTTTCATCTTTGAGACGTTTACTTGAAGTCCTAGTTATTCTGACAATTGGCATAGTCTATCAATATTTTCTTGTGTTTTGTCATTAAGGGTACTTAGTAGCGTATGGTCGTCTGCAAAATAAAGATCTTCTCAGATCTTGTTATCTGTCCATTCTATGCCTAAATGCTTAACAAGGTCATAGTGTTTCATAATCTAATCTATAGCTATGCCAAATAGTAGAGGGGATAAAATGCATCCCTGTTTACTCTCGTTTTGATATTAAACCATTCAGTGTTGTCTTCGGTGGTTCCAACACAGCATTGTAAATTATCAAAATATATGGAAAATTTAATTGATAATATTTGTGTATTTTGAGGGTAAGCCATAGTTCTTTAGAATTTTATATAATGTTTGAAGGTATAAACTGTCAACGGCCGTCTGGAAGTCAATAAAGTTGATGATTAGTACGGACTGCATTTCTACTGATTCTTCTATAATAGTTCTGCTAATAGTTTCTAATAGTGTGAAAATGTGATCAATGCAAGAACTCTTTGATCTAAAGCGAGCTTGTTCTTCTCTTATGGTGACATCTATCTGTTCCCTAAGTCTTTCTAATATAATGCTGCAAAGTACTTTCTCAGGAACTGACAGGAGTGTTATGCCCCGTTAGTTGTTGCAATAGAATAAGTCTAATTTCTTTGGTATTTTTACAATAATACCATCCCTCTACTGTTGGGGTGGTTTTCTTCTTTCCACACACCATTTATGAGTGAGGGTGGTATCATCTGCGGCTTTTAACATTTAACCAGTTATCGCATCATCCCCTGCTATCTTGAAATTCTTTAGTTTAGGGATAACTCTTTTGATTTCTGAGAGTGTAAATTCTGCACAGGACGCTGTTGAGATGGGGATGTCTGTTTCGTTTTCAAAACTATACGTAGGCTGTTGTGTCCTGGTCTATTCATTATCTCTATAAAATGTTCTGCCCAACGTTGTATATGTTCTTATATATATATATATATATATATATATATATATATATATATATATATATATATATATATATATATATACAAACATAGGAACCGTTCAGCGCCTTATACTTTTAAAAAGTGTGTATACTGTATTTTTTTAAATGCAAAGGATTCCATTTTAAAGCGAAATTTATACATTTCATTAACCTCGTACATTCTTTTGAAGGTGTGGAGGTAAGGCGTATCACAGTATACCCATAGACAAAAGTGCATTTTTTATATATATATATATATATATATATATATATATATATATATATATATATATATATATATATATATATACCAGGAGCGTTCAAGTCAAATCGGGACTTTTTAGAAAGGAAATTATATTTTTGAATTAGTCAAAATGCCATTTATTTTTCGATATACTCTCCTATAAAATGTAAGCACTTATTCCACAGTTTAAGTAATGCTTAAAAAAATCTTCAGCGCCGAAAGATTTATTAGTAAGACATACTGATAATTCTTTCTGCGCTAAAGCATTTTAAGCATTACTTAAACTATGGAATAAGTCCAGGACAGCCTATTTCACTTCGTCATTAGTGCTGAAATGCTGACCTTACAATATTTATTTTAGGGGTTCAAACAAATGGAAATCGCTTGGGGCGAGGTCTGGGTTGTAATGTGGATAGTGCAATACCTCCCAGCAGAGTTGTTGCAGATCGCATATAGTGCGATGAGCTCTAAAAGATTGAGTGTTATCATACCGGAGCAAGATGCCTTTGTGACTAAACCAGGAGGTCTTTTTTTACGGAGACGGTTATGCACATCACTCAAAATGCGTATGTACTGTTCACTGTTGATTGTGGCACCATAGGGTAGACAATTTTCACAGGTTTCACACCACCTTTCACAAGAAATTTCATCACAGCACGCTGTTCGATGCAAACCCCAACAGTTTTTTCCACATTGGTTATCTGTCACGTGACTGGTCCACGAAAAGTGGTCCACCTAGCGGTAATAGGATACTGGTGCACATAACTAATGATAGTAGTTCCAGCACGCTATAATTCATTCAGTTGGAACTAGAACAAAAAGTCCCAGTTTGTTTTCAACGCCTGTCGTATATATATATATATATATATATATATATATATATATATATATATATATATATATATATATATATATATATATATATATATATATATATACACTTACAAACCCATTTATATATGCGAATTATTTCTTACTAAATAAATCATTTTGGAATTGCAATGTCCTTTGCATTTTGTGCTGTTTGTTGTTGATAAAATTAAAATTATCCCTAATCTGCCACCTTCATCTGACTAATCTGACACCTTCATCTGACTAATCTGCCACCTTCATCTGACTAATCTGCCACCTTCATCTGACTTATCTGCCACCTTCATCTGACTAATCTGCCACCTTCATCTGACATCTGTAATATTGTAGCATTCGTTAATCTTTCTGCTAATGCGCATCTCTTGATTTCAGAACGTTTCCATGAGCGTTCTGATGTTCATAATATTGTCAATTTTCTTCTATCAGTTTACATCTGTTTTGTTTTATCTCTTCTAATTATTGTCAGCATGTCACTCTAAGTTTAGTTCCTTAGTTGTTTTTCTGTTCTTCCCGTTTTGAATATTCTTGTGAATGTTTACATCTGTGTTCTTTCTGCCTATGACACCATTCTCCTCTAACTACATATATTCCACTTGAACAGATATTGGAAGTAGTATGTTGTTGTACTATCTTATGTCACACAGAGTTGATGTTACTGCACCCCGTCCGATCCATCTGTACTCAGTTAATTTCTCATTGAAAATAATGAATTTTATATACAGAACGCTTCATCATCATCATCACTAGTCCCGAAACATTAATGGTATTTGGTGCACCAATACTCCAGATTGTTGGATCAGTTAACCACTCCCACACACCCCACTCGATTTTGTGCCAGGCTATTGAATCTTCCGTCTGGACGAATTAACCTCAGTGGTAGGATTGCCATTGTTGTGTACTTAGACGACTGACGCATTTCTCATTTGCTCAATGCTTTCTGCAATATCGGTGTGTCTTGGGCCGTTTTGCACCTGGCGGAGCCCACCCCTCTCCATGCAACATGTTCCTACATATTGGGAATTTGTCTATGATCTTCCTGTCTACTTCAGCATGACGTCACAGGTTAATTCTGAAGGTTATGTCTTTTCGTATTCTATTTTCCGTCCTCGTTTACATTTTGGCCGTTTGCCTTAAATCGCTCTTGCGTATTTTGTATTCGACTTTATCCTATAATATGTCGATCGAAATACATCTCAGCGCTTTGACAGGCAAATGTACAATTGGAAAAACGCACATAAAACACGTTATCCAAGAGGAATTTGTAACACTGCAATTGTAGACCCAAAGATCACAGAAAAAACACACGTAGTTCAGGAGCGAATTAGATCAGCAGCCATGTGTCAACAGCTCGTCCCGGAAGGACACTCAGGATGATTCCAGTAGCTTAAATCAGGGGATCTTGTCTGCTCGATTCACATTTGATAACAAACTTTTACAGTCTATGGATCGACATCAATTCTACAAGTCTTTAAACGCTCTTACGTTTTTCAATTTAAGTTATTGTTTGTCCTCACTATCTTAATAGCACATATATCTTTTTCTCTGATGCTCTCAAATGGTGAAAGAGACAGTCTTCCATTTATATTCCCTTATTGGACAGCTTAGTTATTAGTGAGTGCGACACTACTAAAGCATTGCATTATTTGGAAAACTCGATGGTAGTATGTACATATCATTCATATATATGTAATGGACGACACCTCATATATATGTATGCATGGTTATGAACAGGGTATCCCAAAATAATGTTGACACTTTTTTTGAACGATGAAATCAGAGAGCCTATTAAAGATAGCCAGTTTCGACTGTCTGTATTTCGCGATGTAAGGACTACGTTGAGTGTAGACTAAGGCTATAATGCAAGCCGCCACTGAAACCATCCCAAGAGGAGCTAGGAAAAACTATAAGCCCTACTGGAATGATGAGTTGCAGAAAGTGGAAGATGCAGTAACAAATGCTAGGAACATGGCAGAGCGAGAAAAATCCATGGAGGCAAAAATCGCCCTCAAAGCCGCCACGGCGAAATACAAACACACTCTTAAGCAAACAGCAAGAGAAAGCTGGAAAAATAAAACGGAAAGCCTAAACCTGGACAAAGACGGGAACAAGCTATGGAAGCTAGTCAGAGCCATGAACGACGAAACCCCGTCAAATAAACAAATTAAAATCAAGCAGGGCGAGAACTTGATCACAGGTAAGAAAGCCGCAAACGCCTTTGTCGATCACTATGCCAGAGCAAACCACATCGAGGTCCCTGCAGATAAGCATACAGACATTAGCGAAGAGCTAAAGGGGCACGGCATCATGAATACGGCACCTGAAGAGCACATGATGGCCAAATTAACAATGCGCGAAATGGAAGAGGCTTTGAAAACATTAAAGAAAAGGAAATCTCCCGGAAAAGACGGGATAACAAACGAAATGCTGATGGGGCTGGGCCAAACAGCGAAGAGGAAACTGCTATCGGTCCTGAACCAAAGCTGGAAAATGGGAATTGTACCCCAGGCATGGAAAGACGCAATACTGGTACCAGTACCAAAAACAGGAAAGGATAAAACAGATCCAAATGGATACAGGCCCATCAGCCTACTGAGCTGTGTCGGCAAGCTGATGGAACGGATGATAAACACCAGACTGATGTGGCATCTGGAAGAAAAACGAATACTAATTCCACAGCAAGCCGGCTTTAGACAGCACAGATCCACTGAGGACCAGGTCATCCTCATAGCCCAGGAGATAGAAGATGTCTACCAGGCACAGAAACACACAGTAGCTGTTTGGGTGGATCTGGAAAAGGCATTTGACAAAGTCTGGAAAGACGGACTTAGAGTCAAGCTAAGAAGAAGTGATGTTTGTGGGAAAATGTACAAATGGATAACCACTACCTCAAACAAAGAACGGCCAGAGTCCAAGTACAAGGGCAGATGAGCAAAAAGGTGACACTCGAGCAGGGAGTACCCCAAGGGGGAGTACTGTCACCCACACTCTTCCTGGTATATATAAACGATATTACAGAGAATATACCAAGAAGAGTCTATAGCTCAATGTTTGCAGACGATCTGGCTGTGTGGACCTCTGAAAAGAATCTCACCATAGCAAGAAATCGGATGCAGACGGCCCTAACATCGCTGGAAGAGTGGGCGAACTCATGGCTGGTCAAAATAAACGAGGAGAAAACCACATGCACAATATTATCGCTTTCATTAAAACCCCAAAATACCAAATTAAGTCTAAATGGCAAATTCCTGCAGCCAAACGACAACCCAACCTATCTGGGAGTCACATTTGATCGGCGCACGACATGGAAAAGTCAGATTGAGAGAAACCGAATGAAAGCCAGAGAAAGAATGGCAATCATGAGGAAACTTGCTGGCACAAGCTGGGGAGCAGACGAAGGCATACTAAAGAAACTGTACACTGGAAGAGTGAGACCAGTTCTCGAGTATGGCATTGCGGCATGGACAACAGCAGCGAAGGCGAACTTCGATAAAGTTAGCAAACTTCAAAACCAAGCCATGAGAGTTATAACAGGTGGCATGAAGTCAACGCCAATTGTAGAACTTGAAAAGATTACAAAACTGCAATCCATGACCGATATAAGAGACTGCAGAGCCCAGCTGCAGTCAGAGAAACTCCGAAGACTGACCGACCATCCAATGCCCCAGAGACTAAACAATTTGGGAAATGGGAAACTAAAGCGGAGAAACTTTGCAGAAATAGCCAAAGCAAAGATGCACGAAGATCCCATAAACGCACTAACAACACCAAAACCCATCACTACTGTACGAAAACCTACCTGGAGGCAGGATATATTTCCAGAGGTGGTAGAAAATATACCAGGTATTGCAAACAAAAACTGCCAGACTGAAAAAGAAAGGAGAGATACTGCCCTAAGCTTCATAATGAAAAGCTACCCAAGCATGGACTGGACCCATGCATACACCGACGGTTCTGTAACAAATACTACACAGAACGGAGGGGCAGGAGCAATCCTGAACCTACCAAATGGCAGAAAAATAACACTGTCATTCGCTACTGGTAAGTACACAAGCAATTTAAGAGCGGAGGCAGAGGCACTGAGGGCGGCAGTGGAAGAAATGGTGACACAAAAAGAAAATGAAAGCCATATAGTCCTGCTTACAGATGCTCTCGCCGTAGTCACAGCGCTAAAAAGCCAGAAAAATACTGAGCTTAATGACTTAAGACCAGCACTCTGCAAACTGTGCCAGCAATCCGCACCAAAAAGGGTAGTGGTACAGTGGGTCCCATCACACTGCAACATCCAAGGCAACGAGGAGGCAGACAGACTGGCAAAAGAAGGTGCAAGACTACCACAAACAGATACTAGTATGACGTACGAAGAGTCAAAACGGCTTATCAAAGCCAGATACATGACCAAATGGGAAACCGAACATACTGGTTACACCAAAAACGATGCCTATTACCAGTTGAACAGAAGAGAGCAGGTCGTTGTCTTCAGACTTCACACTGGCCACAATAGACTGAGGTACCACCTATTCAACAAATTGAAGATAGGGTGTACCGACGAATGCCCGTGCGGTACTGGCAAAATGACCGCTGAACATCTGCTGCAGAACTGCCCGACATACGAGGATCAGAGAGAGCAGATGTGGCCATCACCAGTGGAACTGCAAGACAAGCTCTATGGCAGTGGCGACAGCCTCAGGATGACCGCCGCTTTTTTGGAAAAAATAATGGTTACTGTCTGACTGCGTACGAAGAAGAAGAAGAGTGTAGACTACTGACTGCTGTTTTTAGTTTCCGGTAAACAAGATGTGTTCAAGTCTCGTAAGTTGATTTTAACGTGTTCTTAAAAATGTGAGAATGTTATTGAAGTGCAGAGACGATGAAAGGACAGAATCCTATACTCGCCACCGTCACGAGTACAATTTACGCGATTACGCGACACGTTTGATATGGAAGCAACTGTGTGGGATGTGAAGAAGGGACAGTGCAGCAGGAAGAGAACGAAACGGACGAAAGAAGAGCGGATGCGATGTTGCAGGCTTTCACATATCCCAACGGGAGTCAGTATGGCAAGTTTCAGGTGTAAGTAAATCCAATGGAAACCATATCTGATATTTACCGATCTGTTCTACGGTGTTGAAAACTACATATTGCTGCCAATTGTGATTAACTTTAAGGTATATCACATACATAAGTTCAGGTTTCCTGTTATTTATGTTCAAGTTATAACATTTAAAAAGTGTGAATATTGTTTTGTTACACTCTGTGTATATATAAACATGTTTATTGAGAGGACTCCATATACGTATAATCATTATCATCATCATGTTCACTAGGTTACTCTGCCCGGAGACTAATGTTGAAATCGTCTGATCATGTCCCGCCAAGCAAAATCTACTGAAGTGAAAAAAACGTTAACCGATAATCAGCATAAAAAACGTAAAATAGTGAAATAGTGTTTATATTTGACTGATGTGTCGACACAATCTACACACAGAATACCTGTTGGCACACCAATAGCAATATTCTACATATTAAATAGCATTACTTATTTCGCAACATCTCACTAAAAATAGACACTTTATCCTCAAAGTATATAAAACTAAACTGCTACTGAATACGATTATTAATTGCGTGTCTGCCATTCTCAAACTCTGTTATCGTAACACAGTTTTTTTCCCGCCAGTTTGCGGACGGTAATTTCCTAAATGCGGATCTCATCGACCAGCAAAGCAGCTTATGCGCTGCTATCTTTACCAAACCCAGCAACTGGGACAAACCACTCTACAGGAACGACTGATAAGGGTTAAGCAGAGAAATGAATACACGGAACGAACAGAGCTGAGAGAAATGAGGACAGAGAAAGTCTAATTGACTCACTTCAATGATCAGATGCACTCGTATGTAGGCTAATCGATGGCTTGTACAGTATTCCTATGGAAATTTCGTCAATGTACCTCGAGAAATGAGTTACTTGCGCTTAGCTGTTGATTTCTGGATCTGTTGGGAGTGTAACAAGGAGACAAGTATGTTAGTTGTTAATGAATATCTGATCAAAGTTTTGTCATTGATGGATTGTCAAGAAAATATGAACAGGCTGTGCAGAAGTTGTATCTACTTAATACACTAGACTGGTTGGAATACTGACAGTTGTGAAAGAATGGGATCAGGTACGTTATTTGCTTACTTTAGCATTAAAAAAAAAATTTCTTTTAGAGTATAGTTTGTTTTTCCGATGTGTCGTAATTCATTTTCTACGCTCATCAATCAAACACTCAAAACTTCTTAAGCTCCCTGTGGAACATGGGTGTTCAACAAATCAATGCCAAGTCATCAAATATTGATCTGTTGACGAATTAGAGGCTTAAAGTGTCTACGTGATGAGACAGCCTGCCCAATGGTCTTTACGGCATATCTAGTAGGTTGCAGTGTTGCTATTCTTTACTTCCCTTTCGGGCCCTGGTAACATTCAGGTGAATCTAGTATTTGCTCCTCACAAATGTGTTCCACTGATGTCTTTTCTCTTTCATCCTTCGTTTTATTAAATTTATTTATTGCTTATTCCTGGATTAGGAGCACTTAGAATGGCATTGCGACTGATCTGGCTTTGATTCCTTGTATTGGACAGTTAGTGCATGTCTCCAATTTAACAAAAATGTACTTCTTTCTAGTGAGTTTAGTTTGTATTGTTTAAATTCTTTTGTAATCGTTCATCTTTCTTGGATTGTTCTCTGATTAGAAACATCTTTACTTTCAATAGGCTTTCTAATATTGCTATTCATATTTTTTTTTCTTCACCGGCGATGTGATATATATATATATTATCGCTGTTGGATGCCCTCGATGAGTTCTTTGACACTTGACTCGTTTCAGCATCATGTTGTTTGCGAATGCCCACAGGGAGTAGGTTATTCTCTAAAGCACCATAACAGGGCGTTAAGTAGAGGGCTGCAATAGCTTTCCTCACATCCAGGGAATGCGGATCTAAGCGTACTGGGGTCCTCCAAGCTGTTGTGCTATGCATGAGTTCATCTGCGTGTCGTTAACTACTTTAGCGACCATTTATTTATACATGTGTGTATGTCTGCATGTGCGCGCGCGTGTGTGTGTGTTTTCAAGATGACACATTTCATTTGAAATCTCCGGGGACGGCGTGGCCTAGTGGTTAAGTGGCACGGCTCACAAACCGAAGGTGCTGGGTTCGATCCCCATCACAGCACCGGCCGTTACCCCAGGGAAGCAAACCCTTAGAAAATGCAGGAGGAAGCAGACCCTTACATAAAATGCATGCTGAAGTCGGATGCACTGGGCCGACAGGCGCAAAATAAAAAACACAGTGCAACGCACACCGTCTTGAGGATTACAGAAGGGCGATCGCAAAAAAAAAACAAGAAAAGAAAACAATTTAAATTCTCCATTTATTTTCCGATTCTGTCATTATATATGTCATAAATTTGATATATCTGTACCAGTACATGTTTCTGTTTTCTTCTTTCTGCCTCACCTTCAGATTCTGCTCGTTCTCTATTTCTATGTCTGCTAAATGAGAAAATGACATGACTATTCAAGTCAGTTCAAACTTGATAATAGATTCTACACCACACATTCGGGGAGAGGAGACTAACGTCTGGTTAGGCTAACCGTACTGATCAGACAATGTTAGTCAGGGTCAGGTAAACATACTGACCAGACAATGTTATTCAGGGTCAGGTAACCATACTGACCAGACAATGTTAGTCAGGGTCAGGTAAACATACTGATCAAGCAATGTTAGTCAGGGTCAAGTAAACATACTGACCAAGACCACCTCCCTTCTACAATTTTCCCTGGAAACAGGCTGTTGCAGTCTGTCCAAAGAGGAGGAGATCGACGTGATCTATGTAGTAGTGGGATGAAGCCAAGTATATCACAACAGCTAGGAGGACCTCGATTCCCATTTATCAGAACGCTAGGCTGTAAGACAGCTACTGCAATCCGTCGCCCTTTTCAGGGTGCACATACAAAGTAAACACGCAATGTGGGTGAGTATTCAAAAACAGAAATAATACTTGACATTTGTATCACCATTAGACATTTGTGTCACCCCCAGACATTCTTGCTGCAACTAGACATTTGTGTCACCACACGATATTCGTGCCAAAACTAGACATGTGTTACCACATCTAGACCTCCATTTCACCACCCCTAAACATTCATATCATCCCAACTAAACATTCATATCACCCCCAACTAGACATTCATATTACACCAACTAAACATTCATATCACCACAACTAGACATTCATATTACACCAACTAGACATCCATATCACCACAACTAGACATTCATATCACTACAGCTGAACATTTTTATCACTCAAATTAGACATTCATATCACCACAACTAAACATTTGTGTCACTACCAGACATTTGTGTAACCACAACTTGACATTTATGTCACCGCAACTAGACATTTATGTCAGCACAAATAGTTATATATGTCACCACAATTAGATATGTATGTCACCACAACTAGACATTTGTGTCATTACAACTAGACAATTGTATCACCGCAACTAGATGTTTGTGTCACCACAACTAGACATTTATTTAACCACAACTAGACGTTTCTGTCAGCACAACTAGAAATGTGTGGCAGCACGACTATAAGTTTGTGTTACAACAACTGGCTGGTTGTGTCAGCACGACTAGACGTTTGTGTTACCACAACTAGTTGGTTGTGTCAGCACGACTAGACGTTTGTGCTACCATTAGAGACATCTGCAACGCTCTATACTTTAATGAGTAAGGCACAATCGTAGGGACCCCCCTTCTCAATATTAGCAAGGAAGGAAGAAGCTCCTGTTGATGGCGGAGGTAATTCACACCTCGTGTGACCACTGACAGCAAATTCATATTTTATAATTATGACAATATTGCTGAACGTGATCGCAACGTGTTTAGCTTCTGTGATTGGCTCTGTGGTAGGCTGTATTATGATCACACGTTTTATAGTGCTTTACATCTATTATAATTATTCGCATTCTCGAAATGCCGATAACCCAGTCTATAACTAACTACATTTTGACTTTAGCTGGACATTCTTCTTCTTCTTCTTTGCGTTCGGTTTCGTATGCTCGTTTTATGCCACTAGATGGGCTGCCTCCATGAAGTGACACGTCAGTCGCAGGTCCTCAATGGTTCCCCACAGTTTGTCTTGTATGTTTCTCTCCTCGGGCCAGGTCTTCTCACGGGAGTCTTGGTGCAGTGGACATGTTTGCAGGATGTGTTCTGGAGTCTGGGGTCCTCTCTGACATGTACACTGTGCAGTCTGCTGCTTTCATTTTATGCATATGTGCATTTAGTCTGCAATGACCTGTTCTGAGGCGAAAAATTGTGGTATACTGTTTCCTATTCAGTCTATTGATTGGGTCATGTGGGTATTTACTGTTTGTTCTCTCTATCCACTGTTGTTTATATTTTTTGGGGATGTTTGCCTTGACTTCTGGCAGTGACACTGGGTGGGTAAATTGTTCTCTTTGTCTTCCCTCCCTGGCTAGCCTGTCCGCCCATTCATTCCCAGGTATGCCGCACTGAGCTGGAATCCACTGGAGAGTGATTTTACTGTGGTCTGAGAGTTTGTTTAGCTGGCATATCAGTTCCCTTTCCATACTATTTTGTGGTTCTCTTTGTGTGGTCTGGAAAATGTCCATGCAGTCGCACAAAAACACTATTTTGTTATCCTTAAACCCCTTTTCATCCAATAGTTTGACTGCTTCAATTATTGCTTGTTGCTCTGTTCTTAGATTGGTCGAATGCTCCCCGGCAGCACTTTCTTTTTCTATAACGGTTCCATCCTGTAGAAATATGACGAGTCCCGCCCCTCCTTTCCTCAATGCTTCCTCTGATGATCCATCTGTGAAGACGTGCGTCCACATGGGTTGAGGATAGGCGTCTCCAATATGCTTTATGGTTTTTTCTCTCAATGCATAAGACCTCCCTTCTTGCGCCAGGTTAATTTTTTTCATACGCTGCCACGATCCTTGGTCCTTGACCTGTTTTCGGCTGTCTCCGGTTTACTGGATTTCACATGTCCACTGATCTGAGATTGGGTGTGTCCTCTGGACATTTTAGTTATCTTTTATTTTGTAGTAGTGTTACACTATTTGATTAAGACAGCGGTGTTGGTATGTGTGTGGATTTCGGGTGTCTCTAATATTACTGATGGACCTATTCTGCGAAGTGGGAAATCAGGATTTGAATTATCAGTGTTGGTTTGAGGGACCTTTACTACTGAGCAGCTTCGGAGCAGCTTCCATAATGAGAATGAAGACTGAAATGTTTCTGCAAACCTGGGGCTGCTCCTTCATTATCCCTATTGCCGCTTAAGTAGCTTTACGTCTATGAAGTGACTCTTCAAGTATGAAAATAGAGACTGGTGTAGCTACTGAAACTCTGAGATGATTCTTCCAGTATGAGAATGAACCGGTGTAGTTACTAAAACTCTGAGGTGGCTGTCTTGGTCCTCATCAATAAGATTGTGTTTCAGACCTTCCTGATTCAAAGAGAGTTCCGAAGTAATGTTAACTGATTTTGAGGCCTAAAATCTTCTAGTCATTTTCTGAATTGGTCTGCGATGATTATTACTGGGGTTTACTGTGACGAAAGGCCTAGGACGATGGCGTCAAAACATTCCCTAAGGGAGATAATTAGATAACACTAAAAGATACGTGATTAAATATCAATGTGACCGCGTGGTGAATGTAACTGCAATCGATAAATCAATAAACATGAGTCTTCATGACTTTGAAATCAAATCTAGATTATGTAGGCAAGATCGACTGAGAGAATGGAGCAGAAGCATGCACAACGAGTCACTTACAGAAACTATCAATATCATTACACTCCAACATCTGCATAGTCAGCCTAGATCATATAGCCAGGTCACACATGTTACACATATAGGGGAGGTCAGAATGTAATGCACCACACCATTTTTGTTATCAGAAACTGTTTATTCAAAATGCAAGACATTTTTACACAGTGAATAAGGATATGTCATGTAAACATATTTATTACTCAACATAATCCCCATCAACTTGTACGGCTTTACGTCAGGGTCAAACAACTGTATGTATACCATGCCCGTACCAGTTTTGTACTGATTGCGTAGTCATTTCTTGACTGATGTAATCACACCCACATCATCCACACAACTTGATACACGGAATTTATTTTTAAGTGGAAAAAAAAAATGAAAATCAAAGGGAGCCATATCAGGACTAAAGGGTGGTTAGGGAAGTACAGTCCAACCCAATTTAGTTGTTTCCTCACGTGTTGTCAGACTTGTGTGAGGGTGCGCAGTGTCATTAAGGAGAATCAGTTCTGCTTGGTTCTTGTGAGGACGAACTCTGTGTAGCCGTTGATTGAGTTTGGCCAGTGTCTTATTTTATTGTCTCTCCTCTTGGCATCACGTCCACAAGAATTACACCTTCATTGTTCAAAAAGACAGTTACCATGACCTTTCCGACTGAACGAGTTTTCTTGGATTTCTGTTTTCGTTGTGATTGAGGATGATGCCGCCCCACTGACTGCCTTTTGGTCACAGGCTCAAAATGATGCACCCATGTTTCGTCACCTGTAACTATCGTGGACAAAAGTTTTCTCCATTAGCATCAAACCGATCCAACAATTCAAGAAACATTGTTTTTCTTTGCATTTTGTGTTGGTTTGTGAAATTTTGAGGAACCCATCTTTACCAAACCTTTGGACATCCCAGAGTTTTGATAATTTGAGCTGCACTTCCCCTGATGACTGAAAACTACAAGGCCAATTACTTAATGGTGATTCGCCTATCCTTACGAATAATGACATCAGCACGTTTCAACGTATCTGGCCTAGTTGATGGGACTGGACGTCCAGACTCTGCAGATCATGCAGCTCTATCTCTCTACTTGCTGAAATGTTAATTCTCTGAACCCATCGACTGACTGTGCTCCTATCGACTGCACGACATCCATACACATTACACAAGCGTCTGTGAATATTCACAACACTTTTTTTCTCTGCATCGAAGAATACTAAAATAATTCGCTGTTTGTAACGCATGTTGCTCACAGGCGTCATTTTAACGGTTTGTTGCAGCTGGTTCATACGTCTGAATGCGGTGTCTGACCTCTACTCGTATGTGTGTGTTTATGTGTTTATATATATTTATGTGTATGTATGTGTGTTAAGTCGCTTGGGAACTTTAACTCTTTGTGGGCGTTCTGGAGCCTGGATCCTATTGTTAAGTTTGGAGATCAGTAATCTGGGATTTGTCCAGCAGTCTGCATCACACGTGACATGGACATCCTGTTTGTCTTTTATACAGACAATAACAACATCAATGAATTGCCAATGTTTTTAGCGGGGATGAATCTATGTTGTTCTATTACGCTTCGTCAGGCGAAAAAAAGGTGTCGGTAATCATAAGGTCATTGGCGGCACATGTTCTCAGGGGAGGTGATCGTTTGTATTGTAGTTGCCTATTCCATATTATCCTATGATTTGTTCCCATGAAGCATTGTCTGTACCAAATCTTGCATTGGAATCGCCAAGGAAAATGAGATTGTTGGCAATAGTAGCAATTACTGTCTCAAGTTCTTCTTAAAATGTGTCCTCGGTATTATCAGAATTCATCATAGAGGCGCATAGACATTGATAATTGTTGCCACCTTCTTACCATATAGTGAGCGATTTCATTATCTGGTATTTATTCTTTTTGGAAGGCTGCTTAGCTTCTTCACCAGGTATTACTTGATAGCTAGACCAACATTACCTTTCTGGCGCTCGTCTGCTACCCGACAGCTCCAGAAGCAGGTGTAAACAGCACCATCGTCTGTAATCTGTCCTTCACCAGCCAGACGAGTTTCATTCAATGAAATCAATGTTGATATTGCATATGTCCAGTTCTCTGTTAACCAGGGCAGTTCTTCTTTCAAGCATGCTTTGATTGTATTTGCACAATCCAGGAAGGTGCGAATGTTTTACATACCAGCGATCAGGGAAAATTAGCGAGTTTTTCAATTATTATATTATTATTATTATGACCGCATGATTAGGAATTCCCGCCAGGCGCGGTATGCATATATATATATATATATATATATATATATATATATATATATACATATATATATATATATATATATATTTATATATATGTATGTATATTTATATATATGTGTGTGTGTGTGTGTATGTATATGTACATATATTATATTATATATATATACGTGTGTGTGTGAATATATATATATATATATATATATATATATATATATATATATATATATATATATATAATATATATATATATATATATATATATATATTTATATATATATATATATGCATACACACATACATATAAACATCAGCATGAATTAAGCAGCAATATAAATTCATCATAAATTGAATTTTAGTTGACGAAACTTAATTAGGATTCGTTTAATTATTTGTTAAAAGTATCCTCCTGTTGCTGAAACACAAGTCCTGAGTCAACTGTCATTGGGCAATTGATACGTCCGATTGTGGTTTCATGGAGTTTTTTTCAAGCCTCCTAAATTCGTAGTTTTGACCCAGTATAGTCTCTTATCTTCTCCCCATTCACCTTTTCACCTTTTGAACTATTAGACCGAAAATTGCATAGGCAACAGGATTTATGTGGAAACTGTTTGTTGGCTAAATTGAGGGGGGGGGGGGGGGGGTTATAAAAGCGTGAGTCTCACGTTCTGGAAAAAAAGAACGCATTTCTCACATGACTGATTGAGAGCGAACTCAATTTTGAATCTCATGATGACATCATCCACAATTCCAGAATTACAGTTATGAGGAAAGACTCAGAAAAACCGGTCTACTGTGTCTAGACAACAGAGGAATTCGGGGTAACTTAATACAGGTTTATAAGATAATCAAAGGAACGGATACATTCGACTATAACAAGTTTAAAATAAAATTACAAACACCTACAAGAACAAGGGGCATAGCTACATATTAACTAAAAAAAGGTCCAGATTAGATGTTAGGAAATATTGTTAGTGAGAGTGGTAAATGCTTGGAATGGATTGCCACAGGAAGAAGTGGAGGCAGGGACAATTAAGGCATTTAAGAATAGATTAGATGCACATAGCTTTTAGAGCAAGGAAATGTAAGTGAAACAGGTTGTTTTGCAGTCTTCTAAACCAGTATAAAAACGTTAAGTTAAGTTAAAAATCACACGAACGAAGACCATTCATTATATTTGATCAACTTTTAACTATTTTATGGTGAATTTGAAATTGCTCCATTGTGATGTGACATATATTGATGCAGGAAATAGCACTTCAATAACACCTTTACAATGCTCTTTTGTTCAGTTATCCAGTAAGTGGTCAGGAATACCTATGGCTGTGACACTATTTATTGTAAGGAATGTAATCGATAATATATTGCATGCACTGGCCGTCTTGTATTAATTGTTTCTACATGTGAATGTTACTAGCCACTTTACAACCAGTTTTTAAATTCCCTTTCAGACATGCTTGATGGCGATGATTGCAAGTTAGGTTTTTTTTTCAAAATAAAAAAGGAAACAAAACAAAACAAACGAAAGACATCCACTCTACATTGTTAAAGTAGTCACGAGTGTATTAAGCCGAAAGGTTTTATTTTCAAAAACAGGCTTCGATTATGTGTACCAATTTGATAATTCAGATTGGCGCTGCACTATGCTTGACGTTATCAACCGCTGATTATGGCCGAACTGGCGAAGGCGTTGAAGCTAGCCAATATCCGGTTTGTTATCAATGATACCGACAGACTGAAAAATGATCTGTTTTAAAAACATGTCTGACACACTATTTACAGTTGTCTACCGCTAAACGGTAACATTATCCATATTCTGTATGTTTCCATGCTACTGGCAAGCGCGAGTATGTATCTTGACGATGACATGACTCCTGTTGGTGTATCATTTCATGACGATGTCATGTCTCTATTGCGTGTATCATTTCATGACGATGTCATGTCTCTATTGTGTGTATCATTTTATGACGATGGCATGTCTCTATTGTGTGGACCATTTCATGACGATGTCATGTCTCTATTGTGTGTTTCATTTTATGACGATGGCATGTCTCTATTGTGTGTACCATTTCATGACGATGTCATGTCTCTATTGTGTGCATCATTTTATGACGATGTCATGTCTCTAATGTGTGTATCATTTTATGACGATGGCATGTCTATATTGTGTGTATCATTTTATGACGATGCATGTCTCTATTGTGTGTATCATTTCATGATAATGTAATGCCTACATCGGGTGTAACATTTCATATAGATGACATGCCTCCATTACGTGTATCATTTCATGTGGTAAATGTGTCTACCATAATGTTTAACTATTCAGCAATGAATACCTTGCCGCTCTCATCTTTGTTTCCTAGAAAGTGTGCAGGTTGACACAACATATATGCAATCTACATTCAGGAGTTCCGGTGTCTGAAAGTGAGGTACACAGTAATAATACTGTAACCTTTTGGGCGTATCGTAAGAGCAGACTAAGGACTGTTTGGTACGGACCTGGCTACCACATCCTGTAAACATTTTTAGCCACTAAAACTCTAATAGATACGATCGTGTAAACATTACTGCTCATTGCATTCTTAACGTTTCTTTGTAAACTGAATATATGAATCCTTTTTGGAATTTTGTTCATTATAACCTACCACATAGCAATATTTGATTTATTTAAACTGACAATTGTTGCTAGGTTTAAATAAACATAGGTTTGTTACATAATATTGCTATTAATTTTCTGGATTGTGACTTTTGTTCAGTTTTTCTGTTCATTATGTCTGTCTTCATCTTCCATCATAGCGAGCTAATGTAATTAGTTCTGTTCAAGTGTTATGAAGGTGTCAATTAATTTGAGTGCTGCATTTTGGGGAAAATATATGTCCAATAGAATACCACCAAGAGGGGCATTCTTATAAACAGGATGTTTTTCCTTATACAGGCGCAAACATTTCTTGAATGTTTTAATTTCACATAGCTATTGATCCTCTTCTTCTTGACTTTTACCCCCTTTGGGGTGCATATACCTTTGCCTATAGGTTTCTTTGCCATGTGTTTTTATGTCCTTTATTTACTTATTTTTCCCTATTTTTCAATGCCAGAGATTCGGCAATGAAACTGGTTTGGGATTTTCCTTAAGATCTCCTGTTGAATCATCTTTATCCTGCTCCTTTCCGTGTGCTTTCATTTGTAACCCTTCGCATCACTGGATGCCCAGAATCTTTCTAAGGAATTTCTTGACAAAGTCATAACATCTCTTAAGCTAGAGTTTGTCTATGCTCCGTCCTTCCACTGCATATTGTTAAACACATTGAAATTGAAGATACTTAACAAGGTAGCTCGTATTTTAAATCAAGTTCCATATTGTTTCTACGTGGCAAAGACTTGTACTCTAGTGTGTATCCTATTTGGGTATCCTTATCTGCCCCTTATGTCTTATATATAAAATGCTCCCTAGATTTGTATAACTCTCTACTTTATCCAACGGTATTCCTCTCATTTTGACATAAGCTGTGTTTTTTGACCACATTTACTTTGACAATTTCAGTCTTTTGCACACAGTATCTTAAGACCTACTTGCTTGTGGATTCTATCAGTTGTGTTTGTTTTGGATGATTTTGTTGCCTGCAAAGTCCAAGTCTTCCAGTCTGATCCTAAACATCATAGTTTCTGTCATACTGAAATAAATTGCCAGAATGAAGAGAAAAGGTGATAGATTACCACCTTACAGAAACCTCAGATTGAGTGTTAAATGATTATGTGAATTGTCCCTCATATAAAACTTAACACTACTGGTCCTCACACGACTGCTTCATCATGCTGATGAAAGGATTACGAGACCTCGTAGTGTATTAGTAGTTTCCATAGTGTATTCATTTGCAAGATATGAAATGGTTTTTCATGATCCGAAAAATGTATTCACACATTTGAATTCCATTCTAATGACTACTCTACAGTCATGCGCAATGCAGCTTCCTGGTCTATACAAGATCTGTTTTGTCTGATACTTACCTTTTATTCTCGAACTTTCATGTCTACTGCTGTTTTCCTCTTTCAAGTTTAACTTTGACACTGACACTAAATTATTTCTCTGTTTCAGTAAACGTTCTGTTTCTCATATATTTCCAATAAAACTTTAAACAATATTAGTGGATGCTTCAATATTTGCTATAACAGTTGTCCCTTTAGGGTAAACTTACTGTGAGCTCAAATCAAACCGGAACTTTTTGTTCTAGTTCTACTTGAATGAGCGATAGCGTGCTGGAACTACTATCGTTAGTTAATGGCGTTTGTGTCCTATTACTGCTAGGTGGCCCACTTGACATGGGCCAGTCACGTGATATATAAATAAAAATGGCGGACAACGCTTATAGTGCTTACATGGAACATTTTCAGGTACACGCGATGGAGAGTGTTTTCTGGGACAAACTTGGCATCATTAATGTTGATTTTCTACCTCGTGGTATCACTATCAATAGTGAACAGTACATATGCATTTTGAGTCATGTGCTTAACCGTCTGCGGAAAAAAGGCCTGGTTTGAGCACAAAGGACGTCTTGCTCCTGCAAGAACACGCTCGACCTCATACGGCTTAACGCACTATATGCCATTTGCAGCAACTCGGCTGAGAGGTATTGCCACATCCACCTTACAGTGCAGGCCTTGCTTCAAGCGATTTACACCTATATGGACTCCTACAAGAATTCCTGCATTTCAGCACTGATGACAAAGTGAAACATTATATCCTGAATTGGTTCAGACATACTGACAAATCGTTCTACGCTGTAGCTTTTCAAGCATAACTAAAACGCTGGGATAAGTGCATAACTTGATTTACCCTAGTGTTGGCTGTATGTCTGTTTACTTTGGGAATATAGTTTTGATGTTCAGTAAAGTCGCATTTTCTGCTCGTCTCACTTCAATCTTTGTGAGAGAAGTTTACGAAATAAATTCTTTATTTTAGAATTCTGTTTGTACCGTAAACGTCCTCGCAGTTTGTGTTGCAAATAATTTTGTAGTTCTTTCCAATTTTAATAAATGCAAACCCACGTGTCTAATTGCTCATGTGCTTGACATGTATTATTGTATGTTATGCGGAATCACTATTTCTTCTCATCTTCATGGAGATATCACACATTATAGCGAGAGCTGTTTTTCGTAGTTTAAGTTTATCTTTGGCCATCACTAGATTGTGGGATAAAGCCACATTTGCACCTCTGTAGATCCATACATTTTGTAAAGATCATCTACATTTCATATTTCTGTAGATGTGATCAATCTAGTTTTGCGTTGGATTATCTGAGGATATCTATGTTGCCTTATGCATGTTCTTGTGTGAGAATATGCTTCCAATGTACAGGTTCCTATGCAGAAATTTGCAAATATCTCCAGATTTTCATTTATTACCCAAAACTATTTTTACCCATAATCTCTTCGTAGACATCATTTTCTCCTTTTTGTGGCAAGTTTTACGTGCAAGGTGGGTCTCGGGTACTGTTCCTTCACTGTGTGGTGTTCTTCGTGACTTGAATATATAATTGTTTCAGCTGATGTTAGCTGTACTGTACCTTATTGTGCCTATCATATCTGGCAAAGATCAAGGGTGATGATGTTGTATGTTACTCTCTTTATTTGGAGAACTGAGACTCTACTCCGGTTAGGCACAACATACTGGCACAACCAGAACGTCCCGCCAGGGTCGGGCACATACATTGACCAAGACGGTCATCTCTCTTCCATGTAGAGTTCCCTGGAAACGTGCGGTCTTTAAGGCCGTGGATGTAGATCGACGTCATTTAAATAGTAGGGAATGTCACACAGATGAAGACAAACATAGCAAAACCGCCTGGATGACCGCTGTCCACCTACATCAGCACGCTCGGGGTGTGATCGCAGATACTACAACTCACCACTTAACGCCCTTTTCAGGGCGTACAGATATGTGAACTCACTCATCGCGTACATTAAACAACAAAAAATAAGCCTTTCTTTTTAAATCTATGTTATTTTCCGCGTCTCCCACGTGGCTCTCACATTTCTGGTGTCAACATTGAACATTTTTGTTGTTGATATAATGTAATTCAGCACAGCGGTTTTCTTGCGGCCTTCGCTGGTACTGGTCACATTCCCTTTTAATAGTTTTTTATATTCAAGATTGATAATTCGATGATATTTTTGTAGTAAGAGCTTTTATCGGATTGGGTAGTTAGTCCACGTCCAACCCTCTTCCTTTTTCTATCATTACTGTATAATATCATCTTCACATAACAAGGTGAGTATAAAGTGTTTTATTAACTGATATTACGGACATCTCTTTAATTAAGCCCAGGTGAATAACAAAAAATAAGATTTATATTATTATCAGAGACAGATTTAGAATTGTGTAAAGAACGCTAAGCCATACCCAGCACACAACACAATCCAATGTGTATAAAACTGCACATGGAACTCAAAATCACGAAGATACAATAAAATATAGAATAAAGACACTTAGCGCTAAAGACTATGAGGCCGAGAGTGGGATAATTCAGTTCGGGCAGCCCAGGGTCTCCATATTTAGCGGTCAGGCTTGCGCCCTGGAAAGGCTAATCCAGCCTCGATCTTGGCTGAGGACACACCACGGACTCTGGCAGTTTATGGGTTATGAGTCCCACCCGATTAGCATGGGGAAGGGGCGCTACGGGTCAGCTTTGACGGTGGGAGGGACCATCACATCCCATTGGTCGACTACCGCCCGCCTCAGCCGGGCAACCCCCGGTCAGTAGGGTGTCGACTCGCCAACATCTGACTGCTCCAGTGGGTGCCTGGAGCTTAGTGCATCCATGACAAGCGGATGTTCATTTTGCACCAAACAAAACCAAAAATAAAAAGAAGACTTCGATTTGCAAGCTGGAACGCGCGTTCCATATTTACGATGATCTTCGAAAGGATGGAGATGTCAGAAAAAACAGCCATCATTGATAGGGAGCTCTCTCGATTGGATGTGAACATCCTCTAGCTGCTCATTAAGAGAGAAAAAAAAACTACACTTTCTTTTGCAAGGGTCGTGAACCTGAAGAATCTTGACAGCATGTTGTTGGTTTTGCTATTAAAAGCCCACTTATGGCCTCGGTTGATCTTCCTTCGGATGGCTATGAGAAGTTACTGGCCATTCGCCTCATCACCGCTACAGGTCCTGTTAATATCTTAAGCGTCTATGCCCCAATCCTGAAACCTCCGGAGGAAGAGAAGGTTCATTTCTATGTAAAGCTAGAAGAAATGATCAAGAGCAGCCGCAGGGAAGAAGCACTTATCTGTCTCGGCGACTTTAATGCTAGAGTAGAGGAGGGGACCACACAGCATGGCCCATCTGCCTTCGAGATCATGGTATTGGCAGGGTAAATGACAATGGTCAGAGGTTTGCTGGAGCTGTGCACTCATCTAGGCCTATCTATCAAACATACTTTCTTCAAGGGCAGACCACAGCATAACGTATCTTGGAAACACCCAATGGTCACATCGATGGCATCAAATCGACTTGATTGTCACCAGACGTTCAGCGAAAAACATGGTGCTCTCTCACTAGAAGCTATCACTGACATCAGACCGACTCGATTGTCACCAGACGTTCAGCGAAAAACATGGTGCTCTCCCACTAGAAGCTATCACTGACATCAGACCGACTTGATTGTCACCAGACGTTCAGCTCTAAACATGGTGCTCTCCGACTAGAAGCTATCACAGCGCAGACTGCGACTCTGACCATGCTCTTGTGTGTAGCAGGGTACGCTTGCAACATCGCCAAATATACCGCTCCAAACAGATGAGGCATCCCCGCATCAGCACTGCGCAGATGATGATTCCTTTCAAAGCGGAGAGGTTTATGTCTGACCCGAATCTTGCTCTTCAGGGAGGATCTGAGTGTGGAGCCACAGCTAAGTGGAGCGTTATGAAAGGTGCCATCTATGATATAACATTAACTACGATTGGCACGAGGGAACGGGCCAATCACGATAGGTTCAATGCATATCTCGCAAGAATGGAACCAGTAACTGAGGCCAAGCGAGAAGCTTTCATCAATTATTAAAAAAAATCCAAATGAGAGGACGCTTGCTGTCCTTAGCATGGCCCGAGGCTTCAATCAACGAACTGCTAGGAAGAAATTCAGTTAAATGCAGAGACGGGAAAAATCCAGGACATGTAGGGTCATAAAGATGTATCCTTCTCTGTCTCTGCCTCATTCTGTCGCTCTTGATCTCTCTCAATTTCTACCGACATCAACACATGTGATTATGAGTGGAGCATAGGACAATTAAAAGAAAAAAGGCTTACATTTAACTAGTGAATAATTCTATATTAAGTAAGTAAGTTGCATATCGCAACCAAAGATAGTGACATCATCAGACTGTCCTCGTCCTGATAATGTAACTTGCGCTGAATTTGGATTATAGAGGGAAAGAAGCTGCGCTGGACATCAATCACACTCTCTCGTCCTGAGTTATCGGGTACCAGTGGCAAGACATACAATCAAGACAACTGGAAGTAGTTCAAGATGCAGACATTCAGGTCGTTCAATTCGGTCGTTGAAACCTGTGGGAGTAGATCGTCCACCGTTTCCTTGGACGATTTGAGAGGCGAGTGTCTTACCTCTCGACAGCAACAGCCCTGATCCGTAGACTGGAAGACGCTGCTGCTGACCAGCGACCACATATGTATGTCTAGGTGAGGGATCATTGACCCATGGTTGAACGGAGATTCCGATCGTGGCATGCAAAATTGTATATTATAACAGTAATAATTCACACACCTTCTGCGTTAGAAAATTAACAATCTCGTCTCACCTGTACATAAACACTGATATCATTATACTCGTTTGATAAAAGAACACTTAACAAGTAAGAAAACAATTTTGTTCAAATGTAATACATATCAAAATTAACTTTCCTATTTTTTTATTCTTCTTAACGTGCATACTGGAGTTCTCTCTTCTCAAGCTATATTTCTTTAGTACAAACATTGTGGAGCCGCGTAGCGCAGTGGTTAGCGCACTACTTCGCATCTGGGTGGTCCTGGGTTCATTCCCAAGTTGAGGCGGTAATGTTTTTTCAGACCGCAATGGGTCCCGGGTCGACCCAGCCTTAAATGGGTACCAGTTCAGTCCGGGAAGTAAACGTAACAAGGTAGAGGAGAGAACTACCGCCCTCATATAGCCAAGCCTTTGAAATGTGAGATCTCTAACACCTAACACCCCTACGGCAGTAATGCTATGGGTTACTTTACTTTTAGAAACATTATTTGCAAACACGTGAAACATTGTGTCTTTCTGGTGCTGATCGTCGTCAAATGTTTCTGTTGTCATGCCCAATTTTACGTTTCTTTGAAAGATTAATAATGTAAACAATTAGAATACATATTGTACAATGTTGAACAGCAGTACATTTGTAACAAACTTGACGTCATCACATAGCACATAATGCCGATAAAGCCTTCTCCAATCAAAGAATATTATGACCGCCCTAAAAAATGCAGACGGTGTCAGCGTGACGGATAGAGCGGATAAAGAAGCAGAATGTCATAGGTACTACACCGGCCTCTTTGCATCAAAGGCAGTAGCACCAAATTAACACGCAACAACAAATCTTTGCCGGTACCAAAGATCGAATCAGATGAGGTGGCACATGCAATCAAACAACTCAGAACAGGACAAAACGGAATCACAAATGACGTATCCAGGCAGACGGGGACACACTTGCTAGCAATTTAACTACTTTGTTCAACATCTGTCTGAACGAATGCCAAATGCCAATGAAAAACCTGCCTGCTCTAGTGGTTGGTTCTCGTCTAGTAGCTTCTCTTTGCGGTTGACGTTCACTCTGGTGAAGAGTTTATAAAAGGAGGAGAGTAGACAGATCAGACGGTAATTTGCCAGGTTTTCATTGTGCCCCTTTTTATGGATTAGGATGGTTTTTGACAAGAAAAACCTGACACATTATCGTCCGACCTGTCTGCTTTCCTCTTTTTATAAACTCTTCACCAGAGTGAACGTCAACCGCAAAGAGAAGCTACTAGATCAGAACCAACCACGAGATCAGGCAGGTTTCAGAAAAGACTTGTGAACCACTGACTACCTCCACACAATCAACCAATTAATTGTGTGGGAGCATGAAGTACATATGCCTTTATGTCTTGTGTTCGTATTTTGAGAAGGCTTTCGATAGCATAAAATAACTGCGATGTCCTAAGAAATCAGGGAATTGCAGAAAAATACGCTAAACTGAGAGAAGAGACAAACAACAGATGCACAACGGATATCACCCTATTCTATATACCGATCACCATTCTGGTACAATGTGGCGTCCGGCAGGGTGATACAATCTCACCAAAGCTATTTACAGCAGCGCTTGGGGAGGTCTTTAAACACATGGACTGGGAGGATAGGGACATAAACATGGACGGGGCAATTCTTACTGATCTGAGGTTCGCTGATGACATAGTCATCATCAGCCACGACGTCAAAGAAACAGAGAAAAACCTAAATGAACTCATCAGAGCAGGTGTTGCAGTTGGCCTGCAAATCAATAGAAAGAAAATAAAGTTCATGCTCAACACCATCTGCTAAAAAGGAGATATGCGCTTTGGAGATTGTCCCGTCGAAAACGTAAATTCGTATATCTACTTGGGCCAGGAAATCACGATCTACCATTTAATAAATTGGGGGATCTCAGGAAGGAAAACAGCGGGCTGGCTCAGCTTTATCTGTATTAAATCCATACTGCAGAAGATGAGAAACGTTAACGCTAGGTCTCACAACTTCAACAGTGTGGTTATTCTAGCCATGGAATATGCCTATATCTAAGAGGTGTGGAACCGACGGAAAGCTGATGCAGATAGACTATGCGTTGCCCAACGAGCAATGGAACCAAGAACATTGAAAATTTCCATTCGAGACCAAAAGGCAAAATAGCGAAATTAGTTTACTCAACATTTGGCTACCTGGCATCAGACAATCAGACACACGTACCTGATTGAATGCCAGAATTTTGAGATTGGAACAACACACCAACCAACAGCACTCACAGACAATAAACCTAGGTCATGTCAACTGTTGCACAGAAACATTGACAAATCATTTTATCCTATCAGAGAATCAATTATAATTTCCTCATTACGGTCAACAATTTCCCACTTTAGCAATCATTTTCTTGTCTCTGTTTACTCATTAAAGTTGTGTTTTATGTTCAAAACACCTAGAGGGCCGCTAATCATGGCTGATTATAAACAATATATGTTCATTCTCTTCCTGTTTAATCATATACGCTGCACTTACTTGCATTTAATCCTCACGTATTTTATTGGTTGCCAGAGGCCATGCAAGTTGATAATGGCTGAATGTCCAATGTTTTTCCAAGACATATACACGTTTCTACCATTTTATATTATAGGATTATGGCTTGTCCTCATATTCGATTGAGTCATACTGTAACAGGCTTTCTTGCGTTTTTGCTGAATCAATGTACTTTACTTGATCTTGTAGCAGTGGTGTCTACGTTTGGTTATTTTACAAGTGAAGATATTGCACAACCAGGTTCAGTACTCTTATTAGGGCATACTTGACACAGTTAAGAAGTCCTAGTTTTCCAATACTAACATCACCTTTCTTTACATGTCAAAAAATACAAGCAAGTAGAAACGAAGGCAACAATATCGTCATGTACCACATACATCTCATATACAAGAGCACATTCATGATTTGCGACACGCTTTGTGCTAGGAGGCAACTATAGTTGTTGCTTCATGTTGGTACTGAGAGGAATGAAGCAGATTGTAGAGGATAACTTTGGATAACAATGGTCTGAGATCAGATTAGTTGCCGTCTCTACATCGAAGGTCATCTGCAATTGATCTTCTAAGTCAAACGTTTCTTTCCTTGGTCTGTCGACATCTGATAGGAATCGCTTGATGTTATTCATACATCTGTCTTCCTCTTGCACTTTAGTCATTAATTTCGACTTCCAGCATGGTTTTCAGCAATATCTATACTCTTAAACTGCACATGTGAAAAAACCAACAATAGATGTAGCTTATTTCTACGGAAAAGTAATTGTCTACCTAATATCTAACACTGATGAAAGCACTTCGTGAATGTTTATTGGTCTTTAGGAGTTTGTTAAAAATGGTTTAAATGTCTACCAAACGTTGCATCATATCGTATCTAAACTCTTATGGATAGACACAATAGTCCACAGCAATGCATTTCTTTATACTGTTCCAATTAGGAAAATACAATGACATTTATGTGAAATGAGACGGGCAGTAAACCTGCGTATTGGAATTGAATTTGTGTACTTCCAAGACCGCTTGTTATTCACGATTTTGTTTGTTGCATTATTTCCAGTGGAACGTTATTTGTTTTTGGTTTTTAAATTTTGGTTTCCATTTCTAGTGCAAAGGCCCAATTGTGAAAAAATATTTGCCCATTTTACACTTTCTGTCAATATTTTTCACTTTAAACCTTTTTTCTGGATAGAACTCTTTACAACGATGTTGATCACTCCAAATAAAAATAGCAGCACTTGTTTAAAATTCCATATTTTTGCGCGCTTGAAACATTACCATTAGTCATCGATTGTAGCGCCATTGTTGCATTTTTTATGCGCGTATTGTGCCGAGATGCGCAGCCCATGATTCAACCGGCGCTGCTCACCAAACATTCTCGGTGCGTGCGGACGTACAATTTTCCTTCACCCAACGTTGCCTAACGCAAATTTCACGGATTTGTAGATCGATACAGCTTCACTCCAAGCATTCAACTTGTCTGGAAGACAGGTCTGCAGACGAGAGGAAGTATATAAAAGCGTATAGCGCTGTGTAATGAGAGATGCATGCGAGATGAAAGTCAATGGAAGCATGGATGGGTTGACTACTTGAAGACAACTAGTATTGCTATGTTGACTATTATGAAAGCAAAAATGGTGCTGATGGGTATATTATACTAGGTCTAGATCTAATAGAAGGACTCTCATTAAAGCTACTCGGTGCAAAGGACAACCAAGTTACAAGTACTATTGGTTACAATACAGAGGTCGAAATCAATGCCAGGGAGCAATTCACAATCGAAGCGCTGTAATCAACATTAGAGAGCATTAGGGTTGTCATAGCAATTGGACTTGATGGTGAACACCAGAAAAGGTCATTTATATGGGCAATGTAGGGGAATTGTTTTTCTTAAAGGTTATCTGGACAACCTGGTGCTCCAGTGCTATACAAAAGGATTAGGATACACATTATGTACAAACGATATATTATAGAAGTGAGACAACCGGCTAGGTAAAAACTACAGAAACGTATGGCTCCTTAGTGTCTCTCACAATGCCTACTTTAGAATACTGGACCATATACTATGATTTAAGACTTATCCACAGATGGTAAGTTTCCGAGCAAACAGAAGCACTCAAGACCAAAGGGTATTAAGCTGGGACATAAGACAATTCGCATATCGAAGTGGACGTTTCCCGGTGGTGTGGCCCGATTACCAAATCAGAAACATACCTGCAGACCCGTCTTCAAATCAGGAAAGACGAACTGAAGAAGCGGTGGATGGCCTCATCCGTTCAAAAACATAAATCAGAGTTGTCTTGAGAGAAGAGAAGATACATCACATTATGATTGAAAACCAGCCTTTGATACAAGTCATTCAACTAAAATAGCACAGGGCTGTAACAGTCCAGAAAGGAGGTATAAGAGAAGACTTGGCTGCTCTAAGGGCAGCAACTAGTAAACATTTTCCTTACGATAAATGGAGAATTATTAAGAAATAGAGACTAAGAAAAACGAAGGTGGCTATATACCGCTCTACGTGTAAACCATTTTGACTTTCGCATCTAAATCATGGACAATGACCGCCACCCATAAAAAAATCCACCTCTAAGCACCACACATGAGATATGTAAGGAACGTGGGTCAGAGTACCAAGAACAGATAAGTATGAGAATAAAATACTACGGCATCTTCTCGAAACCCAGTTTTTGCAGACTCGATTGGAGCAACATCAAGTTCGGTGGTTTGGTCTGTAGAATGACATTTCTTCAGAACTTGCAGAACCCATTGTATTATTTTTTGTAGCAGGGGAATTTTAAGGCGAAATAACAAAGATTTAAGCTGATAATGATCGCTCGGAATCGGAAATATTACTGTTGACACAAAATAAAATTAAAATAAATCACATAAAAGCAAAGAAAGTCCTTTCATTTCAAAATGTATTAAAATGTAATAATTATGTAATTTCTATTAACTTAATTAAATTTACTTTTACGTCTTATGCCAATCACTCATGTTTCTGACTAGAGGAGTTCTTCATCATCATGCAATGCTAAACCACATACTAAGGTATGCATTTCAAAAACATCACACTCTAAAGCTCTAACTCAGCGATTTCCATGTTTGGTGCAATCAAAACCCACTTGCTGAGAAACGTTTCACAAATGACGAAAATGTGGAACATAAGATGGAAATATAGTTGAGGCTGAGACAGCAGACCAAAGGCTTCTGTCTTGCAGGTTTTGAAGCAGTAATAAAGCCATGGGTTAAGTGGTGTAATGCAGATGGAAATTATGTTGAGAAAAAAGGAGCAATGTGTGTGAACTAATAAATGGTATTCTTATTTTTTTTAATAGCCAATAGTGACTTATTTATTGACCTGCATACGTACTTCCCATCTACTCTCGTAACAAAACAGATTAAACTATAAGACATGGGCACATATTGTCATTTGAAGCTGTATTGTGAGGGGCATCATTTGTAGATTATTTTTGCTCGCTCCTTTGTCTACTTATATTCTATAGCTCCTTTCATCAATGTTCCTTCAACGTTCTCTTTACAAATGTTGGTACAGTGGGTAAGACGCTATTTCATTGCGTTGAAGGAATCAGGTTTGCTACCTAGTATCCATAATTTCTTGTTGACTCGCTTCTAGAGGGTACATGTCTTGCAGCTATGGAAGGCAAAAAAGCAAAGAACGGAAGAAGAAGAGAGCTGGCCACTCCATCTCACAAAATGCACTGACGCGTACAATAATAGTGCCTCTAGCAGTGTCTGCTGTGTGAGTACCTTGACCTTGATATTTTCCTATTGCTTGATCCCACACTCCCTTCCGTCTTTTTTGTTTGTTTTGCTTAGATGTTTGCCTCACTAGTTTCTACTGGCGGAGGCTCGCCATTTTTCACCCCAGACCGTAGTCCATTGGGCGATATCAGGACGCATAAACCAGTGCTTGGATGCATGTGTGCGTCTGTATGTACCTATGCTAGGTTTGTGCGCCCTCAGAAGCTAGCCCAAGCAAAGTGCAATGGAAGGGCCTCACCATGAGGGCGCGTGTGAAAGTTGTGCAAGAGTGTGACTGTAGGACAGAGTCAAACGAAACAGAGTGAGGTGAGAAGAGAGAGAAGGGAAGAGTGGCCTGATGTCCTCCCTCCCCTCCGTCTTTTTTTTTTTTTGCTTAAATGTTTGCCTCACTAGTTTCTACTGGCGGAGGCGCGCCATTTTCAACCCCAGACCGTAGTCAATTGGGCGATATCAGGACGCATAAACCAGTGCTTGGATGCATGTGTGCATCTGTATGTACCTATGCTAGGTTTGTGCGCCCTCAGAAGCTAGCCCAACCAAAGTGCAATGGAAGGGCTTTACCACGATTGCGCGTGTGAAAGTTGTGCAAGGGTGTGACTGTGGGATAGAGTCAAATGAAACAGAGTGAGGTGAGAAGAGAGAGAAGAGTGGCCTGATGTCCTCCCTCCCTTCCGTCTTTTTTTTTTTTTTTTTTTTGCTTAGATGTTTGCCTCACTAGTTTCTACTGGCGGAGGCGCGCCATTTTCCACCCCAGACCGTAGTCAATTGGGCGATATCAGGACGCATAAACCAGTGCTTGGATGCATGTGTGCATCTGTATGTACCTATGCTAGGTTTGTGCGCCCTCAGAAGCTAGCCCAACCAAAGTGCTATGGAAGGGCTTTACCACGAGGGCGCGTGTGAAAGTTGTGCAAGGGTGTGACTGTAGGACAGAGTCAAATGAAACAGAGTGAGGTGAGAAGAGAGAGAAGAGTGGCCTGATGTCCTCCCTCCCTTCCGTCTTTTTTTTTTTTTTTTTGCTTAAATGTTTGCCTCACTAGTTTCTACTGGCGGAGGCGCGCCATTTTCCACCCCAGACCGTAGTCAATTGGGCGATATCAGGACGCATAAACCAGTGCTTGGATGCATGTGTGCATCTGTATGTACCTATGCTAGGTTTGTGCACCCTCAGAAGCTAGCCCAACCAAAGTGCTATGGAAGGGCTTTACCACGAGGGCGCGTGTGAAAGTTGTGCAAGGGTGTGACTGTAGGACAGAGTCAAATGAAACAGAGTGAGGTGAGAAGAGAGAGAAGAGTGGCCTGATGTCCTCCCTCCCTTCCGTCTGATTCTGACAAAGCCATTTAAAGCACATTTCAACCAATCATTTTAAGTGTTCATTATCTAGGCTCATACGTGTATGTATGTGCGTGTGTAGTTACACCAGAGTGCACGGATTAGTTGGTGCGTGCATATATATTTTCATGAATGAGTGCGTCAATGTGTGTGTAAATCTGCATCCGTGTATTTTAGCATGCGTGTGCAATAGTGTATGTGAATGTGTACGTTTATTTAAGCGCCTCTGTGAGTGCTTGTGTTTCAGTGTGTGTGAGTGACTGTGTGTGTCATTGTGTGTTTGTGTTGTATCCGGATCGATACAATACTTGACTAGCATACACAGTGAAATGCATTTCTTTCTGTTCTAGAACATTGAATATGCATTTGTAATTCTTGTTTTCACATGTTTCTCGTCTCTCTCTCTCGGAAGAACAATGAGGCGTTTTTCTTTTCTTTTTTTTTTTGTGGTCGAAGACTGAACCATTCTAAAATCTACAGAAGACTGAAGATTCAATATAGAAACTGATCTTTGAGTCAGAGGAGAGTGAATGAATGCGTAGACATATTTGAAAACGGAAGATAAAACATCATTGATGAACCGCGGTGTATGAGTTCAGTAAGCGTGGCCACTGACACAGTGAAACAACTGATCGCCAGTCACTATTGATGAAATAGCCGTAGTTTTCAACATGAGTTACGGCGCTGCCCACAAAATCGTCCACGATTACCTCGGTTATAGGAAAGTGATCACAACTGTGCATGGAAGACGATTTGATAGGGACATTATGACCATCACGATCCTGAAGGAGATGTTTGTCTCCATCAAATTGTGACAGGAGACGAGATCTGGGTGCATAATTACGAACCAGAGAGTGATAGACATTCGGTGTCTCACAAGCACCCCATGTCTCCGGCGAAGTACAAATTCAAAACACAGGCTTCCGCTTGGAAATAATGATGTCCAAATTTTGGGACGTTAATTGACCTATATAGGTGCATTTCCAGGAAAGTGGTGAAATGTGACTAGTATTCGATACAGTGACGTGATAGTGATAGAAACGCTCATGGCTTCTCTAAAATGGAGTATTGGTGCTGCACGACAACGCCCAGCCATATACTGCGGAGCATACGCTGGACAAAGTTCGTGCTCTGAGATTTGAGGCCGTGTAACATCTAGCATACAGTTCTAACTTGGCGCCATTAGACTTTCTCTTGTTTGGAACCTTGAAAAAACATCTGATGTGTCAGAAATTTGATGCATATGACAACGAGATAATGGAGGCGGTGCAAAATTGATTACAGGTCACACAACAATACATTTTTCTAGAGGACATGCACACGCTACTGGACAGGTGAACAAAGTGTGTTACGAGTCACGAGGATTATTTGATAAAATCAATCAATCAATCAATTAATTAATCAATCAACACATGTCGCTCCTCCCGGTGCATAGGCCATCGTCAACATCTCGCCAGCATACACGGTCCTGTGCTGGTTTTTCCAGGTGTAATTATTTAATTTTAGCTTCTCACATTCTCCTCCACGTATTTTTGGGTCAATTTTTCTATTTTTTCGCTTGCAGATTCCATGTAAGGGCCTGTCTGACTATATTCGACTGAGCCTTAGACATGTGCTATCCAGTCCCATTTTCTTCGCTTAATTTGTTGTTCCAATTGCTGTTGTTGGCTCCTTTCCCACAAGTCTTCATCCCTCACCATGTCCTGCCACTTTATGCCCATTATCCTTCGTAGGCATCTGTTAACGAGGGACTGGAGTCTTTGTTGTATGACCTTGATCGTTCTTCATGTCTCAGCTCCCTACACCAACATTGACTTGACATTTGTGTTGAATATTCTAATTTTGGTGTAAATCTTGATATCTCTGGATCTCCATGTATTGTTTAGCGTCAGGAATGCCCCTCATGCCTTTCCAATTCTGATCCTTACATCTGCATCTGTACCTTCTGGTGTGTGTTTTGTGCTGCCTAAATATGTAAAGGTATCCACTTCCTCCAAATGATCTCCCTCCAGCATGATTGGTTCTTTGATGTTAGTTTTGAGTTTAAGGAACTTGGTTTTCTTCATGTTGATATTCAGTTCGAGTTTGGCCGATTGTTCTTTCACCCTATCAAGTTTTTATTGCATTTGACTATTACTGTGTGACAAAAGTACCAGATCATCTGCATAGTCCAGGTCCTCCAATTCTGACAATTTGTCCACTGAATACCCATTTTTTTGCCTTCGATTGATGTCTTTATTAACCAATCTAGAGCCAACAAGAACAGGAAAGGTGAGGGCAGGCATCCCTGTCTCACCCCTGTTTGCACTCCGAAGTTGTCAGTCAGTACTCCTTCATGTACAACTCTACTTATTGTGTCTTTGTACATATTCTGGAGGAGGATTGTGAATTTCTCTGGTATACCAAAGTGTTTCAACAGTTGACAGAGTAAGTATATCCACACTGCCAAACGCATTTTCAAAGTTTATAAAATCTGTGAAAAGGGATCATTTCCATTCAATGCTTTGTTCTACTCTGATGCATAGCGTAGATATATGATCTGTGCATGATCTTCCCTGGCGAAATCCTGCCTGTACCACTCTGAGCTTTTTGGTCTACTTCAGTTTTTAATCTGCCAAGATGATTCGTTTGAATATCTTGTCTGGCACCGACAAGCAATCCAATCCTCATATAATTACTGCAATCTGCCAGGTCCCCCTTCTTAGGCAGTTTAATAAAATGCTCTTCTTTCGATTCTGTTGGCACTCTCTCCTCTTCCCATATCTTCTTGAATAAGCCTTGCAATGTGTCAGTGAATTACCTATATCTGAAATTATAGCTCTGCTGCTATTCCACCTGGTCCTGCCGTTTTCCCTTTCTTGAGTTTGGATATGGCCCTTTGGATTTCTATCTTACTTGGTGGGTTGCCGTCCTTCTTCTTCTTTTTCTTCTTACGCTGTCAGACGTCGACCTTTATTTTTTTCGAAAAAAGCAGCGGTCATCCTGAGGCTGTCGATACTGCCATGGAGCTTGTCTAGTTTAGGTTTAGTTGCCGTCCAAGTTTAGGGTATCCTCTACTGGTAGGATTTTAATGTTTCTTGTGGTAGAGGTCTGTTTAGACTTTCTTTGAAATACTAAACCCGTCGTTTCTGTTGTTCTTTCGATGATGTCAATATCCTGCCTTCTATCTTTGATTGGCTTGTCTGTCTATATATATTTGCCATTTTCTGTATAAATGAGTAGAGATCTCGCTCTCCTGCCTATTCTGCCTTATGTGCCAGCTTTTCTATATATTCTCTTTTATTTGTCCTTATACATGTCTTGACCTCTTTGTCTGTAACAGCATAATTACTCTGTACTTCTGCTTTGGTGGTTCAGGTTCGGCAATTGTTGAGTAAAGCTTTCTACTTTTTCCTTTCTTTTATTTTTTTGTAATGTCTCTATTGTAATCCATTCTATGTGTTAGTTTCTCTTGAATCCCACAGTTTCTTCACATGTCTTATTCTACATTTCTTTAGCCTGGTCCCGCACACTGTTAATGTCCATTTCTTCATCATCGTATAACTCTTGTAGCACTTGATATCTGCTATTGCGTTTATGCTAAATTCTGACTTCTCCTGGTGTTGCAATATGTGTACGTTATATCTTTTTCTCCCGAACAACATGTGGTGGTCTGATGCTACATCTGCACCTCACTTTACTCTTACATCTTGTAGTGTACTTCTGAACGCTTGACAGACACAGATGTAATCTATCTGATTTTCCGTTACATGGTCTGGAGATCGCCATGTGGCTTATGTATCTTTTTATGTGGAAACATGCTTCCTCCAATTATCATTTTCAGTAGGGCACATAACTCTGCAAACATTTCTCTATTTTCTTTCATCTGTCCCTTTCCATGTCTTCCCATAACCTGTTTGTAACCTAGGTTGTCTACTCACACTTTAGCATGAAGTCTCTCCATTAAAATTAAGAGATCTTTCTTTATCTGCTTGTTAAGAACCTCTTCCAGCTTGTTGTAGAACTTGCATCACTTTTTATCATTGTCAGCCTTGTTAGTTGGGACATATGCACTGAATGATGTTTATATTGCTGTGTTTATTCCTCGTTCTAAAGCTTGCGCTCATGATTCGGTTGGTAATAGCCTCCCACTTTATGAGCGCCCCCTGTGCTTCTCTGGAGAGCATCAGTGCTACCTCCTCTGTATGTTGGGCATCAGTTCCCTCGTTTCCAGAATACATTATCTCATCTTTCCTGATTGTGTCCATCTTGTTTCGCACAGTCCTAGCCCTGCCAATTTGTAATTTCTAATCTCTTTAGCTATTTGGGCGTTTTACCTGCCTGGTACAATGTGTTAACATTCCATGCCGCTATATTTGTTTTCTTTTTGGTATTCAGACGGACAGTCAGCCGTGGAGCTTCCTTGCGGCTTTCACTCCACTGTGTCATTCTTCTCGTTTCCGAAGGCCTTCCCTTTTTCAAGGCCGTTTGCTTTTGCATTGTTATCAATGTTTTCGTAACCGACTTTACAAAAATAGATTTGGGTGGTCGGCCCTAACCTAACCTATTATACTCTAGGTGAGTTGTCCGTGTTTAGTCTACTCCCTCCCCCATGACCTATCCAACTTTGGTGACCCTTCTGGAAGTTTTCACTTCCGCTGGCTTAGCTTCTGTGATCATAAGACATGCAAGCCATCATTTCAAGGTAACAGACAGTCCGTTACCTTGATTTGAAAAAAATGAAACAAATGTTATGATTCGCACTCTTAAAAAAATGGTGTTAATGAAATTGCTGTTACTTAATGGCTGACTGACTTTCGTTTATAATATATATATATATATATATATATATATATATATATATATATATATATATATATATATGCATTGTGTATGTTTACTTGTCTGTAGTCATATGACAGACATGACAGACGAAATACTGACATTTTACCAAAGGAAAATTGAGCACTAATACTTGCAGTAGATAAAAATAGAAACTCATAAGAAACTGCAGACAATTATATTAAATATCAGTAACAGCAACACTTTGTATGGTTGCCGGTGGTGAAAGGATTTGCCTTCTATGAGTAGTCGGGACGCCCGACTGCTGTGAAAATTTGAGTTTGTGTTACAATCTTCAATCATCGTGGAGGCTTCTTTCATTATCCGTGTATAAGCGGCCCAATGAAGCGTTCGTCTTTGAAGAACTCGGTAATTTGAAATCAGGTAAGACCAAGATAGTGATGCGAGATTTCAACTGCCAACAGAATGCGTGGGGAGAGACACGCGCTGATGAGGAAGCACTTGACATTTTGGCTCAGCGTATCAATTTGCAGCTGAAACATGACCAAAAATGGTCACCGTCTTTCAACAGCGGCAGATGGAAAAGAGGATACAGCCCTGATAACATCTTTCTAAGCGGACGCATAGCAAACCAGACAGTGATATTTGTAGAAGAACCAATCCCTCGAACACAACATAGACGAATCTCATGCAAGATTAAACCGGGATCAAGATGCTGCAGCCGTCAGCGACCCATAGCTGACTGCTAGCGTCAGGGCCAGCGAACCATAGCTGCCAAGACCCTTCTACAACTCCACGTGGTGATCCTGGATAACAGGCTGCAGCAGGGCAGACTGGCTAAGGAGAAGGGATCGCGAGGGAATGTTAACCCGGTACTCAAAAAATGCTTGCTGAAGTCGGATGGGTTGGACCGAAAGGTGCAAATATCGCAGCCAAGCTGTAAACTACGACACAACGCATTCCGTTCTCTGGACTACATTCTGCTACTTAAGCCCTTTCAGGGTTTGGTAGTGGGAGATTGAGAACGAACGAAGAAGAAGAAGAAGAAGAAACCTGTAGCCAAACTTTAAAAGGTGCGTTTAAAAAAACAGACGTTTCAATTTCAAACGAGCCAGGTGGAGTGATTTTGGTGGTGACTTGGATAGTGTAATAGTGAAAATCAGTGGAAACTAGAAGACTATGAAGCGTTTGTTGACCTCGTCGAGAAAATATCAAGACGCCATATCACAAGAGGATGCAGAACACAGTGAATCCTGGGTCTCAACGAAAAGTAAAGGAATACTCTTAGAGCAATACATGGTGTCGTATGAAAAAGACCCCTTTGCTGAAGAGATAATCATTGCAGGAGAAGAAGTAATGCATGATATCAGCTTGCAGAACAGAAAATTAGTGCAGGTTGGTCTAAGAGCTCGATATTAAATAGACTAGTCGACGGGCATAGAGATTTATCACAAACCTCAGCTATAATTCAACTATAAATAAAAATATACAAACATCAATCACTCCCAATCAACTTGCTCAACAATTATTGATTAACGGGAAAACCAACCACAAAGGGTGAAAATACCAGATCAGAAGGGCAGAGGAACACGACAATGATCTGCTGGGAACAGCATTCTTCATTGGGGAACTCAATGAGGCAATCAATCGAATGCACATCAACAAAGCGGCAGGAACAGATGAAGTGAGGACATTGCAAATCAGACATTTTTGCCCAAAACCAAAGAATGGATACTAGAATTAATGAATGTATGCATAGTAACCCTGAATATAGCAAAACGTTGGAGAAAGGCTAGAGTCGTTGCACCAACAGACGCCAACGAATTCAGACATGTCTCGCTTTTATGTCCTCTATACAAAGTATTTGAACAAATGATATTAAGTAGAAGGCACTATTGATGATAAACTTGTCTCAGAACAGGCAGGTCTTAGGCCCTGAAAATCGTGCTGGGGACAGATCCTGACCCTCACGCAACACTTTGAGGACGGGTACGAGCGAAACCAGATGACAGGGGTTGCTTTTGTTGACCTCGCGGCGACATATAATACAGTAAACCATTGACTATTGGTGACAAAAATAGATAGTCACTAAAAACTATCGGCTAACTCAGGTAATCAAATGCATTCTACAGAATATACTTTCCTATGTGACTTTGAAAACTAAAGACAGTAGGTGGCGTAACCAGTAGAACGGCCCTGCACAAGGAAGTGTCCTGGCCCCTATGCTATACAATGTTTACACGAATGATCAACTAGTTAGCCTAGGAACAAGACAGTTCATATATGCAGACGACACTGCAATAGCTGCACAGGGAAAGCGTTTTGAAGAAAACATCTCAAAATCAATCCCAGTAAAACACAGGTACGTGCTTTCCACTGGAAGAACCGAGAAGCAAGACGACAACTTTATATTAAATGGCGCTGACAGGTACTTGAACATAGCTATACACCCAAGTATATCGGCATTGTAATGGACCGCACAATATCGTACACGGCACATTGCAATGCGGTAAAACAAAAAGTCGGTACAAGAAATAACTTAATTCGTAAGCTGACAAACACTGCACGGGGAGCATCCCCAACGGTGCTCTGAACATCAGCCTTTGTAATTTTGTCTCTCTGCGGCAGAGTATGTGGTACCATCATGGAATGCATCTACAAAAACGAAACAGGCCAATGTGGCAGTAAATGAGACATGCCGAATTGTAACAGGATGCATTAAACCGACATCAATGGAAGAAGTCTATGCAATCGCTGTTATCGCATCTCCGGATATTAAAAGACATGTCGCATCTGAAGTTGAGAGACGAAATCAGTGCTGTGGCAAAAGCCACCCTGGTTTTGGACATACATCAGAAATAATACAACAGAAATCAAGGAAAAGTTTTCAGCGGACTGTACAGACCTCAGAACAGATCCACCAGAGAAGACGCATTTAAAAAGTGGTGCGAAAAGAATAGCGAAGGTTGAATGGGGAACATTAAAGAAAAGGAAATCTCCCGGAAAAGACGGGATCACAAACGAAATGCTGATGGGGCTGGGCCAAACAGCGAAGAGGAAACTGCTATCAGTCCTGAACCAAAGCTGGAAAAGGGGTATTGTATCCCAGGCCTGGAAAGACGCAGTACTTGTACCAGTACCAAAGAAAGGAAAAGACAAAACAGATCCAAATGGATACAGGCCTATCAGCCTACTGAGCTGTGTCGGCAAACTGATGGAACGTATGATAAACACCAGACTGATGTGGCATCTGGAAGAAAAACGAATACTAATTCCACAGCAAGCAGGATTTAGACAGCACAGATCCACTGAGGACCAGGTCATCCTCATAGCCCAGGAAATAGAACATGCCTACCAGGCACAGAAGCACACAGTAGCGGTTTGGGTGGACCTGGAAAAGGCATTTGACAAAGTCTGGAAAAACGGACTTAGTCAAGCTAAGGAGAAGTGAAGTTTGTGGGAGAATGTACGTGGATCAACCACTACCTCAAAAAAGGAACGGCCAGAGTCCAAGTACAACGGCAGATGAGCAAAAAGGTGACACTCGAACAGGGAGTACCCCAAGGGGGAGTACTGTCACCCACACTCTTCCTGGTATACATAAACGATATTACAGAGAATATACCAAGAAGAGTCCATAGCTCAATGTTTGCAGACGATCTGGCTATGTGGACCTCTGAAAAGAATCTCACCATAGCAAGAAATCGGATGCAGCAGGGCCTAACATCGCTGGAAGAGTGGGCGAACTCATGGCTGGTCAAATTAAACGAGGAGAAAACCACATGTACAATATTCTCGCTCTCAATCAAATCCCAAAACACCAAATTAAGTCTAAATGGCAAATTCCTGCAGCCAAACGACAACCCAAACTATCTGGGAGTCACATTTGATCGGCGCATGACATGGAAAAGTCAGATCGAGAGAAACCGAATGAGAGCCAGACAAAGAATGGCAATCATGAGGAAACTTGCTGGCACAAGCTGGGGAGCAGACGAAGGCATACTAAAGAAGCTGTACACTGGAAGAGTGAGACCAGTTCTCGAGTATGGCATTGCGGCATGGACAACAGCAGCAAAGGCGAACTTCAATAATGTTAGCAAACTTCAAAACCAAGCCATGAGAGTTATAACAGGAGGCATGAAGTCAACGCCAATTGTAGAACTTGAAAAGATTACAAAACTGCAATCCATGACCGAAAGAAGAGACTGCAGAGCCCAGCTGCAGTCAGAGAAACTCCGAAGACTGACTGACCATCCAATGCACCAGAGACTAAACAATTTGGGAAATGGGAAACTAAAGCGGAGAAACTTTGCAGAAATAGCCAAAGCAAAGATACACGAAGATCCCATAAACGCACTAACAAGACCAAAGCCCATCACTACTGTACGAAAACCTACCTGGAGGCAGCATACATTTCTAGAGGTGGTAGAAAATATACCAGGTATTGGAGAAAAAAAACTGCCAGACTGAAAAAGAAAGGTGAGATACTACCCTGAGCTTTATATCGAAAAACTACCCAAGCATGGACTGGACCCATGCATACACCGACGGTTCTGTAACAAACACTACACGGAGGGGCAGGAGCATTCCTGAACTTACCAAATGGCAGAAAAATAACACTGTCATTCGCTACTGGTAAGTACACAAGCAATTTCAGAGCGGAGGCAGAGGCACTAAGGGCGGCAGTGGAAGAAATGGTGACACACAAAGAAAACGAAAGCCATACAGTCCTGCTTACAGATGCTCTGGCCGTAGGCACAGCGCTAAAAAGCCAGAAAAACACTGAGCTTAATGACTTAAGAGCAGTACTCTGTCAACTATGCCAGCAGTCCGCACCAAAAGGGTAGTGGTACAGTGGGTCCCATCACACTGCAACATCCAAGGCAACGAGCAGGCAGACAGACTGGCAAAAGAAGGTGCAAGACTACCACAAACAGATACTAGTATGACGTACGAAGAGTCAAAACGGCTTATCAAAGCAAGATACTTGACCAAATGGGAAACATAACTTACTGGCTACATAAAAAACGATGCCTATTACCAGTTGAACAGAAGAAAGCAGGTCGTTGTCTTCAGACTTCGCACTGGCCACAATAGACTGAGGTACCACCTATTCAACAAATTGAAGATAGATGGTACCGACGAATGCCCGTGTGGTACCGGGAAAATGACCGCTGAGCATCTGCTGCAAAACTGCCCGACATACGAGGATCAGAGAGAGCAGATGTGGCCATCACCAGTGGAACCACAAGACAAGCTCTATGGCAGTGTCGACAGCCTCAGGATGACCGCCGTTTTTTTCGAAAAAATAATGGTTACTGTCTGACTGCGTACGATGAAGAAGAAGAAGAAGAAGAATGGGGATCAAAGAAGAACCTGCACCAGCATATGATTTGCCATATGCTACGTAAAGTTCGCTGAACAGGTTAAGAACAGGTATATCCAGATGTGGGTCTAACCTGACAAAGTGGGGATTTGCAGACAATGAATATTGCGATTGTGAGAACGTCTAGGACTCAGAACACTTGATTATATGTCCTAAGATGCAGGAATCCTATGCTTTAGGGAACATCGTGGTTTTTAAGTGAAAGAGCACTGACAGTGGTTGTTTTTTGGGCGAAGAATATGTGAGGATGTTGGACATGGAAAATAAGTAAGTATAGCAACACCACTTTTCGATGGAAGTCAAATAGAAAAGTGAGTGTATCGAAGCTAAGGCGTTACTGAAGAACATAGGTTGATAAAAGCACATATAGGTAATGACTCAGTGACCGCTCTAGGGCAAAAACAAAAACGAAACTGTCCTGAAATGATCAGAAAAAACTTCGTCAGGTGCAAAGAAAACACACACACACACACACACATACACACGCACGCACGCACGCACACGCACACACTATATACACATATATATATTTTTATATATATGTATATATATATATACACATATACTGGCAAAGATGGCGCCATAACTGGCTGCGAATCTACATTTCTCTACTGTTTTGGATCATTATGGATGCCGCTAGACCACGGATTTTCCTGGAATTCACACTAGTCGACGACTTACACTTGTGTTCACTGAAACTTGGTGTTGTTTTCCGTCTGGACTTGTTATTTCGTTCTTTTTTTGTGATTTCTTCCATCCGTTAATCCTGGTCTGGACGCCGGCTGAATGGCACTACGCTTATACCTGTGACGTATTTCACGGGTTAGTTCTGCCGGTTCACCTTCACGAATTTGGCGTGTGGGAATTTTAGATGCTACTATGATGAGTTGAATACAGCTGGGGAGAGATGCCAGACCCACTCACACACTGAGTGTTGTCCATACGACCTCTTGTGGTTATCGAAAAGGCACGACAAACTGCGTTAGATGCCATCCCACCTTTCTACCCTGCGGGTTACATGTTTACGGAAAGGCTTCGGTGGTAACCCTGAGGCAAAATCTGCATCCTATGCTATCTCCAGTCGTCTCGATGAATGTCTTGCCACTGGCAAAAGGTAGCTTAGGCTCTGTGAGTGAGGTTGACAAAAGACGCAGTTTCTTCCTCACTTTAATCCAAATAACCGCGCAAGTCACCCATTTCAGCGGACACAGCAAGAGCTACGATGTCCACACGGCTGAACAAAGAGAGTGGTCTTCATCATTTGTGATGGACAACTATTAATACACATATATATATATACATATATATATATACATATATATATATATATATATATATACATATATATACATACATATATATATATACATATATATATATACATATATATATATATATACATACATACTCCGAACTGGTGTATCACGGTGTAAGACGAATATGAAAAGATGGAGATACACAGATGATGATGACACATGTGATTGCAGCGCAATACAGGACCCAGACCACCTGGTGACCTGCCCCAACCTCCAGGAAACATGTACGGCAAAGGACAAGGCAATCTATGTCGCTAAATACTGGAAGCAAGATATATAACGTGGTGCTTGGACACGGAAAGTAAGTTAGTAAGTATATATATATATTTATATGTTTGTATCAACTAAACATAAAATGCATGTACATTTTGACACCAGCAATACTAGACTTTACTTATTGGAACTAAATATTTTCAATCGACTGCCAGTAATAACTGATTTGTCATTCCTTAGGCCCATCAACAAACCACGTGATAGTGACACATTCCTTAATTATAGGACGTTAAGTCATGCTGCTATAGGCAGCCCAAGTCTCGACAAAACTAGGAAAGTTCAACAATGAGCTGCACCTTTCCTGACACATTTCTCGCAGTGGAAACAATTATCTTGCAAGTGGAGCTTGTTTATCACAGAACAACGTTCAGTCACTTTTGTTGAATATCAAGGACCATTTATTGTAGTGTTGTTGGTACTGTTTAACGATTCTTCAAAGACCGCGATTAAGTGTTCTTGACAGATGACGTGTATGGTATAGCTCTAAGAAAGTGTGCCAATACGAAAGGCTGCTAGACGATCTACCGTCACACATATTGTCATTCAAAGACTACCAGATCGTTTTATCAACACCGCAACTTTGAAAGAAGCCAAAAGGTCTAGGCGTTCAAGAATAATAAATGTGCATCATGATCGATACGTCGTCCTAATGGTACTGAGAGACAGGGCAACCACCGCTAAAGCAGTGAGAGCGCAACGGAGAGCTACCAGTATCGTCCCTTCAGGGCAAAAAATTTGCAACATTGACGAGACAAATTTTTACTCAGTAAGCCCTGCAATACACCTCTTCCTTACAAAAACACACCGCGATGTTTGTTCTGTTTCGCCTCTGCCATCTTGCATGGACCTGCCCTTAGTGATCATGGTACTTTTTATATGTGAATCAAGGCTCACAATATAGTTTAACGATGACAGAATGCATGTGTGAAGATCGTCCAGGGAGCGCTTCCAAGATGACATAGTTAGAGAACATAGCCGATATAATGATCGATCAGTAATATGGTGTATGGTGGCTTTGGCAGGAAGTACTGAACACTGATGCAGCGTCGCAATATGACTGGTATTGTCTATAGAGTTCAAATTATTCAGCCTCTTGCACTCCCAGCACTTCAGACAATGGGCAAGGTGATGTACTCCAGGATGATAAAGCACATCGATTTCCTCCATCAGCACCATCATAGACTAGCCAGCACACTTACCTGAACTCAAATATATTGAACATCTCCTGGACGTCTTGCACGACCAGCAAATGTAATCATTCGCTAGCTGGTGAACTCAACAAACTGTTTGAAAACATGCATTAGAAGTGTTAGGGGTGCCACAACACACTATCATAAAAAGAATTGTATTCACTGGATCCCGTTTCCTGATTTGTATCAATTCCCATGGTGAACACATACGTTACTGGCCATATTTATTTCAGCAACCGGCATGTCTGAATTTAAGAAACATATGTGTGTCAAATTAACCAGCATTTCTTCGCATGCACAATCATTGTTTGTATAGGAGCAAGGAAGTGATCGTCAAACTGTATAAAGCTTTAGTTAGACCTAGATTGGAGTACTGTGTACAGGTGTGGAGTCCTTATCATAGAGGGGACATAAACATGCTAGAAAGAATACAAAAAAGAGCGACAAAGATGATAGTGGGATTCCAGAATTACAGTTATGAGGAACGACTCAGAAAAACCGGCCTACAGTGAGAAGAATTCGTGGTGACTTAATACAGGTTTATAAGATGATCAGAGGAATGGATAAATTAGACTATAACAAGTTTTTTTTGAAAATACAGCCACCCACAATAACAAAAGGGCATAGCTACAAGTTGACTAAAGAGAGATCCAGATTAGATATTAGGAAATATTTTTTTAGTCCGAGAGTGGTGTCTGCTTGGAATGCATTGCCACGGGAGGTAGTGGAGGCAGGAACAGTTAATGCATTTAAGAATTAAGATGAAGAGATGGTAGCTCAGCATTATATGAAAACGGACTGACGATAATATCAGCAAACTAGTGCAAAGACAATATAATGCCGTATACCGTAAGACTATATTAACTACTCTTGATTTTGTTGTCCTGAACCAAACTAGGATCTACATTATGAATTTTACGGCAACAGTAAAGCATACATGATATAAGTGGGGCAATCATTAAGTAACAATTTTATGACTAACATTTTTACAATAGTCAGAACCCGAATTTGTGTATGTCTAGTTAGTTTTCTTTTACATAGTCCCCACGATTGTGATATGCACATTGTGTCCACCTGTCCACTAGCTTGTTGATGCCTTCTAGAAAAAAGTCTTATGGTGTGATCTTCGACCAATTTTGCAGCATCTCCATTACCTCGTCAGCTGCCCTGGTACCGGTCTGCTACACACTTTCTTATAACCGAGGTTATCAAGGACATTTGTGTGCGCATCACATTGACTCATGTTGAAATGTACGCGAATTTTCTAAACATTAAATCGCTTGTTGCCACGGACTAGCTGGTCGATCTGCTACTTGACTGTGTCAGTGCCACGCTTGCTGGTCTCTTACGCGCGATCCATCAATGACGTTTTGTCTTCCGTTTTGAAATCTTTCTACACTCTCCTCTGACTCAAACAACTGTCTTAATACTGAAACTTCATTCTTCTGTAGATTTCAGAAGGTATCACACTCAACTAATAACCCCTAGTTGTTCTTCCACAGTGCTAGTCTGCAGTAGAGCCGCCAATTTGTACGCTATATTGCGCATATGCATGTTGATCAATCATCATAGATTCTCCATAGAGCATTAATAAAGAACTATTTTGTGCCCTGAAATTAGATTTTTCGTTGTACAAACTATTCCATGCACTTTATAATAAAATTGCTGTAACGACCTTCTTTTGTATAATGTCATATAGCACTTGTTATACAAGCATTGACATTCTTTTATGAAATTCCACTAGTAACGTCCAACAAATTTATACTGCTACGCTCGCAAATAACAATACATATAAAGAATTTGCATTCCGCCTCAAGGTTAACTAGACTGAAAATCTGTCATTTGACAGGCAATCTCAGCATAATGGAAATGGCTACAGACCTTGAAATATGCACGCTTCCAGACTATCAGCTATACAAGCTGAGCAGATTGTACAACGGTTGCACTTTTGTAAGGTGGGGTAACACTTTCTATTTTTACCAGCGATGGCTTCATAAATCTAACAGAATCTTGCCCATTTACAGTTCAGTTGACTGAAGCGGCACGGCTGGAAGGGTAGCGTCAATCTTGTATTGTAAGCTTGCGGTTAAATCCTCTTTGGCACTTAGAGAGTGAGCGATAGAAAGAGAGAGAGAGAGAGAGAGAGAGAGAAAGAAAGAAAGAAAGAGAGAGAGAAAGAAAGAAAGAGAGAGAGAAAGAAAGAAAGGGGCTGACAGCTGAACAGTGAGAAAATGTAAAACATGTCGGGAAGAAAGAAAATAGATAACGTATAAGACATAACCACCATCAGAGTATGGTAAAAAAGATTAGACTGAAGTATCAAGCATAAAAGCTAAACTCTTTTTAATGATGAACAAAAACAACAACTGTACAACAGACTGAACATATGGTGATGACGTAATGCTCCATTATACACGAGACTTCACATTCGAGAGCAGATATTTAGAATAATTGAGAAATCTCATCCTCGTTAGGATCGCTGTTCTGATTGCATTCTGGTCAATAAGCTCGTTAGGAGACCTTTCTAGGTTAATACATTTATCAACGTGATAGCTGCATGAAGCCTTCTATGCCAAGCATGAAAAGAGAGGCGTTACGATGAAGGCTGGTTAGTGGTCAACATATGAAAATGGTTCATTGATTTTACTACTTTATCTCTGTCAATAAGCAGGCTTTCACAAAATATAGTTTTGTTAAGCGCCTAAGAAGCTTATTGTATTGATGGGGAATAATCGTTTTACTTTTAGAAATATTATTTACAACAGAAGTCAGAATAACTTTTATTTCTCTCCCTCTCTTTCTCTCTCTCTCTCTCTCTCTCTCTCTCTCTCTCTCTCTCTCTCTTACACACACACACACATACACACACACACATTAGACACATGCATATATATATATATATATATATATATATAATATTTATATACATAAACACACACACACATACGCAATGATTATATCGAACAGAGTCAACGGATGCTAAATTGTTAAAAAGGACTTTTCAAAAGATAACACGAAAATTGATTAACAAGAACCGGAAATATACGTTATGAAACGACATACCTACATAACAAGACAAAAACTCGGCTTTTCTCATAAAATGAATCAGTTTATGTGCATTTATTCAAACAAACAAAACAAAGAACAATATATATTTTATGGGGGGCATTTAAAACATTAAAATGTATACAACGTATGCACTCTAATAACGGAGATTTTTATTTTAATTTTGGTTCAATACAAAAGTATGAACAGCATCATATACACACACGCACATACACACACAAACAAACACACAAATACACACACAAACAAACACACACACATATATATGCACAAACGGTCTTGCATACTGACATACACGGAGGTAACCTACAACACATACCAGCTGTGCTCTACAACGCAAATTGCCTTCATCAAATAGGCATTCCCTATTACCACCACAGCTAATAATTCTATATAGTTTGATTGCAACCGATTGGTATCATAAATACAACTGCTAGCACATATGTGTCTGCATCAACTAATTACTACCACCACCACTACTACTACTACTACTACTACTACTACTACTACTACTGCTGCTACTACTACTACTACTACTACTACTACTACTACTACCACTACTACTACTACTACTGCTACTACTACTACTACTACTACTACTACCACTACTACCACTAATACTACTACTACCACTACTACTACTACTACTACTACTACTACTACCACTACTACTACCACTACTACTACTACTACTACTACTACTACTACTGCTACCACTACTACTACTACTACTACTACTGCTACTACTACTACTACTACTACTGCTGCTGCTGCTGCTGCTGCTACTGCTACTGCTGCTGCTGCTACTACAGCTGCTACTACTACTGCTACGGCTACTGCTACTGCTGCTGCTGCTGCTAATAATGATAATAGTTGCCAATCGCAATCGATGATGGCGACAACATGAAACTATTGCTGCACGAAATGTGTTCTCTGAAGGCTGTAAAGACAAATCCTGACACATGCAGGGACCCGTCTTTGAAATCGTTGTGAATATTGTTTTTTCGGGCAACACGCTTTCACTGAGTCTCCGCTAATAATGTATTCTTTTCGATCTGAGCACCTTCGGTGAAACTAGCTCGCCAAGGAGTACATCTTGTGCAAGCATCTCTCAGGTGGTGACATCAATATTGATGGGTTTCAGAGCCTTTTTCAATGAGTTTGTAGCGTTTCTTCTGCCCTTCTGGTTAGTGTCTGTATGTTTGAAGCTCACCGTATAACATCTGCTTATAGAGGCGCTCATCTGACATGCGAACAACATGTCTTGTCCATCGTAGCTGCGCCAATTTCAGAAGTGTATGGATCCTCAACATGTTACTACTGCTAAAAAATGTAAGAGTTATAAACTTTTGCCTGTCACCTGATCCCGACAAGCTTATTCTGACCGCTCAAGTGAAATATATTGAGCTGTCTGGCATTTCTGCTATATACTGTCCATGTTTGACATGCATGCAGCAGAGTGGTTGAGACCACAGCACGAAAAAAAAACTTTTTTTTTCTTCATGGTGACACTGATGCCTTGTGGGTTCCAGATGTTCGTTTGGAACCTGCCAACCCAAAGCTCGCATTAGCAATCCTGCAATTGATGTCACAGTCGATGTTTGCCTCTCTAGTGAGAGGATACTGTCTACATAGGCTAAGCTAGTGACTACCTGGAATCGTTGGTTCTGTACAGTGATGTGTTATCCGATGTGCAGCTCCACAGGGGCAGACTGTAAGAGCACCTCCGTTTCTTAGAGTTAATCATGAGACCAAAGTTAATGACGCCGCCGAAAACTCCGTCATGGTGAACTGCATATCTTTTTCGTGGCAAGTGTTGAGTTAGTTTGTCCACATATTTAGTTCCGTCACAAACTAGAATTGAGTTTAATCTCTGCCAAATTGGTTCTTTGATATTCACTAATAGTGTATCCCTAGAAATTCTCCAGGGGGACATCAGCAACGGGAATAAACGCTCAAACCGTGCATTTGATGATCGTCAAGTAAGAGTTATTGCCTCACAAATAAAACAATTAAATACATCTAGTAGGGGAGTTATTGTTTCTCAAATATGTCTCATATCACACATCTATTTGTAGAGTTATTATCTCTCAAGTATGTCCAATAGCACACATATATTAGTAGAGTTATTATCTCTCAAGTATGTCCAATATCACACATCTATTTGTAGAGTTATTATCTCTCAAGTATGTCCAATAGCACACATCTATTAGTAGAATTATCCCTCAAGTACGTCCCATAGCACGCATCTATTAGGGGTGTTATTATCTCTCAAGTATGTCCCATAGCACACATCTATTAGTAGAGTTATTGTCCATGATATATGTCCCATAATATTGTCAGAAGTAGATGTTGTTTCCATCAAATGTATTACCTTACATAGGCAAATGATTGATTGAGTCTCCCTCAAATCTCCTCTACCAATGTCCATTAGTGGGGATATTCTCTCTCGAATGTGTCACTCTGTATTACCTAATATTTGAATTATTGTTCTTTAAATGTGTCTATTAAAACAAGCTAGTAGTGGGTTTTTTACATTCCAATCTGTTGCCGGTTGCTCTTTGTCTTGTTTATTTTTATTGAACCCTCGACTCAGGCATATTTGATATTCATTCAGTTTTTGCAGTATCTGTATTCAATGAATCTTGGAAATTCAAATATCTGTCGCTGTTAACGTAAGCAGAAGTTCATTAGCGCCATAATCCTTTGTCGTTAGCGCCAGGGGCCAGATTTGCTAAGTACTGACACGCGGACATTGTCTTGCCGGGCTTTCCACACACAATCAACTCATTGTGGACATCGACGTTGTAAGCCTTGAGTTGTGGTCTTGACCTGGAGGCAGATGGTTGTATTCAGCTCGTGTGCAGGGACTAAGGACGGTTAAGTAAACGTGAGAGTCGGCAATTTATTATAAGTTCCGTTATGTTTGAACATTATTGAATGGCTGGTTATTCACCAGCACCGAGCTATTTGGATTAAGATAACAGTTTTGCTGTACGTGTTGTATACGTTAGAGAAAGACTCATTAGTGCAATCTTATAATCAGAAAATCAGACTAGACTAACACACGAAGTCAGTGACAACTGTATTAAAAGCAGAGAAGGACGAACTAACACAAATGGATAGATGGGACATAAAAAAGATGGATAGATAGATATTTAGATATATAGAAAGAAGAATAGAAAGATAGATAGATAGATAGATAGACAGATAGATAGATAGATAAATAGATGATAACTGTTATGTGAGGTAACCTGATCATCAGCAAAGACTAATGTCTCCAAAATGTGTTTTGTGCGCATTTCTTCTAGCTTACAATACATGTATCTACTAGTAAATGTCTGCAGCCGAGTTTTTTTAAAAGTCACTGAATGGTATGACTTAACATCGCTTCGTCTGGTGACAAATCCAGCGACTCGAAAGCCTCATTTGTCTGCTGATCGCCCAAGCGAATTGCATATTCGGCCACATCTGCGCAGACTTCGGCTTAAGAATCACTGATCTGGCCAATGTTTTTAACAAGAGTGCCATATTAATGAGTTTCAGAGACCGGCACATCTGAAAATTACTTCACATGCTTTTAAGATTCCATTAGATCAATATTATTGTCATTGACGCGTTCCCAAAGTCTATCAAATCTGATCGATATATTATATGAGCTTTTATATGTTACTGTTAACATACAGTGTCTCCAGGAACCAGCAAGTGGAAAGTCACGGTTCGTATATATTCCAACGGGTGTTCCTTTCTGTGAATGACGTACCTTGTCTCACTTGCCATTATTCGTTACTTGGATCACTAGACTAAAGGTCAAAGTTGTCTCACTTCGGACACTGATTTCGGGGAATTAAATATACTAGGCATGAGTTGTTTGAGGTTCAGTGGCCAGTTTCCTTCCTCGCTGCCTTTCATATTGTAACAGTAAGTCAGGTTCCCATTTAGAGATGATGACTGAAACTATTTGACAACGCCTCTACCGTGGCACATAAAGGTGGTCATACATTGAAGTAACGTCCATTGGGTTTGTCCTGCAGCAGAGGAAGCCTGGTGCACGAGATTGTCTCCCAATTCGTTCTTTCTCAAGCACATTGTGGCTAACATTGTAGACTGTTCCCTACATGTCGTCTGCGCCAAAGTACAGCTTGTACTCTTGCAACGGAATCGGTTTGACATGATATATACTGCTAACTTCATGCACACAAATGTTTTACCAGTTCAAAAGTCAAAGTATCTCTGCTCCCTACCCCTTCCCCCCTTTCTGGTTCCCTGCCCCCCAACCCTCTACTCTCACCCTTCGCCCCACCCAACCCGTCCTTGAAGTAACTTCATGGATGTATAAGGGAAAACTAAAACATGAACCTAAGAAGTATATATATAAGATATTCTAATTTGCCACGTATCTTGATTAGCCATTTTAGTGTAATTTACAATATAATACCCGACAGTGTATCATTCAATTAATGTGTATCATTCAACTAATGTGTATCATTCAACTAATGTGTTTCATTTTAATATATTTCAATATGTTATACTACTTTACTGACTTGTTTATGTCTGCACGACGTTCCATGAGAAGCATAGAGCCATCACAGTGTATAGCACCCCCCCCCCCTCTCCCCCCATGCATGAGTCTTTCACCACAGCACTTTGTGCGTTTTGATACCAAGGCTTTTCGTATTATTTAGTTTGATCTGATACGCTTGCAAGATTCAGGCACAACTTCTTTGCTCGTGTTTTACAATATTATAAAAAAATTGAAGCGCCATATCCTTTTCTACCTGTTGTCCGAAAGGCTGGTTTCAAGCCAATTCTTCTAAGAACCTTTTTTCTCTGTTTATCATTACATGATCTGAGATTAAGATTCCATTTCAGTTGCTGATGTTATTTTGAACTTTTGCCTTCGAGTTTTGACTAGTAATCTTTCTAACCACGTTTGATCTCCTCGTTTTTTTCTGTCCTCAAGGTGCGTATATGTACTGCTGTAGTGGATTTCATTGACTATATGTCATACGCTGAAACACTTCAGGTTCATTTGTCTTCATTGCTGCCTTAGTGTATTATTTTATATGACCAGATTATTAGTCTCATTCAGAACTGGACTGCCTCTGTTTACAACATGTTTGATACTGTGAAATGGAAACGTGTTATTTACTCAGTAATACCGGGTCATCGAATCCACAAGCGCACTCTTATATTGGTAGCCGATATGTTATCATAACACATTTTCTTCATTCATCGGTTCACGTTAAAGTAAAAGCGACACGGAAAACATGACTCTTCTTTGGCAGTGGTCGACATTGGATATTTTACCCTATATAGAACATAATACAATCCTAGCCAAGGTTTGAACCTATGTTTCCAAACTAAGAAACCGCAATCATAATATTTCGACCGTACACGCCGCATGATAACGTTCCTCTAATGTACGCATTTTGCGTTTCTTATTTTTCATTGAGCAATGCAATTTGAGTTCTATTCGTGTTTCAAGCCACGTTTTGAACATTTACACTGGCTGGAGACACAACGACCAATGTACAACAGTATAGACATACCATCTTCACGTTATCAATGTCAGTCTCGTGTCTTGCCCAAGGCACATAACTAAAATCATTGCGCGTAAAATGAGATGGTTGCGAAAAGCGGTCAGAGTCAATAAAAATGACAGACTGAAGAAATTGAAGATAAAGGATGAGCAACACAATGCATGACACATATAGGCAGACATATAATTATGTGGTTTAGTTATGTGGTTTCGTGTAGCTTGGAGATGTGGTTTAGTTATGTGGTATGGCCATCTAGTTTGGTCATGCAGTTATGTGAGATGGTATGGTCATGTGATTTGGTCATGTGGTTTATGTCATGTAGTTTGGTAATGCTGACATGTGCTTTGATCATCTGGTCATGTGGTTTGATCATGTGGTTTATGTCATGTAGTTTGGTTGGAAATGCTGACATGGTTTGGTCAAGTGGAAAGAATGTTTCCCAATCTACCCTTTGCGCCAGTCTATAATAACAGACAACTGTGTTTCAGAGCACGAGAAAGACCAAGTTAAAATAGGTATGCTGTTGTGAAAGGAACACAGAAGGTGTATATATTGAAAATATCTACGATACTACATAGATACGAAATGACAAACAGCAAAGCTTACACCCTGAGCAACATTTAACAACAAATGAACAGATAGAAAGTGGACAATGACTGCAGGAACCGTTTTCACTGATGAATGAGCCAACGACAAAACATCAGCTACTTGGTTATCAGAGCAATTTTTCCCTGACTTTGTCACGTATCTATTTGCAGCTGGGCTGACTGCGAGAAGCAGTCATACTATAAAAAAAACAACTGACAACGTATCAGGTCTGTCAAAATGAGCGTGACCGATTTGAACCGTGCACAATGGTGTTGTAAACCATGCTCACAACCACTAGACCACACGCTTCCAAACGAAAAAGTGAAATACGAGAATATACATTTGATGTTCGTCCATTCCAAAAATGAAGACCACTCTGTTTGTTCAGCTGTGTGGAAAGTCTTTTCTCTTGCTGTGTCCGCTGAAATGGGTGACATGCACGGTGATTTAGATTAAAGTGAGAACGAATCTGTGCCTTTTGTAAGCTTCGCTTTCTAGTCCTGAGCTACCTTTGGCCAGTAGCAAGATATTTATCGAGACGACTGGAGATGAAATAGGATGCAGATTTTTCCTCAGGGTTTACTCATGAAGCCTTTCCCGTAAACAGGTATTCCACAAGGCAGGGGAGGGGGGATGATATATAACGTTGTGTGTTCTGCCTTTTCCATAACCACAAGAGGTGGTAGGGCCATCACTCAGCGTGTAGGTGAGTCTGTCATCTCTCCCTGGATGTGTTCAGTTCATTATAGTAGTGTCTAAATTTCTCTCCCGCCACTTTCGTGAAGTTCAGCGGTGTGAACTAGGCCATACAATACGACACAGGCTTAAGCGTAGTGCCATTCATATAGTCGATGTCCATACCAGGATAATCGGAATGCAAATATCACCAAAAAAAACGAATAAATTTACCAGTTCAAACAGAAAACAACACCACGTTTCCGTGAACACAAGTGTAAGTCGTATATTAGTGGGAATTCCAGACAAATCCGTGGTCTGGCGGCATCCACAATGAACCAAAACAGTAGAGCAATGTAGACCCGCAGCCAGTTACGGCGCCATCTTTGTTGCGTACATATAAAAATATATATACACATGTAAACACTTATATAGAGCATACCAATTAAATGATTTTAATTAACTTTACTTTGCAGAAGTTTGTGAACGAAAGTTAGCCAGAAGACCTGTCTGTATTGGAATAATGGCATCACCAATTTCTGGCAGTTTGAGTCCTGGTGAAAAGCACAGATCTTCTAGTCCCAGGTCTGAGTTTCTAGCTATTCCAGAGTTCGGATCTCCAAACTACAACACCTCAGCATCGAGCCCTACCAGTCTGTCTGTGCCTGGATCGTGGTGGGGATTTGGTTCCACGGCGATAGGCGGAGCTGGTGATTATAGGTAAGCTGGCCAATCTTGTGATAGTCTTACTCGCTTAACTATTGATGATGCGCGTATGAGGCTGGAAGAGTTTTGTATTTATTTAGGCTGTCCCTTCTGTATATTCATCATTCTCTCATGTTCTATCTGTGTAACTTATTTTATCTCTTATAATATCTCTTTATCTTACCATAACACTCTTTCTTTTCTCCAACTTTCTCTGTCGCTCTAATTCTACATCTTAAACTCTTCAAATATGTCATTATCGCTCCATTATCCCCCCCCCCCCCCCCTTCCCCGACACCTCTCTTTCTCTCTCTCTCTCTCTCTCTCTCTCTCTCTCTGTCTGTCTGTCTGTCTGTCTCTTTGAGATGAAGACATCATGTAAAGATCTGAGATTTGTCAAAGCTAAATCTAAAATGAAGGAAGAGGATGTATGCATGTGTCTCTCTTGCTTGAGTTTTTTTCATGAAAGCTTTTTGTATGACAAGTCAAGAATTGGCTCACTATTGATATTGTTATTGATCCGGCAATATTATGGCTCTCGCCTTTCTGCCCAATATCATGCAAGGTAATCTGCACACGTTTGTTAGCTGTTGTTAAGTTCCATATATAGCCTAAGAGGAAGAGTCATTTTTCTAACATCGCTGCGCGCTGGGTACTCAAAGAGATGGGGCACTTCGGTTTCGTATTCAAGTGTAGATAGCTAGCTCTCTAAAGTATGTTGGGGTTGGATTCTGCACAGGTACCTGTCAAATGAGATGTGTTGTGTTCTAATTTGGAAAACTGTGCTCTGATCCATCCTTGTAAGTTGATTGATAATGGCATTAGAGTTAGTGCTTGCCATGTGCAAGTAAACCTGTATTTTGGGTGTTTCACATGGGACATCCATTCAGCCAAGTTGCCTTGGTTGCCGTTCATAATTGTATGGCAATATGAAGAATTGTTACTATGTGTGTTTGTTCTTGTTTTTATATCGCCCTTTATATTAAATCTGCTCTACCTGTCATTGCCAGGTGTGATTGAATGTAACAAATTCCATTGAACAGCTATTTTGACGGCTTGGGCGTTTCCGTATCTCAAAGGGTTCTACATGTGTGTGAAATTGCAAGCCTACTTTGGTGTCGACCACATTACTCTACACAACAACCGTTCTTCTGCTCCCTGACTTTAGAATTTAGTCTTATTTTGGACAATGACTTTATATTGCAGAGCGGACATAACCAAGCAGCTAAAACTCTCTCAAAGTATCTTTCTCTGATCCGCATGTGGCACCATCAAGATTCTTCGACAGCTGTAGACGTTTCATTGCTTTGGTCTTGCCATTCTGGATGTGACCTTTGAGTCGTCGACCAAATTATGACTCCAAAATTTGCGGAATGTTCCTCAAATAGCCGATGGAGTTATTTTAATAGCAAAAGCATATCTTTTTTGGCAAGTTCGTGGCTCTTGGTGAATATGGTATACACTGTCTTGTCAGTTTTAATGTGTTACTCCTATTTTGGCATTAGTTGTATAGTCGTCTCCTAAGGTTTCATTTAGCCTTCGTACTTCATCATCAAGAACTGCATGGTTTTGCCATATTGCCAGGTTAGCCTATTAGAAACAAGTCTCTGCTGGCATTATTAACTGTAACATTCACACATGCCACAAACCTGGTTAGCGAGGAGTCATTTTCTGGGTTTCATGTAAGTAAGTAATGTATATGTATGTCTATGCATGTCGCGTCGGTGTATGTGCGCGCATGTATAACTTAACTTAACGTCTTTAAACTGTTTCATGAGATTCTGCAGAATATGTATACAACCAGTTACTATTACATTAGCTTGATCTAAAAATGCACATGTGCATTCAATTTATTCCTGAATTCATTAATTGACCCTGTCTTAACTATTTTCAATGGCAATGCATCAAAGCATTCACCACTCTCTGAATATAAATATATTTCCTGGTATCTAAATATATGTACGCATACACATACTAAGCCGATATGTGAATGCCTGTGTTTGTACTTGAGTGTGTGTACATATGCAATGTGTCATTACGTGTATGTGTGTAACATGTGTTATGTCGTGTCAGTGTTTCTATGTTTGTGTGTCGTGTCAGTGTTTCTATGTTTGTGTGTCGTGTCAGTATGTATGTAATCTCGTATGTGTGTAATTGCTTTTACGAGATGTACGAACATATGTAATGTGTTAATGAATGCCCCGGTCATTAATGTATATCCGCTACATTACACTGTCGAAGATAGAAAACGATATGCGCATTTCATGCAACCACAGACGTATAGTCGTCATTTAATATGTGGAGGTATAGTTTTGTTGCACATACATTTTATTTAGTGTATGATTTTTATCAGTGACACAATTTGTGTAAACGATCGTACCTCTGCGTGTCTGTGTGTCATTCAATGCTATTTTAACACGAGTTAGAACATTAGGCCTCCAACATATTGACCTCCAAGCAGCAAGACTGTGTCAAGTCATTTATATGCTCTTGTACAAGTGGTTTTTAAACGTTTGCTATTTTTATTACAACATACTTCTGTGTGCCACATTGACAAGCTAGGTTAGCTACATTTTACGACATGCTTAGTAGTGTACAGTGGTCTTATCTATTCTCACAGTCCCAAACAAGAGGACTAATGGCCCATAAGTGGAGTGTTACCGTGGTTTATACCCGCACTTACACGTTTTTGCGTGTGTTTGTGTACCTTTATTGCACGATGTATGTGAGTGTGTGAGAGTATGTGCGCGTGTGCATGTGTTCACGTGCTTGGAGGTAGAAAAGGATAAATATAGATCGCTCGTGCCTGCATGTTTAAAATAAAAACTGGCGAGAATGGGTTTGTAGGAAGAGTTAAAATCAATATAATTCTGAGAGTGAATATATTTTTTATTGTATGGTGCCGTCGTCTAGTATCGGGAGTAGAATAGCATTAAAAACACATACTTAATGCACGTGTACTGTACGCGATGTCAGGGAATGGAGAAAAGGGGAAACAACTTGTTATGTTGTCACTTTACATAGATAATGTTTTGAGAGTTACACCAGATTTCGTTTGTATTTCTTTAATTACAGCACATGTTTTATACTTGGTGTTTTGCTTACTTCATTCTGTGCATTTGATACTTACTTGTTTTTCAACGATATGCTTTATGTTGTCTGCGAGCGTGTTAATGTATATGTACTCGTAATTAGTGAGTAAAGATCCCGGTGTACAGGAAATACGGTGTTAGGCGCATATTATTGTATGACCCACGGAACAATGTGAGTGATATGGTCGGTATCACGACGGCCGCCTTTACTGCCAGATTTTTCTGGTATCCAATTTCAGTGGTTATAGGATCCGGTATGCGATTGGAAAAAAATATTGCATCAATTGGGGATTTTAACCCCAATCGATATACTTGGAAGACATTACATTAACCACTGTGGCATTCATATATATTGCAATGGTTAATTGGCCATGTAATACTCTAAAACATCAACCAATGTCAAATAGAAGGGAACAACACACATTTATATTATGTAATTAAAATAATGTTAGTAACAAGGTAGCCAATAACTAAGAGTCCTAGTAAATTTGGGCGTGCCTAATACACTGTCTTAAAAGGCTGACGTCTACCCACCGGTAAATGACGATCTAACTTACAGTTGAGTATTACTAGGCGGACTAGCAAGGAAACTGTTACCCTACATCAGAAAGAACTGAGACTACACACTATATCACCTTAGACAGTCTTCGACAGTCTTCGACAGTGTCCACTATTGGATTACATTTCTCTGTTGTTGATTGGATGGGGGAAAAATAGATAAACAGCTCGAAGAACTGACAAGGGTGACCACCAGTAGCAATGGTTGGGCCCCTTCGAGGCGTGAGGCCCGGCACTCTCGCTGCCTGGCGGGACTCCACAGGATGAGCGCCACGCTTTTTTCTATTAGGTCGTACAGTCATCATACAGCGATATACGTTGCACAGTGTTACTTGTTAAGCCTGTGGCCCAGTGCATCCGATTTCAACAGGCGTTTCTGTAGGGATGTCCTCCTTAGCCTTTGGCTGTCCCCAGCCTATCTGCAAGGCAGCAGTTTTTTGTGATCAGAGTTGTCTCACTTATGGAAGTTGTCTTACAGGACTATCGAGTCTTCACCACTCGTGTCTATAGGGTGCGGTGATGATATATGAGATATGATATATGATATGGACTATGTACTGGTTTGTACTATGCCGGAAGAGAGGCAGTCCAGTGTGTCTGTATCACAGGATCGTCACGTCCTACCAGAAACGTAGCATGTGCATGGGAGTGGGATATCTCTTTGCTCCCTTTATTTTCTAGGCTTCTCTGCAGTGATGGTACGCCTAGCATTCCCCGCCACCTGGAAGATTGTTACAATAGGGTAGATGTGCAATGTCCGCTGGCCTGCATCTCTTCTGCGTCCATTGGGATGACTGAATAGCAGACAGAGGTAGAGAGCGAGGCAGGAGTGCATTTAACCAAGGGACAAGCCTGGCCATGGCACGGAGATGTTGTTCGCCTGATGTGCGAACATATCTCATGATCAAGTGTTGCGTCTCCACAGTCCACAGTGAGGTGACTGCTCTACTGCTTTCGACACCCCGACCGAGAACTAAGTCTTCTACTAGTGGTTTCTCACCTCATCGCCGTATGGCGTGAATATCGAGCAGCTTCCTGCCCGCTTTGATCGGCGGACGGCAAAGACCTCTTTCTGCGGCTCGACTGGGTGGGGCTGAAGCGAGCCCCAGGTCCCGACCATATCGTAGCCTCCCATCGCAGTGGTGCTGAGGTTTTGGGCGGGATTCCGGCTTAGAGACGTTCGGCCGTAATCCGTCAGATGGTAACCTTGCCCCATTGGCTTATCATCCTAGCACGTGGACCAAATGTCTGCGACTTGCGATTCCTTTCGAATTGAGGAGGATTACCGTAGCAACGCCCTGTCATTAGTAGGGTAAAACTGACCTGTCTTCCGAGAGTCTATTGCCAGCACCCGTTCACTATTAGACCCAAAGAATCAATATAGGGCTTTTTAGTCAGTCAATTGCCAAGTGTTTGAAACCTGCGATTCCGCTAGGGTTAAGCAGGATTACCATAGCAACTCTCTTTCATTAAGAGGGTATGACTGACCTGTCTTCCGTGGGTCTAATTCCAGCACACGTTCCTTATTAGACCCAACGAAAGTGCTCTTAGTCTGTCAGTCATTTTACAGTGTTGGCGTGTTGAGTCAAATTAAACCGCAGACTCCACTCATGGTGGTGCCCTTCCATCAATTCCTTTATCGAACACTGAATGCGGGCCAATCGAGCCACCGAGAGCTTAGCCCCAGGTTTCCGAGGGTCTAATTCCAGCACCTGTTCCATATTAGACCCAACGAGAGTGCACTAAGCCTGTCAGTCATTTCAGTGTTGGGCGTGTTGAGTCAAATTAAGCCGCAGGCTCCATTCCTGGTGCTGGTGGTGCCCTTCCGTCAATTCCTTTAAGTTTCAGCTTTGCAACCATACTTCCAACGGAACCCAAATACTGTGTTTTCCCGGAAGCTGCCCGCAGAGTCATCGAAGCAACTCCTGCGGATCACTAGTCGGAATCGTTTATGGTCAGAACTACGACGGTATCTGATCGTCTTCACGCCTCTGACTTTCGTTCTTGATTAATGAAAACATTCTTGACAAATGCTTTCGCAATAGCTCGTCTTGCGGCGATCCAAGAATTTCACCTCTAGCGCCGCAATATGAATGCCCCCGTTTGTCCCTGTTAATCATTACCTCCAGTTCCGAACACCAACAAAATAGAACCGAGGTCCTATTCCATTATTCCATGCACCATCACTTAGGCAGCCGAGGCCTGCTTTGAACACTCTAATTTTTTCAAAGTAAACGCGCCGGCCCCCCGGGACGCTCAGCGAAGAGCACCTGCGGGAGAGAGCCGGCAGACGGTAGGGCAGGAGACAACGGGCAGTGGACCGGCGCAGCCGGACCGCCCGCCTGCGCCTGAGATCCAACTACGAGCTTTTTAACTTCAATAAGTTTAATATTCACTGTTGGAGCTGGAATTACCGCGGCTGTTGGCACCAGACTTGCCCTCCACTAGATCCTCGTTAAAGGGTTTAAAGTGTACTCTTTCCAATTACGGGGCCTCGAAAGAGTCCCGTATTGTTATTTTTCGTCACTACCTCCCCGTGCCGGGAGTGGGTAAGTTGCGCGCCTGCTGCCTTCCTTGGATATGGTAGCCGTTTCTCATGCTCCCTCTCCGGAATCGAACCCTGATCCCCCATTACCCGTTACAAACATGGTAGGCATGTCACGTACCATCGACATTTGATAGGGTAGACATTTGAAAGATGCATCGCCGGCACATGAGGCCATGCGATTAGCACAAAGTTATCCAAAGTCACCAGTGGGGACGCCGCAACCCCACGAGGGAAAGCGACGATTGGTTTTGAACTAATAAAAGCGCTCTTTCCGCGAGGGTAGGAGCTTGGTAAGCATGTATTAGCTCTAGAATTGTCACAGTTATCCAAGTAGGAGCGTGTAATCTAAGGAACCTCAACTGATTTAATGAGCCATTCACGGTTTCACCGTGAGACAGTGTGAACTTAGACATGCATGGCTTACTCTTTGAGACAAGCATATGACTACTGGCAGGATGACCAGATATCTCTCGGAGACGGACGAACCACACACACCGGTCGGGAATGGATGTATAAAAAGCCTCTCCGGAACGGCTGCGGTTGTTCCGTGCTTCGTTCCGTTGAGTTAAGAGCGCCTGGAAGGGGCCCGTACACACACGAACGGACCGACCGGGCTCGCTCGGGGAGGGATGGCAGCGCTCTGTGCAGAAATGATCCAAACGGCCCCGGCGATGATTTTCACACGGACTGGAGACGATTTTTGCCTGCTGGCCTGGCCTTTTCCGACTGGTTGGTTGGGCTAGGACAGGGCCTATAGGCACGATTCCTGCTTTCCAATTGCCGGTCCCAAGCTCATTGCGAGAGAAGGACCTCTAGCGAGACGAACTGTCAAGATTGTCTATACGCGCTAGCCTTCGACGAACCTCACGGACTGACAAAGCTTCTCGATACGGACTACAGTAACGCACCGATACCAGCGGTACGGTGCCACCAACTTGGTTCCGCTCGATAGCCGGGGAGACGCATGTGAGCTTGGTAGGCAAGCCGCGCTCTCACTCCGCCTGGCGAGATTGAGATCGCTGTACGAACACTGGATGCGCGCCAATCGAGCCACCGAGAGACTAGCCCCAGATGTGTATCCGGTTTCAATCGTCACTACTGATCATGCTGCAACAGGCCTTTAGGTGTTATGGAAAGTTACGTACTTTAACATCTACGTGGCTTGTAAACCAACGCTATGCATTCCAAGCATTCCTATATCCAGATTTTAGTACATCTATACCGGCTAGCTTTGTTAGTTTAATTCTATAAGAAACAATGAATGGCTATTGACTATCAATGCTCTACTCCCACACTTTCTAACTTCAATAAAACATGTCTAAAATCATATCCCTATTAAGGGGACGGCATGGCCTAGTGGTTAAGTGACACGGGTCACAACCCAAAGGTGCTGGGTTCGATCCCTATCACAGCACCGGCCGTTACCCCGGGGAAGCAAACCCTTAGAAAATGCAGGAGGAAGCAGACTCTTACATAAAATGCATGCTGAAGTCGGATGCATTGGGCCGACAGGCGCAAAATAAAAACCACAGTGCAACGCACACCGCCTTGGGGAATAGAGAAATAAGGCGAACGCAAAAAAAAATAAAAATAATATCCCTATTAAATTTACACAGCTATTATCTGTTACACTATGTGTCACGAGCCATACTAGCCATTTGATAAACCATAAACATCATACCGTCTGTACAGTCATAACGGTGAAAGTGTTCAAGGAAATGAATGGTTGATATGTTTCTAACAGGAGTTGATAATTATGGTTTTAGGTTAAAAAACAAAAAAATGAGCGGTGTGGCAAAGTGGTTAGTGAAACAGCTTACACCTCAAACTTGACTGTGTTTGGATTCATGAAGAAGAAAGTTTGTGCTCTTGTGGGAAGTAAACTCATTTTAGAATTCGGGCTGAGGAGGGATGCACTATGCCTTTAAGATACACAGCAAAGTACAATGCATTGTTCTTTTGAAAAAAGGCGATCGAGGTCAAAAACAATACAGCAAAAAGACACGAGTTATGGATATCCTATCACGTGTTCACTACCTGAAAGTGAAAAGACGGCTGAAGTTCTTGGGTGAACTAGAAGTTATTATGCCTGTTATATTCGGTGTTACATAAATCACAATGTAAAATTGGAAGTCAAGTACTGCTGGTCGGATTCTCGATGATCCCTCACAACATTTGCATGTGACGCAACTTCATGATAGCCAGTATATAAAAGCCAAGCTGATGACAAATCTTCTGCCGATAATGGCAACAATTAAGTTAGGATTCTGGAACATCAGAGACCCTGAAGGAATCGGAAAAGACCGTGCAAGTTGTAAAATGCAATAGAATTATTCAGGTTACGGCTCCAGGGTTTGGCAATTGAAATATTGAACGGTACCAGCTCCACCTCACTAAATTCAGGAGAAACCATCATATTCATAAGGGTTCGCCTTCCTATAGGGGTGTAACAAACCCACTTCTGTTTGCCCTGCCCGTTATTCTAACTTAGAACATTCTCACACTCATCCACATCATCATGACGATACTCAGTAAATGACATATCACAGAGCAGGTGGCATATTTATTATATCATACTCATATCATAGAATGAGTAGAGAGATTACAAACACAATATAATACATATCTTAACTAAGCATTCTATTATTATATATATGTTTATATACATATTACTAAAACGGGAATTGTAAGCATTAGCTATTGATGGAATTCCCAACTCTCTAAACCCCAGTCCTATTGCCTTGCAATTACATCACACACACATCGCCTTAACTGCGTCCTCAACACACCTTATAAAATACTCTTCCTCACTGAAATCCCCTCAGGCGGGCGATCTCGACATAACTCGTTCACAATGTGTCACTGCTTACAAAGACACGTTCAGATTATCCACTAACGCAAAACTCACACACCTATTTGAGCGATCCTGTTCCATCACTAACATTCGTCCAACAGTCTATCAATCGCTCCTCTATCTAAGTCGGTGAGTTAAACGTACTATCTACATTCAGTCTCTCTCTCTCGCTCTCTCACTCTCCTCTCTCTATCCAGCCTCTTCCCCATACAGCCTCTCTCTATCCAGCCTTCCCCAGCTAAACTTTGTCTCGAGTTATATATCCTCAAGCAAGGCCAGAGCTTGACCAATCGATCTCAGGTGATGGCCATCTTCAGTCCCATTGGAACGAAACACTTTGCACACCTGTCACTCATTCTCTCCCAGCAAGCCCCGCTGCCAATTTCGTCTGGCAATCAATCTCCCCCTACCAAAGTCGGCAGGCCAGCGGTCAGTTTCCACCTGTCCACACTCCCCACCCCAACTCTGCTCTCCATTGCCGTGAGACGGTGAGTGACCTTGATACGCCTCAGGTAGCCTTAAACCCTAACACGTTCAGGCATCCGAAACCCCCTCACGCCTGTCCCAAACTCTCTTTGCTCCGGCGGGAACTGTTACAGGGGTTCGTCTTACTATAGAGGGTTCGTCTTCACATAGGGGTTCCCCTTCATATAGGAGGTCGCCTTCATATAGGAGGTCGCCTTTATATAGGAAGTCGCCTACATATAGGAGATCGCCTTCATATATGGGGTCGCCTTCATAAAGGGGGTCGCCTTCATATAGGAGGTCGCTTTTATATAGGGGTTCTCATTTACATAAGAATTCACCTTCATACAGGTGTTCACCTTCAAACAGGGGTTTGCCACCATGTTGTTGAAAGAAGCAATGTATGTATAAAATGAGAATGAATATCACCGAAAATAAAAACAGCAAAATTTCACTCAAAGTGGAGAAAAACACAAAGCATGCAGTGCTTCGAATCAGCAAACAATGCCGTTGAAAATACCAAACAGGAATTCTTTTATATCCTCAAAGGAACTATGGATAAAGCAAAGAGGACAAATATTAAGATAATAATGGCAGTTCTAAATGATGAAGTTCAAACAGGCGACGTGGCCACAATAGACTGAGGTACCACCTATTCAACAAATTGAAGATAGGGTGTACCGACGAATGCCCGTGCGGTACTGGTAAAATGACCACTGAACATCTGCTGCAGAACTGCCCGACATACGGGGATCAGAGAGAGCAGATGTGGCCATTGCCAGTGGAACTGCAAGACAAGCTCTATGGTAGTGGCGAGAGTCTCAGGATGACCGCCGCTTTTTTCGAAAAAATAATGGTTACTGTCTGACTGTGTACGCAGAAGAAGAAGAAGAAACAGGCGACAGTATGAATTGATTATGGTCTTGAATGACATGTGGAAGTGGAAATGGAAATGGAAATATGGAGATCTACGTTAGCTTATGTGACTTTAATGATCTGGTTACAGGAGCCGCCATCTTCCTACACAGAAGTGTACATAAGACCACTAGTGCTCATCAAATGGGCACAACGAAAACCAAAGTGACAATTTCACAATAGATCGGAAGTTTATACTCGTCTTACAAAATATGAGAGTAAAGGGAAGGGAAGACGTGATTATAGCCATTACGTGCTCTTAGCGACTTCGCCAATAAAACTGAGGACTTTCAACGTCGAGGCAGTTGAAATACAGTACAAATAATGCAACATACAAAACATACCGAATAAAGACAAAGTAGACAATATTAAAACTAAATCTGAACATATTTGAAACTTGTGAGAACTCTACAGACAAAATTATGAACATCCACTAGTGTAAGCTTGGGGAATCAATTCGGAATAAACGTGCAGAGATCATTGCCAAGAGCAGCAAACAGCATAAGGAGTTGTTTCACATAAAACGCATAGAACTTGATAAGGGAAAGGAAAATGTGAAACAAATAATCAGTGCATGTAAAGGTAAATAGGTAGGTAGGTAGTCCGTTTCAGAGACAAGAACCCTTTGCGCGACTCGTCAATAAACACAATGAGTTGCTGTCCCATGTTGCATACAATGTCTTTCCTATTTGATCTACCCAGATGTTACACAAATGGCCCGGATGATAGAGAGGGTAGTTTCCCATCTTTGATGTCCATGGCCTGCTCTAATAGTTGGTTGGCGGGGACGTCTTCGTGGACGTCGTCGTCAAACGGCGACGGTTTTGCATTCTTGAAAGTGATCTCGAAGCCTGTCCGTTGGATGACTTCGAATTTTGAAACCGGGTCATACAAGTGATTCGCAAAAATGCCACTCTGGCTGTTAAGAAAGAATACATCAATATACTTCTGATCTAACTGTAGAATGGTGTATGTTTCGGAACGGGCAGCAAGATGGCGACGACACAGGCTATGTAAATCCGTGGCTTTGTTTTCACTGAAAGCCTAGGTTGTTTCCAGACTCGATGCAAGACGTTCAAAGAAACGCCAGTAGGCAGACACTTGGAATTATGTACTGGTGTCTTCATGTATCTGAGTTAAGCTTGCTGCCCAAGTAAATGCAATCCTCAGTTGAGTTGAGATGGTTGCCATCGACAATGATTCCTGTCGTTGTGTGGTTGTAGCCAAGTTTGTGTACCTTAGTTTTTGTCCTTGAGTAGTGGAGGCCTAATCTAGATTAAAGGTCTTTTGGGTAATCTAGAGATGTTATCAGTGCTTGGAGGTGGTAGTTGATAAAGACCACATAATGCTGTTCTGGGTGGCTCCGGATTTGTGCATATTCAGCTGACCGAGGAGGATCCAGTGCATGGAACAGCAGAACAATAACGGGAACGAGACACATCCGGACACCAGGTGATTTAGCGTGCCTGAGTGAGAGATTATGACCCAGTCGGACTCCTGACGCACTGTTGAAATTTAGCTACTCAATTAGCCGCTGACGTGTGCTGCAAACTCTCATTTGTCTTCTACAATGCAGATCTGTGCATGGGGTCAAGGGCAGTCTTACACTGATTTAAACGACGCAGAGGTTTAAGTTGAATTTCTTATGTACTTTAATGAGCAGACGAGGAGTCAAAACATTTTAGTTGCTATGATTTGATGCTGTCTAATACTGGTGTTGTTCCCACCAGTATCCTGATGTTATCGTTTTTGATCCCGTCTCTCCTTATTATACCGCATATTTTTTGCAAGCAGTTCATTTCTGTTGTCATTTTTCAATTGATGTTAATGTTCAGTTTTGACGAGAATCGTGTTGAGAAAAGCTCTTTTTGTAGTTATTGTCGGTGCTTTGAACTAAGTCTTGCTTTTAATTGCCCAATGATAGGATTTGTTTACTACATCTTTGTTGAATTTCTGCGGTAATTCTCGTGTCTACTGATAACATATTCTTTTCCTGAATTAAAAAAACAAACAAAGATAATGTCCATTGGCACACACAAACTCCAACCCAAGATCACTATTGGTAATTAAGAAATTGAACACGCGGATTACTTTGAATCTTGGAAATAAGGAGACGATTGTCCATAGCGATGCAGAAAGTTCATATATATATATATATATATATATATATATATATATATATATATATATATATATATATATATATATATATAATATGTGAACTTTATAGATTTGGAAAGTCATTTATAAACCGTACATAAATTTGTAAAACATTGAATCATTATTGCATACTAGATACATTTATAAGATATATATATACGATTTATATGAAGAAACCACACGTAGAATAATCATCAACGACAAATTGTAAATCTATTTACAGTTGAAACTAGTGTCGTACAGGAATGCCTACTATCTCCAACAATCTATCTAAAGGTCAAGGACTGAGTGGTGTGGCAAAATACCAGAAGGTAGAACAATTGGAATGAAGTAAATATTTTCATAAGCCGCTGGAATACCCCGACTTTCCTGATGATATAAGTGTGCTATCCCATAAACAGCGGAAGATACAATGGAAGATAGACAGACTAACATATGGAGCAACAAAGGTGTGATTGCTGATTAGCGTGAATACGACATAAACAAAAAGCAAACAACGAGACTTCACAAAGATTAATGGTCAGATAAATATGACCGAAGCCGTGCAACAGTTTGTCTATTTTTGAAGTCACATTGATAACGATCGAGAAACATTCCAAGATGTTAACGCCAGGATAAACAAGCACATATACAGAACTCAGCATCATTCTCCTTGTTTAGTAAGATTAGGTTATACACGAAAGTAAATTCGGTCCTGCTTTTATTTGGGACTAAGGGTAGCACATGCGGACTGCAAACGCGTGTAAACAAGTGGTCTTCGTCACATACTTCGTGTTAGATGACAAGGGGCAATGGGACACACGTTGGTGTGGGAAAGAACACGGCAATAACCCATGCAGCAGAAAATCGGAGTGAGAAAGTTGGTATAGAAACAAAACACCCCCAGAAAGAAACAGACCGCATAACAAGACACGCTCAGGATGTAAACCACAAAGAAAGAAATGCACTGGAAGACCAAAAACCACCTGTCAAAATTACGGTCATAGAGGAAGTCAGTTTAATCGGCGTCTCGTGGGGGGAAACTGAAGAAGACAACATAATAGAAATATATGTAGAACATCTGCTGTGGCAAATATTCCAAGTGAAACCATACCGATAAATGATGATGATGAATGGCTTATTTGTGAAACATATTTCTTTATCGTGTAAGTAAATGAAGAACAGCTATATGAAGTACATAACATGAGTTACCCTTACAAGAAATAACAGATTGAAGGTGCACAAAAGAAAGAAAGAAAATCATAAGCTATCTTAATTCATACATCTAGAAAATCTTTTCAATTGAATGCATGAAATAAAAGTTGTATATCTCTGTGCAACTGTTATTCACATAAGGAAATATCTGGACATGCAATTTACAAACAAGACGCTCACTAGAGGTCTTGTAAATGAAGGCTGAAAGTCCTATTGCGAGTTGAAAATACAAACGAAGAAAAGACTAATGAAAGATGTTATGCACGTTTTCTTATTATGGCAGGAATACAGTAAGTCAGATAACATTGTCACAGCAGGAACAATTATTGACATACTCGACAGAGAGCGCATCAGAACTAGTTTAGAAATTCCTGGACAGGAAGTTGTAAAGAGACATGATCACCAACGCACCTCACCATTACACCCGAATGATTACGATAGCTGTAATGAATGATTTCTATATCTACTCTCTATTGCATATTTTCTACGTCTTTCGTGCTTTTATTTTCTATGTCTAATATACGTGTTTTTCTTTTTATTCTTCTATAAATCGTATCTTATATGTCTTGCAATTCTCATATTCTAAAGTTATTGCGACCATTTTTAAAATATGTATATTGTAACTATTATTTCCTAACGTTTACTTTTTAATTCCGATTTGCTATGTATTATGTAATGCAAATATGTGATGTGCCGGTTCAGTCCGACAATATGTATAGGAGATAGTGGGTGGATTAAACGAGAGAATAGGAATCATGGAAGAGGTTGAGAGAAAATATGGAAATGAGTGATTTGAAAGAGTTAGCCGAGATGTCATTGAGTGAGTGAGTATGCCATTGAATGATGTTATTCCAGAATGAATTGCATATTAGAGATGTTATTGAGGTATGGCCTGTCAAACCGTATTCAGGAGTGAAGAGATCATTAAGTGATAACGTGTTTAGATGTATTCTTCATTGCATAGGTCATTGAGTGATGAACTGTTTGGATGTATCGTTGAGATGAGAGGTCATTGAGTGATAACATGCACTTATATAATTCAGTGATAGCAGCCTGTATGTATCTCTTATTGTCATAATGAGATGTTTTAAATTAGAGATCAATGGAGAGGAAACTGAACGACAACATAGCGGGATATATCATTGAGTGGAAAGAACATGATGTATGATGTACGAAAGCTGTATTATGACGGTACAACCTAACAGAAAAAGGTGTGGTGCTTATCCTGTGGAGTCCCACCAAGCAGCGAGAGTGCCCGGCCCCACGCCTCGAAGGTAGTCAAGGCTGTGGAGTCAAGGCACAAGGTGATGGAGCAAAAGCTATTGACCAATAACCCAAAACCCTCAGAATACTACAGTGGAATGCGGACGGAGTCATTAACAAAAAGCTTTCCCTAACACATCACCTGCATGAAGGTAAGATTGACGTGGCATGTATCCAAGAAACGCACCTCAACAACAACCACAAATTCTCAATTAGAGAAGGTCACAAAGGAGGGGTTCTGATACGGACACGTAACTGCCTACCGAGTAGCACGGTAGCTGTCAATCACACCGGACAAGCAGAAATTGTACGAGTCGACACAATGACACAAGAAACGAAGATCCGCATCTTCAACCTGTATGGCCCACCCAACAAAGACCTGTCGCTCTCGAGTATGGAAATCAAGTACTCCAGCTGCCTAGTAGTTAGAGACTTCAACAGCCACTCGGAGAGATGGGGAAATTCGGACACAGACAACACAGGTGATGAAGTGGAAGACTGGAAGATAGACACAAATCTCTATCTTATCAATAGGCAGGAGGAAGTCCTAGCTTCTATTCTAGAACATGGCATACCACCTCTACTCCAGACTTAGCCTCCATCAAATAAACAAATTACCATCAAGCAGGGCGACAACATGCTTACTTGAAAAAAAGCAGCAAACGCCTTTATAGAACATTATGCCAGAGCAAACCACATTGAATGTGCCTACAAATAGGCATACATATATTAGTGAATAACAAAAGAGCCACGACAACATCAATATAGCACCAGAGGAGCACATGATGACAAAACTAACAATTAATGAAATGGAAGAGGCAATGAGAACTTTAAAGAAAAATAAATCGCCCGGAAAAGATGGGGTAACAAACGAAATGCTGATGGGTTTGGGCTAAACAGCAAAGAGCAAGTTACTGTCAGTCCTGAACCAAAGCTGGAAAAGGGGAATTGTACCGCAGGCATGGAAAGACTATGTACTTATACTAGCACCAAAGAAAGAAAAAGATAGAGCAGATCCAAATGGATACAGGCCTATCAGTCTACTGAGCTGTGTAGGAAAACTGACGGAGCGTATGATAAACACCAGACTGATAGGGCATCTGGAATAAAAATACATAGTAATTCCACAGCAAACAGGCTTTAGACAGCACGGATCCACTGAGGACCAGATCATTCTCATAGCCTAGGAAATAGAGGATGCTTACCAGGAGAAAAAACACACAGTAGCGGTTTGGGTGGATTTAGATACGGCCTTTGACAAGGTGTGGAAAGAGGGACTTGGAGTCATGCTACGAAGAAGTGCAGTTTGTGGGAAAATATACAGATGGATCAGCCACTACCTCGAAAACAGAGAATATACCAAGAAGAGTCCACAGCTCCATGTTTGCAGACGATCTGGCTATGTGGACCTCTGAAAAGAATCTCACCATAGCAAGCAATCGGATGCAGCAGGCCCTAACATCGTTGGGGGAGTGGGCTGGTCAAAACAAATGAGGAAAAAACAACATGTACGATATTCTCGCTTTCCCACAAACCCCAGAACACTAAAATAAGTCTTAACAGCAAATATCTGCGGCCAAACGACAACCCAAACTACTTGGGTGTCACATTTGATCGGCGCATGACATGGAAAAGTTAGATCGAGGGAAACCGAATGAGAGCCAGACAAAGAATGGCAATCAGGAGGAAACTTGCTGGCACAAGCTGGGGAGCAGACGAACGTATACTAAAGAAACTGTACACTGGAAGAGTGAGATCAGTTCTCAAGTATGGCATTGCGGAATGGACAACAGCAACAAAGGCGAAGTTTAATAAAATTAGCAAACTTCAAAACCAAGCCATGAGATTTATAACAAGGCATGAAGTGAACGCCAATTGTAAAACTTGAAAAAATTACAAATCCGCAATCTATGACCGACAGAAGAGACTGCAAAGCCCAGCAGCAAGCAGAGAAACTCAGAAGACTGACAGACCATCCAATGCATCAGAGACTGGTATTTGGAAATGAGAAGCTAAAGCGGAAAAACTTTGCAGAAATAGCCAAAGCAAAGATGTGCGAAGACCCTATGAACACTTTAACAACACCAAAGCCCATCCCTACTGTACGCAAACCTACTTGGAAGCAGCATATATTTTCGGAGGTGGTAGAAAATATACCAGGTATTGGAAACAAGAACAGCCAGACTGAAAAAGAAAAAAGAGATATAACCCTGAGGTACATAACGAAAAACTACCCAAGCATGGACTGGACCCATGCATACATCAACGGTTCTGTAACAAACACAACACAGAACGGAGGGCCAGGGGTATTCCTGAGCCTACCAAATGGTATAAAAATAATACTGTCAGTGGCAACTGGAAAATACTCAACCAATTTCAGAGCGGAGGCAGGGGCACTGAGGGCTGCAGTAGAGGCAATGCTGACAGGCAAAAGAAATGAAAGCCACACAGTCCTGTTTACAGATGCCCTGGCCGTAGTCACAGCACTAAAAAGCCAGAAAAATACTGAACTTAATGATTTAAGAGCAGCACTCTGTCAACTATGCCAGCAGTCCGCACCAAAAAGAGTAGTGGTACAGTGGGTTCCATCCCACTGTAACATCCAAGGCAACGAGGAGGCAGACAGCCTGGCAAAAGAAGGTGCAAGACTACCACAACCAGATTCTAGTGTGACCAACGAAGAGTCCAAAATGCTTATTAGAGCCAGATACATGGCCAAATGGGAAACAGAACATACTGGCTACACAAAAAATGATGCCTATTACCAGTTAAACAGAAGAGAGCAGGTCGTGGTCTTCAGACTCCGCACAGGGCACAACAGACTGAGGTAGCACCTATTCAATAAACTGAAGATAGGTGGCACTGACGAATGCACTTGTGGTACCGGGAAAAGGACCGCTCAACATCTGCTGCAAAACTGCCCGACACACGAGGACCAGAGAAAGCACATGTGGCCATCATCAGTGGCAACACTAGACAAACTCTATGGCAGTGTCGACAGCCTCAGGATGACCGCTGCTTTTTTCGAAAAAATACAGGTTAACGTTTGACAGCATACGAAGAAGAAGAAGAAGAAGAAGAAGAAGAAGAAGAAGAAGAAGAAGAAAGAACATGTATAAACACATCTGGATATCATTGAGAATGACATTACTTGATGTTTTGTTGAAGGGAAATTCCATTGAGTTTCCATGTCTGAATGCATCAATGAGCTGAGAAGCCATCCTTCGAACGAACATGACTTGAACGTTGGTAGAAATGCTTGAATTATCGTTTACATATTAATAATAATGATATAGTAGCCCTCCATGACAAGAGCAGTCTGACATGTTGTATTGAACCTCACCTGTGAGTTCAGAGGTGGCTGTAAAGTTCAATCGTTTTGTCTTTTCGCAAAGTACGTTTTCTTCGCGCTTAGAAGATCCGGATCTCCTCTCCAAAAGAGGCGTTTCTGATGGGGGTTCTACGCCCCGCCTGGAAGACCTGTGCCAGATACTCACATGAGTTTACATCGATCTTGATACCTGTCAATGTATTTTGAGAAAGTGATTCAAGCGTTTATTCTGCTCACCGACAAAACGCATGCTCTTTTTCAGCTCGCCGTACATTAGTTGTTTGGGGAAGCGGTCTGGCATGCGCACGATGTAGGCCTCGTAAAAATGGTGTTCTCCAACAGTATGTGAATGCTCGACATTTTGGCCTTGGGGAAGATCTCCATGCCTGGTACCCTATCCTACAAACGTATTCTCAACAATCTGTGTGGCAATTTGTGTGAAAGGAGTTTATTATTCTAGTATGCCTGCTGTACACAGTCTGTATCTCACTGGCATACAGAAGGGCGAGGAACACTACGGCTCGGCATACTTTGAGTGTCGTATCAAGACTAATACCTCTCAAACCCCACACGCTTTGAATATCTTACCAAAGGCAGTACTGGCACATATTAATAATGTCATTCTAAATGTTAAGATATGGAGACATGAATCGTATTTTATGTGTTGTATGTTAAGTGTGAAGTGGTATAGAGGTGACCTGTTATTTATTGTAAATGTTTGAAATCGGCCAATACTTTTACAACTGCTGAAGTTGGTTGAGTATTTTTAATATTCATTCTAGAAAGGTGCGATATGTCGTGTTTATTTATGGAAATCCTTTAAGAGTGTGTTATTCAGTTATATTTTGAGCATGGTACGGTGTGAGTCTTCTACTAAACATGACATGAGTTTACCTCTAAAATTGGCTCATGAATAAATAAATTGATCTAGCTAGTGAGTAAATACATGAAGCTGACTCTTGTCTAAAAGCTTGGAGTTCATTCGTATGTAAACCACTGAAACTAACTCACGAGTAAACCATTGGTGTTGGCTTATGGGTTGACCATTGGGGTTGGCTTATTGGTTGACCATTGGGGTTGGCGCATTTGCAAGATACTGGAGATGGCTCATGGGTAAAAAAAAAACTAAAGTTGGCTCATGGGTAAAATGCTGATGTTCGCTCACTGGAGTTGGTTCATCGGAGAACTACTGGAATTTACCTATGATTTTCCTACCAGAGTTGGATTACGCAGTAGTCTACCACAAACACACTCTGTGTGTTGTTGTATTCTTTTAGCCATTTTGTTTCAAAAGATAAGATTTATAGCCACGTAAAAATGTCTTCAGAAATATGTTTATTAGTTCAGTTCAGTTCATCCCGTAACCCATCTGGTCGTTGGGGCACACATGAAGACATGAAAATCCCACACCAGCTCTCTCCGTCTGTCACCGCCTGACGTATCTCACCGTGACGAAGGCCTGACCACTCAGCGATGTTGTCCACCCATCTCTTCCTTGGACGTCCTCGTCCTCTCTGTCCCGGTACGGATCCAAAGAGTATCGAGTTGGGAATTCCGTTGGACCTCGCGACGTGCCCGCACCAGGCCATCTTTCGTCTTTTGATAGTTGTGAACAGATCTTCAAAAGGACCAATAGCGTCTTCAACTCTCTGACGGATGTCTACGTTCGTGACACGATCCTTATATGTAACATTTAGGAGTTGTCTATTGCACCGCATTTCCATTGCACGTATTCTACCCTGGATATCTGCTGTAATGGTCCAGGTCTAGCAGGCATACAGAAATATTGACAGCACCAAAGAGCGCAGTAGTCTGACTTTTATGCCGAGGGCGAGGCGCTTGTCTCGCCAAATAGGTTGCAGCCAAGTCAGCTCCGCTGTTGATCGTGCTATTCTGGCAATTACCTCTGGCTTCGAACCCTCTTCGCTGATCAACGATCCAAGATATTTGAAACGTTTCACCACCTCAAGTACCTGCCCATTTGCCTCTATGACAGATTGAAGCCCTGCAACGTTATTGGTCATGAGTTTTGTTTTATCAGCATTTATTTCCATACCAAAACTCAGGGCCGTTCTATCCAATCTACCAATTAACTCCTGGAGTTCCTTCTCTGTGCCTGCCAATACATCAATATCATCAGCAAAGCGGAAGTTTGTGATAAGCCTGTCACCTATTTTAACCGTTCCAACATGTCCTTCTAAGGTCGTCTCCATTATTCTCTCCAAGTGATATTGAAGAGTGTGGGGGAGAGTATACAACCCTGTCTCACACCCACCGTCGTACGGAACCAATCGCCTAGCGTTCCCTCTACTGAGACAGCGCTGGTCGCCTGCTGGTAAAGGTTTGCAATTACCCTCACAATATCACTGTTGTACTTATAATGCCTCATTGTTGACCATAGCACCGCATGCCACACTCTGTCAAACGCCTTTCGAAAGTCAATGAAGGCATGGTAGAGTGGTTGATGATACTCTGAGTACTTCTCATTCAGTAGACGAAGATTAAATATCTGCTCGATGGTACTCCTTCCCGCTCGAAAGCCCGCTTGTTCTTCGGCAATGATACTCTCCGCCTGAGGATTCAGTCTGTTAAGTAATATCCTCAAGAGAACTTTACTTGGATGACTTATCAGACTGATTGTTCGATAGTTCTGACACACATTTAGGTTTCCCGATTTAGGCAGTGGTATAATGACTGATTTTATCCAGCAGGTGGGCCACACTCCTGTCTGCCAAATTCTATTGCAGATGTAAGTCAGGGTAGTGATTGTCGCCTCCCCTCCCACTTGTAGGAGCTCTGCTGGAATATTATCCACACATACAGCCTTCCCTCTCTTCAGCATTTGCACGGCTTCATATACTTCTTCCCTTGTTATCGTTTGATTTTCCTCTATCAGACTCACTTCAAGAGACATTGCCATTCTTGGGTCACCTCGATCTTCATGCTTATATAGCTCCGAACAGTACTCTGTCCAGCGCTCACGAATGTCTTGAGCTTCTGTGAGACATTTCCCACTCTTGTCCTGAATCGTTGTATTTCGACTTTGAACGGGCCTTACTAAGTCCTTGACTAATTTATATGCCCCCTTGGCATCATTTCTTCCCAGGTTTTGTTCGATATCCGCGCACTGAGCCGTTATCCATTCCACCTTGGCCTGTTTCATCTTGGTCTTTATGGTTCCATTTATCTCTCTATATCGCTGAACCCCAACTAGTGTTTTCTTCGCTCTCTTCATTTGTCGTCTCTTGTCAAATAAATCCAGTATTTCACTCGTGATCCATGCTTTCTTTTTAACCCTGCACCTACCTAGAACCTCAGATGCCGTGTTGAGTAAAGCCGAATTGAAGGCTTCAGTCATCGTCTCAACATCTGCCTCCTCGTTTAGAACCAAGAGAGGAGCGAAACGTCCCCCCAACACCGCTCCAAACATTGTGTCACCGTGATATTGAAAGGCTTTGCATTTAGTCGTATACTGAGCAAGCGGCTTGATACTGGTCTGCAACCCAATACACAACATCCTGTGTCTTTGTGCACCAGCATACCGACACCATGAAGGTGTTTGTCAGGTCTGCCACTGTAATAAAATTTGTGACCTTCTTCTGTGGTGTGTTCTCCGAAATTTCTCCAACGCGCTTCAACGCGTTTATTAGGGGCATGCTTCTAATCTTTGCTGAGACCAATCTCGCCCATATAACTGTACATACAAAACGATTGATATTCTGAGCTTATATCATCTTGTGATCGAATTCCACTCAAGTTGACCTGGTCTAAGAAAGATCAATAGTGATACACTAGCGTTCTAACCAATGATCTTCTTCTTCTTCATCTTCGTCTCCGTCTTCTTCTGCGTTCATTCTAAATTTCCCGCTACCGCCCTGAACAGAGCTTTGCAAGAAGCAAGATTTAGTCCGGAGAACGGTATGCGTTGTGTCGCTAGTTTACTGCTTGACTGCGATATTTGCACCTTTCAGTCCGACACATCCGTCTTCGGCAGGAATGATCTTCATATACGTTTACCCTTACTGTTTCTGAGCTTAGCATTGTGTCTGTCTCAGATAATATTGATTTGCAGTTCAAGGTCGTGAGCTGTGAGTAAACACACAGTGAAATCACTTGCATCGACGGAAATATGCTTGTCAGAAGAACGATAGGTCAGATAATAATGTTGAATAAATACATTAATTCATCTGTTTATACAGATATACAAAATAAAGTTATTGCCCATCGCAAAGCGATGATGGCCACAACGTCCGACGGTTTTGTCTTAATAATATGATGTACGCTGTATTTGGATTATAGTGAGGAAGAATAATTATTACTCCAAGTACCTTGGATCAGTTGCAAGACTATTGGTCGAGACGACTGGAGGTAATTCAAGATGCAGGCACTCTGGTCTTACCTCCCGTGAGACCAGGTGGCACTTGAAACTTACATACATTCATACTTACATACTTACATAAATACATACATACATAAAGCATCCATCCATACATACATACAGCCATACATACATACATACACACTCACACACACAACCCACCCAAACCCAAACACACACGAACACGCACACGTACGTACGTACACACCTACATACATGCATAGTTTCCCTCTTCTACACGCCAATGCCTTGCTCTTTTACATTGACTCATATTTACCGACCTAGGAACACTTCAATAATAATAAGCAACATATTTGATACAAAGTTCTTGAACAAAAAACAATTGTTATTGCCAGAAAAGAAACTATAGTAACACATCATTATCAAGGAATGCACACGTAACCGTTTGGAATGACAAGACAGAAAGTACTGGACATATCAAAATAAAAATACGAAAACAAAGAAGGAAAACTTCAGACTAGAAGACAAGAGACGATTTAAGAAATGTGTAGGAGTATCGATTCTCTGTTATGAAGAATCAACAATACTGCATTTTTGTTGCTAATACTTGCTCAATCTCTTTAACAAAATGACGAAGAGTAAAGAGACTGATGGGCCGCGTATGCTCCTTGGTTGTATATAATCATCCTCAGTCCTCTTGATATAAAGTGTGGGGTATATACGAGGCGTGTTCAAGTGAAACTGGACCTAACTGCAACAAGTGAACATACGTACGATTCGCATGATGACGTCACTTCCGTTGTAAACATCCCATACAAACAATCAAGTTTACACAATTTCATTAACCTCCGACTCATAGCTTCCTTAGCAGACCGTTGAAAACAAGGCGGGTGTGATACGGCATCCGCCAAGAGTTGATCAGCGAGCGCTGATTCGGTTTATAACAGCTGAAGGATATCGACCAGTTAACATTCATCGCAGAAAACAGGCAGTTTATGGGGACAAAAGTGTGTCGAAGACAACAGGGAAGAAATGGACAACAATGTATCAAGAAGGACGTGAGTTAGCGAAAGATCTTCCGAGACGAGGTCGGGCGCATATTGTTGCGACAGAAGATGCCATCGCTAAATTGATGCAGTAATTCGGGTGGACCGTCGCCAGAGCTTACGTTCGCTAGCAGAGGAACTCGCTGTGTCGCTAGGGACAGTTTAAATGATGGTTAGCAGGATACTGCCATCCTTCTTTAAAAATCGGTGTCCAGTTCTTCACTTTTGTCTCCGACACGCTTTTACAGCCTACACTGCTTGCATTCTGCGATATATGTCAACTGGTCGACATCCTGCAGTTGTTACAAGCCGAATCACCGCTTGCTGATCAACTTTGGACGGATTCCGTATCACACCAGCTATGTTTTCAACGGTCTGCTCAGGAAACTATGAGTCGGAGGATAATGCAATATTTTAACTTGACGGTTGGTTTGTGCTGTTTGCACAGAAGTGACGTCATCATGCGCATCATACGTATGTTCACTTGGTGCAGTTAGGTCTTTTGAACAGGCCTCGTATTACAGATCGCACTCCGCAAATAAAAGAAAGAACAATTTTGATTGTGCAATTGAAAAACTTTGTTACTTTTTGTGAATACACGTTTTTTATTCGAACAATATTACAAAAATTACAACATTGCTTAGAGATTTAGAAAAAGAATAAAAAGGGGTTGATTAGATATTTAGTAGAATAGAATTGATTAGAAACTTAGTAGAAGAATAAAGAAGAGTGTGGATTAATCGATAAAGTGAACCAGTATTAGTCTCGCCTCTTCTACTATGGTGTGTAGATGTCTTATCTGTGACTTGCAACTTATACTTTCAACATCAAAGAGTAGATGGCATTATTCTAACAATTATTTCTCCTCTCTTGTGGCAAATCTGACATATTGCAGTGTTAGTACGATCTGCTCCATTCACAGGTTCCGTGACACACGGGTTAAGAGAATATGGTTATCTGATTGTATAGGTATTTGCAAGAATAGATAGGAAAAAGTGAGACTAACATGAATATGTACATACACATACATAGATTGATAAACAGACAGACAAACAGACAGACATGCATACAAATAGACAGACAGATAGACAGACAGATAGATAGATAACTAGATAGATAGCTAGATAGATAGATAGATAGATAGATAGATAGATAGATAGATAGATAGATAGATAGATAGATAGATAGATAGATAGATAGATAGATAGATAGATAGATAGATAGATAAATAGACAGACAGACAGACAGGTAGATTTAATGATGGATGGACATATATTGTATGGAGGGATTGGTTTTTAGATAGGTAGATAAATAGATAGATAGACATATAGATGGAAGGGAGGGTGGGTGGGTGAATGGATGAATGTATAGATGGACTGACAGGTAGGCAGGCAAGCAGGCAGACAGACAGGCAGACAAACACATGGATAGAAAGACAGATAGTTAAATAGATAGATAAATAGATAGATATATAATATATAGATGGGAAAGACAGATGGGGAAGATAGATGGGATAGATAGATTAGATAGAAAGATAAGATATATAGATGATTGATAGATACATAGATACGATATATATATATAAGATAGATAGATACGATAGATAACGTGGCTGTCAAACTGAGGAACAGCTTAGATATATTATGCTAACGAATGTGCTAATAATCTTCACGATTTTCACTTTCTGTCTTTTTTCCTATCATACACCCAAGTCAAGCCTCCCTGACTCGTCTTGTGCAGTGTGAACAAATTAATTAAACGCTACGATGGGACGGGACCCTTTGATCACGAGCTGGCATGGAGGAAATGAGACGTGTCTACCGCCATTAATTGATCCCAGGACTAATAGTATTGACCCACGCGTTTCATCCGGATCAGTGATTCTTAAACGGTTTGTCCATATGGACCACGAGTCACGACATGAATTTTCGATTGATATGTCCTTATTTTTATAATGCCGTTCTCTTATTCTTGTTTTCTTTTTTCTCCAACTGTTCATACGACTGTATCTTCATCTGACATTACTTCTTATTCTTAGGAGTTCGTCCTGAAAATGACGTTTGTTAAGTTGTATCGCAATTTACAATCAGATTTCGGTATTTGCTTTTTTCGGGTCGACACATTCAAGTTCAGATGAATTCATTATATGACGTATGTATCAAAGAACTGTGTGTTCTTGCAGTGGTTTGTTAAAAAATATGTAACATTCAGTTTGTTGGTGAGGTTATCAGTTTCATGAACTGCACTAGCCCGTTGGTGCTAAGGTTGCAATTTAATGATCAATAACTTAACTTAACATCTTTATATTGGTTTAGAAGAGTCTACAACCAGTTTCATGGAGAGTGGTTTTTACAGATGTGAAAGTCCATCTAGACTCAAACACTAGAGCTAAGTAGTCCCGCAGCCAGTTAGGCGCCATCTATAGCTGCTCTTAACAAACCACATGGGAAAAGGTACACATAAGTTGGGTAGATTTTGAATTTGAATTTTATCTGGGCAGCGGCCGTTAATCCTTCTTTTTTAGATTTCCAACTGCCAAGGCATTTTTAACGTGCTCGACACTGACCACGTGAGTGCGATCTTACTACCCAGAGATCAGGGGTTCGATCTCACTATCCAGAGATCAGGGGTCCGATCTCACTACCCAGAGATCAGGGGTCCGATCTCACTACCCAGAGATCAGGGGAACGATCTCACTACCCAGAGATCAGGGGTCCGATCTCACTACCCAGACAGCAGGGGTCCGATCTCACTACCCAGAGATCAGGAGAATTGTTACCAGAAGATCCACGTTAAAAAATATATCGGTTACCACCGTGCTTCGAACATGCGACCTCCAGCACCCGAGGTGGACACCGTACCTCGAGACCACTGAGTCTTTCAATTTGAGTCCCCTAACCTCACCTCAGATACAAAGCGTGCACCTGAGTACTGCCTGTGTATTGCAGGAGCCTGCCTAGCGAAGTAGGGATCGGTACAAAGATTCCCGTTGTGGTATGACTGTTGAAAACCCTTGTATTGCACTACAACGAGGAGAGCCGTATTAAGTACTACGTGAATATATGAATATCATCGTAAACCTGTAACCAGAGAAAGTTAGCCAAGAAAGAAGAGATTTCAAAACGAATAACTTCAACAACAACCCTCACCACTCTCGTGTTGCTGTATGCTTTGGAGGTTGCAGTGGCTCTACTCTTTCCTTCCATGGTACAGTTCCACTTGTTTTGGCTAAGAACATGGTTTTAATAGAAATCACATGAAATATGGAGACGGCGTGGGCTAGTGGTTATGTGGAACGGCTGAAAACCCGATGGGGCTGGGTTCGATCCCCATCACAGCACCGGTCGTTACCCCGGGAAAGCAAACCTTTAGAAAATGCAGGAGGAAGCAGACTCTTAAATAAAATGCATGTCGAAGTCGGATGCTTGGCCAACAAGCGCAAAATAAAAACATAATGCAGCGCACACCGTCTTGAGGAAATAGAGAAATAAGGTGAATGCAAAAAACAAAACAAAAAAACAAACAAAAACACAAAATGTGACAAAATGAAGATCAGGTTTCTTAGTACGTTTCGTTACTGCTAACAATAACCCGTTAGCCTTCAGTATGAGAATGGAGATCGAAGCGGTGATATTAACTCTGAGACCTCCTTAACATCAGCAGTGATCTTGTAAAACTTCCAAGTCTTTTAAACCTATCAATATTCGATTGTTGGATAATGACACGGAAATTATAGACCGGTGAGTTTAACAAACATAGTCTGTAAGTTGTTACAATCAATTATCAAAGAAAACATTGTAATGCATCTAAACAGGTTTAATCTAATCAGAAATAGTCAGCATTGGTTTACTAGATGGAGATCTTGGTTAACAAATCTATTGGAATTCATGGATGAGGTTACTAAAATTAAAGATAAGGGGGAACCAGTGGATGTTATTTATCTAGATTTTGCAAAGGGTTTTGATAGAGTACCGCATCGAAGATTATTTAAAAAGTTAAAGTCACATGGAATAGGTGGGGAAGTAGCCAAATGGATTGACATTTGATTAACAGGAAGAAGGCAGAGAGTGGGCATAAATGAGGAGTACTTTGAGTGGTGTGAAGTAAAAAGTGGAGTGTCACAGGGCTCGGTTTTGGGACCAATATTGTTCTTGATATATACATATATAAATGATTTGGACATTGATAAAAGATCCATAATTGACAAATTTGCGTACGACACAAAACTATGCAGTAGTGTCTGATCTATAGCAGAAGTGGATATATTGAGGTCGGATTTAGATACAATTAAAGAATGGTCTGTAAGCTGGCAAATGGAGTTTAATGTAGATAAATGCACATAATTATAGGATGAGCGAGACCAATATTAGAGTTATAGATAAGGAAAGGGACCTAGTGATTATTATAGAGCAGAAAGGTAAAGTGAGTGAGCAAGTCCAGGTAGCAGTGAATAAGGCAAATGCAATGTTAGATACCATAAAAAGAAATATTAAACATAGGAGCAAGGAAGTTATTGTCAAAATATATAAAGCATTGGTTAGACGTAGATTGGAGTACTGTGTGCAGGTGTGTAGTCCTTATAGTAGAGAAGATATAAACATGCTGGGCATAATACAAAGAGCGACAAAATTGATAGTGGGATTCCAGTATTACAGTTATGAGGAAAGACTCAGAAAAACCGGCCTACAGTGTCTAGAAATGAGAAGAATTCGAGTTTAATACCGGTTTATAAAATAATCACAGGACAGTTTTAATTATACTATAACAAGTTTTTCAAAATGCGGCCACCAACGAGAACAAGACGGCACATTTACAAATTAAGTAAAGAGAGATCCAGATTGGATATTAGGAAATATTTTTTAGTCTCGAGTGGTGAATGTTTGGAATGCATTGTCACAAGGGGTAGTGGAGGCAGGGACAGTTAATGCATTTAATAATATATTGGATGCGCATAACTTTTAGTGCAGGGTAATGCAAATGCAACTGGTTGTATACAGACACTGATGAGGCTTCTAAACCAGTATAATAACGTTAAGTTAAGTTAAAGAGATGAATGAAAATTTCAAAGATTGCAGAACATTGAAATCAAGTGATGATTGAAAGGACTATGGCGCAAGAAAAGACAGAGCAAGAGTGTGCAATCAACGAGCTACGGAAGCCATCAGCGTCGTGATCCGTTGATGAGATGGACATTTGAGTATGCCCGGGGTAAAATTAAATCGATTTTTACGAAAAAAAACACAGAACGGAACAAAACAGAACATGTAACATATCTATCTCAAAGTACTGTCAGTCTAGGTGAAGACTATTTTGTTCTTCAATCCATTCCAAACTAAGTCAGAATTTAGAACGAATTATATTATTATTCATAATTATAACTACATTTGTTTGATGGTAATATATATATATATATATATATATATATATATATATATATATATGGGGGTTGCTGTAGTTAAGAGGTTAAAGCACTCTCCTCTCAAAGTGATGAACGGAAACGGTAGACGATCGAATCCCGCAAGTTTCAAGCGATCCCTTTTCTCACAGGAGGTAAGACCAGAGTGCCTGCATCCCGAGTTATATCCAGTCGTCTCGACCAATAGTCTTGCCACTGATCCAAGGTAACTCGGGATAAGAGTGAGATTGATGATCAGCGCATAATCATCCTCACTATAATCCAAATACAGCGTACATCACATTATTAAGACAAAACAGACAGGTTGTGGCCATCATCGCTTGCTTTTGGGCAAACTCTCTCTCTCTCTCTATATATATATATATATATATATATACATGTATATATATATATATATATATATATATATATATATATATATATATATATACATGTGTGTGTGTATGTATATAAATGTATATAAATGTATTGATTCGCTCTCTGCGTTATGTCAGACTATAGTAATTGTGCTATTAGCACAAGGCCCGGGCAAAAATATAGAGACCATGTGTTGTCATGGATTGGTCCCTCTCTTGGTCTGGCTTGTTTGCTCCAAGGGAAAGGTGATACCAATAAATTTGGAACAAGGCGAGCTGCCGTATTAGCAGAGCAATGATCTATCTGTTCGCCATTCGTGGCTTCCCTCCTAGACCAACCGCCAACCAAGGCTAAGGGTCTGGTCTGCCCTGCCACAATACTCAGTTGAGGTTGCCTTTCCTCGCTCTAGGATAAGGCATTTGTATCCTCTTGCGTATTCTCCTTTACACATCGTCGGTTGTCAGGTTTGACAGACGCTGACCAACTTTGAAAATTATCAGAAGACAGGTTGCACAGCCACATCTGACAAGTCAAGATACTCCAGTATCTTATCTACAAGGCTTCAGATCGTTTGAAATCAGAGTTTTCCTTTCCAGGCTCTCGAGCCCCAGCTGCCCGAATATACACACACATAGTAAAGTAAAAAAAATTAAAGTAACCCATAGCATTACTGCCGTTAGGGTGTGAGGTGTTAGCGATCTCACATTTCAAAGACTCGACTATATGAGGGTGGTAACCGTCTCCTCTCACTCGCCGCTTTTACTTCCCGGTCTGAACCGGTACCCATTTGAGGCTGGGTCGACCCGGGTGTCGTTGCGATCTTAAAAAAGATTACCGCCTCAACTGGGGAATGAACCTATCGGGAATGAATATAATGATATGTAGGATAGTACGATCGACAATAATAGAACATCAATCAAAGAGATAATAATATTAATTATCACATATTTAAGTTAGAAATACAAGAAGAAAGCCACTTCAAATACTGTGTTCTAATGTGTTGTTGGTCTGGTCAGGCGGACAAGCAGTGCAGCGTCATCCATTTTTGATCTAAGTGCTGAGTGTGAGCAGTTGGAGCGAGCTCTGAAAGACAATGACGTTGGCACCGTCAAGAAGTTCTTACAGGTAGGTGCAGTTGATGATTGGGATGAGGTGTTTCTGATAGCGAGAAGTGATGTTGATTATGATGAGGCGATATTGGTGATGGGGAGGTGGTATAGACAGGTAATGCTGAGGTGATGATTTAAAGATGTTGATAATGGTGAGGTGGTATTGGTGATGGCGAGGTAGCATTAATAATTGTAATGAGATATTGTGTGGGCGACGTTAATAATGTTAATGTGTTATTGGGGGTGAGTGTATATTGGTGATTGTGAGGAAGTATTGATTATGATGGTCATTAATGTGAAATAGTGATGTCAATTGTATAATGTTAATGTGTTTTGTGGGGAGAGGAGACTTTGATCGGATCAGTCAAAACATACTGATCAGACATGCTTAGGGTCAAGTAAAATATACTGGCCAAGACCCTCATTTCACATACTCGCATATCGTCTTGAAAATGCTGTTTTTATGGCAGCCTGGTTAACGAGGTGGGGGATCGACGTGGTCATTACAGATGTGAGCGACACGCAGATTAAGCGAAGCATAGGACAACCACCATGAGAACACAGGTCCACTATCATCACGCTCGGGAGGTGCGGAAAGCTCTGCCACACGCCACTTACCACAATTTTCAGTGTGGAAAAAAGAGTAGTCTTACTCATTAGTGACATTAAACAACAAGAGCACCCCCACAACCAACAATAACAATGTGTTTTTGATGACTATAAAGTGCTGTTCAACATGGCTACCTGCTGTAGATTATATATATATATATCTTCATCACTAACATCATCATGTAGCGTGACTTTTGCATAACGTCGCTCTCGAGACATTTATAAATATATGTACTCTTGACGATGTGATAAGTTGTTAATAGTGGTAGCAATTGTTAGGTACTGACAAGGACGACGTCTCATGGCACATGTGTAAGATATATGTGTAATAATAATAATAATAATGTTCGCGAAGGCGTCACAGGCCGTTGCGTCAATCTAACACTACAGTGTAACCAACTTCTGACGCTTTGTTAACTTAACTTAACGTCTTTAAACTGGTTTAGAAGACTCTTGCAAAGTCTGTATACAACCGGTTACAATTGCATTACGTCGCTCTAAAAGCTATGCGCATCCAATTTATTCTTAAATGCATTAATTGCCCCTGCCTCCACTACTTCCTGTGGTAATGCATTCAAAGCATTCACCACTTTCTGACTTAAAAATATTTCCTAATACCTAATCTTGACCTTCCTTTAGTTAATTTGTATTGTGTATATTGTATTATGTAAAAATAGTTTAATTACAGTAGGCAATTTGGAAACTGACGAATCCAGCAGGTCATTATGAAACTGTGGAATCCAGCTGGACATTTGAAAACATTAAAGCTAAACAAGCCATTGGGAAACAGTGGAAACCAATAGGTCATTATAAAACTGTGGGATCCAGTAGGTCATTATGAAACAGTGGGATCCAGCTGGACATTTGAAAACAGTGAAGCTAAACAGGCCATTGTGAAACAGTGACATCCATTAGGGCATTACGAAACAATGGAATTCAGTAGATCATCATGAAGAAGTGTAATCTAGGACGTTGGGAAACAGTGGAATCCATCATTTCATTGTGAAACAGTGGAATCTATTAGGACATTGCGAAACAGAAATAATTAGGTCATTCCGAAACAACGGAATCTATCAGGTCATTATGAAAAAGTGGAATCCAATGTGACAGTGAAACATTTGAATCCAGTAAATAATTTTGAAACTGGAAATCGGTAGGTCATTATTAAACTGTGAAACACATTAGTCATTGTGAAACGGTGAGATACAGCAAATCATTGTGAAACAACGGAATCCAGTAGGTCATTGTAAAACAATGAAATCAAGAAGGTCATGTAAAACAGTGGAATATATACCAGTGTGAAACAGTTGTATCCAGTAGGTCATTGCGAAATAGTGAAGTGCATTATGTATTTGTGGAGCAGTAGAATCCTGTAGCCAATTATGAAACAAGGGAATCTAGTAGATCACTGTGAAGCAGTGGAATCCTGTATATCATTGTGAAACCTTTGAATCCACTAGGTCATTGTAGAACTATGAAAACCGGTAGGTCATTGTGAAATAGATGTATCTTCTCTCTTACTAATTAATCTTCACCCTTACTAACACTGTTACAACGGTCAATCAGCTGATGAACAGAGATGTTCAACATTAAGAACACTTTGCATTTTAGTGACCTCTCAATACGGCCGTTATTTGTATCATGAACAGAAGAGAGCAGGTGGTGGGCTTCAGACTCCGCACTGGCCACAATAGACTCAGGTACCATCTATTCAACAAATTGAAGATAGGTGGCACTGACGAGTACCCGTGTGGTACCGGGAAAATGACCGCTGAGCATTTGCTGCAAAACTGCCCGACATACGAGGATCAGAGAGAGCAGATGTGGCCATCACCAGTGGCAACACTAGACAAGCTCTATGGCAGTATCGACAGCCTCAGGATGACCCCTGTTTTTTTCGAAAAAATAAAGTTGATGTCTGACTGCGTACGATGAAGAAGAAGAAGAAGTATCATGTAATTGTGCACACGAGAGCTACATTACCTATATAAGCACCATCCTAACAGGACAATGCATAGTTTCTCAGAAACGCTAACAGAACCCAACTATAATTCAACAGTGGGAACATTGAATCACTGTCCACTGCGCAACAGCTTACCTCACATCCCGAGCGTGCTGATGGAACCATTACGTGGCGGGTTTGCAACAGCTTACCTCACATCCCGAGTGTGCTGATGGTACCATGTAGATGAATAGATTTGGACCCACATTCAGACTTAATTAGTAATTATCGTATAGTAATAATGAACTGTAATGATCTTTTAATAATGGTTATTTATATTAAAACCAATGTCTAATCAACTCCAAATTGAATGGCTGCCCTATATTATTCTTGTGAAAAGAACACCGTTAGAAAACACTTAATATTTAGCATTAGTTCTCAACATATGTGAACTGTGTTCAAATGATATGCGTGGTATCTACTTTCTTGACTTTGTTCCTGTTTGGTGTGTATTTATTTCCGGTGTTTACGAAATGTACTTGGCTAGCAAATGCTTCTCTAGATTACGCTGGAAAAAACATGTTGACTTTTGTGTGTATCTGAGACTAAATCAAGTTACCGTTATTCTGTTTGAGATGGTGAAAATGAATATATACATCATCGCACAATTTTAGTTCTATTTATTCAAATATACGTAATAACAATTTTCACAAGATTGCTTATACATATCAATAATAATAATGCTCATTTTGAAATGATTCACAACTACGCCTTTTTGCCTGTCGCTTGTATTGTGTTTCTGAAGCATCTCTCACATGGGTCCACCATGTCTACTCGTATTGTAGCATTAATTTCACGTGGTGCCTTTTTCCAGGGTAGTAATGTCCTGGGCGACTGGTTAACGCAGTGGTAGACCACTCGCTTTTCATGGCAAAGGTGCGGAGTTCAACTCCCGCTACCGACTGCTCCAGTCGACTCAGCTGTAAATGGCTACCTGGCTGCCGACTAGGGAAGGAACGGAACTGGCCAGCCCACCTCCCTAAGATGTCACAGTACAATAACGTGTCTAGTAATTCACCACTGACGGCAGTGTCTGTTATAGGACAACCGAAGAAGAATGTCCTAATGAAATCGTTCCCCATACTCGTCACTCACAGTACAGCAGTCAGCGGGAAATAAATCCACATAAGAGCTCAAAAACTGTAATTTTACGGACATGTTGCACCTGAGTCTTTCGTAGCGCTGAAACAGGGCTTCTACAGTCTCCTGGTAATTGTCAACCCTTTTATTTCATGAAAGTGTGTGACAACCTGATAGAAAGCATTCCAAGCTAACTTTTCATCTCTGGTGAGGATATCACCAAATCGTTGATCTAGGAAGATCTGATGTATCTGTGGACTGACAAATACACTTTCCTTGATTTTGATTTCACTTCAGCCTCGAAATTAATTACGAAGGTACAAATAGTGGTGAGCGTCTGGCTATCATTGCTACAATGAATACATTGCATATCATGAACACGTTCACTGACCAGCCATTAGAAAAAATATAGTTCTGGCACTCTCCGAACTGGGCGACTAGGGCTGAGATTAAGTAACGATCTCAAATTTGTTAGTAACGTCGAAGTTCTACATCGGCTGACTATTGACCAAGGGGCAGTAATGCATTAGCGACCGCTCACTTCAGGCTATACATCAGCACTGGAGATCCTAACGTCAGAGACGATGCATGCGATCAAGCATCTTAAAACAGGAAAAGCCTTAGGAATGAATGGAGTCACTGTAGATGTTATTCGAGAAATGCTCAACCACCTCCGGTTCGCGGATGACATAGACATCATCAGCCACAGCACCATGGAAGCTGAGCAATGCCTAAATGAGGTCAACAACGCAAGCGAGGCATTCTAAAAATAAATAGACTAAAGACACAATGCATGCTGAACAGTTTCTGTTCATGCTAGCAAGTGTGGCTTGGAACTGTTTTCGTCAAAAACGTGAATTTTCACATTTACTTAGGGCCAAGAAATTACGAACTTCAATGACATACATAAAGAGATATCTTCGAAGGTTGGCTGCTGGGTGGTTCAATTTCAAATTCATCAAGACAGTACTTCAAATATATAAAAAACATAAAAGTGAGAGCTCATACCTTCAACAGCCTGGTCATTCCATTGCATGTATAGGGCTGCGATCTGTGGAACCTACGAAAAAGTGACATGCACGGCTGCTAGATACTCAACGAGCGATGGAGAGTCGAACACTGTCACTTTCACTACGAGACCACATCCGCAACACCGCCATCAGGAGTCAAACCTGCTTCAATGACGTAGATACGGCGGTGATAAGAAAGTACAGGTGTACAGGACACGTGGTACGCATATCTGACAATAGATGGACACGTAAAATTGCCATCATATTGGCCCTAAACCTGTAATCGTCGCCCCGGGTGTCCATCAATGTGATGGAGAGATGGCCTTCGAGAAGACCTTGGCTACCTGGCTTAAGGCACAAAATGTCCCAGATTGAACAACAGAATTACAGTTAAAAAAAACCTTCCCTAATTCGATTAATTGTTTTGCAAAATGTTTCATTAGTCCAATTTTGATGAGGAGAAGAGGGAGCACGATCTTGATGATTCTACACGTAGTTCGTTAAGTACAATATGTTCCCCCTCTAATTGTAGTTGAGGAAAATCCTTTTTCTTGTTAAGGAAAGTCTTAGTATTGCTGTCCTACTGACATTGGAAACAGCATATACAGGTAATTGAAGTCCTTCAGCATACTTAACCGCTGATCAGGAATGAAGTGCTGGAGACTATGCCTCAGCTTGAGATGTGTTGTGACCGTTTCCCTTCTTCAATGCCTTTTCCTTCGCTAACCATATCGTTGTGTAACAATGATGTAGCCCCATAAGATGGCATTGACATTCAGGTCACATCAAATCTGCCACTGTGGTTGTTTCATGTTGTTATGTTTCTATCATGTAGACTACATACCTGCGTGGAACAGATGGTAAACCGTTACCACTGTAGAGCAGCACATCTATTAAGCTCAACTTGGACGAACCAATGAACAGTCTGCAATCCTCATCAGTGTTTTTGATGTGTTGTTCTCCTATCAGACTTACTGTATCAAAATAAACAATGGGCACTTTGTATTAGCAAGCGGTTGTTTATACGCAAATACATTAACAATAATCCGCACTGTTCCCATATTCACGAGAAAAAAAACATAAAGAAAAATTGTAAAAGTTGATTAAACTTGAGTTTAATCAAAATTTTAAAATGGGTATGGTCAGATACCGCACCGAGACACGAACACAAACAAAACCTACGTTACGGCCAATAGGCCTTCATCATGGACAACAATACTCAACTTACAAATCAACATATAAGGAAAAAATGGTCAACTTACCTGATAGTAGACCCAGTCTGTCTAAGCTACCGGTTCGGCCAGATGCTAGACTGGATATGAAGGAGAGCTATCAAATATGGTGGCCAGGAGAGCGTAAGAAGTGAGGAGGAATGCGTCAGATAAGCCAGTAGTAGCCAAATATGGAAACAGCCAAAAAGCCATCCAGGTGGAAGAACAAAAGGAAGGTAATATATTCCGGGAGGGGATGAGGTTAATATAGGAGGGGGGCGAGGACTGATAGAAGAAGGAGGGGGGGGGGGCAAAGGAAGACAAAAAAATGATGGGGGCCAGTACAGAGGTTTTATGAAAATGTATGGAAGATATTAATGCCATGCGGTCGGAGACAACCCATGCTGGAGATAAGTCTATTCTAAAGGGTGAATGGATGATGATCGTCAGAGAAGCAAGCAACTAATATTCCTGAGACATCTTGAACAAACGACACCTCTGCAGTCACGGAATCCACACCACAAATAATGACAAGAAGGAGCTGTGGCTGCAATTACTGTTACAGATTGTGTCATCAAATTGACGATCAAAACTATCAGTCTCGTTATAAATCACGCGTCAGGACTATAGAAAAGGAAATGACTGGGCCATTTGCGCTATGAAGATGAAGTCACCAGCATACTGAACCACCCCCGCTCCTCCCTTTGGATCTTGGAAACCAAAGCTAATGGATGATTTTAAAGTTTATATTCGTCATCAGCATGTCCAAATTAGTTTATAATGGCTACTTTTGTCTAGGATGTATTTTTTATGTTGTCCAGTGTCATCTACCAGTAACTGACCTAGGATTATCCAAATAGTCGTTACAAATTAACTGTCATCCATCGTCTAAAGGAGAAGCAAGCACCTTTAAATAAAACAGTTCCAGACAGTAGCGAATGTCAACATACCGACAGCCTTGCGCGCCCGTGATTGATCGATCAATTGGAACGTGTTTGAGATCCTAGAAAACCTAAGTAATAGGATTGCGCCAATCCTTAGAGGGTAAGGTCAGTTGTATGTACTTATTGTACACTAGTTGGAAATGGCATTAATCCAGAAGATATAAAAGCACAGAATAATTGACGCCATCATGTGAATAGAAAAGATCGTAGTAGTGTAGGATGCTGAATCTAGACTAGTTTTTATAGAGGGTCTCAGTGGCAGAGTGATATAGCTCTTAAAGCTAACCTACCGGTTTCCATCTCAGTTATCGACACGTTCCAATCAACCCAACTGTAAATGAGTATCTAACCTTACTGTTAGGAAAGAAAAAAAAGGAGGAAGAGAGCTGGACACTCCACCTCTAAAAAGTTTAAGCTAAATACAATAAAGGCTCCAACTCTTCATCCCTGATAGCAATGTCTTCTAGGGGACTATCTTGACCTCAAGCTGGCTAATTTATTAGGTCGTCTGATTTCAAAAGGGCTTACCGCGCTCGTTTCTCACGGCAAAGACACCTCGAGAAGCTCCAGTCCACTCACACTTACATAACCTCCAGACTAACAGAGAAACCAGGGCTGGCAAAAAGGAGTTACCTTTCTTTGTAACAAGCAAGCAGCAAACCTTTACAAATTGTCATTCATCTTGACGGCAGTGTTTTCTATTGGATCACCCACTTTTATCGTTTAAAACAGATTGTTAAAGACAGTTCATATACAAATAATATAAAAGTCATGTTACAAAAAAAATTACCTTAATGATACTAAAACAACAAGCAATGCAAGTTTTTTTCAGTCACTCGTACATGACATGTTCAGAAAAGAATGCATGCAAATATGTGTACATACATGACACAATCAGAATAAGGAACACCACATGTTAGTTATAAGAGATCATATATACTTTACAGATTGACTGAGAGACATTATGAGGGACGATGTTGATTTAGAGTGTCATATTTTGGCTAGTGACACAATTTTTTTAATTCAGGGTTTCCGTCTTCCATCCAGGTACTCATGTGCCCCGTGCAATACATTTAACAACAAATGTCTATCCATTTTCCTGCTACATGGCCAGTTCCCCTAACAACAGATTCTCTGTCGATCTATCTTCTTTCCAGTCCTTCTTTGTCATAGCAATAACGTTACGTTGTATCTACATAAAGACTTTGATATTAATACTTCTGCCAGCAGTAGCAGTAGTAACATCTTCAGTGTTACCAGGAACATTGGTAGCAAAATCAATATTATTAATAGGAGAATCAATAGTAATAGTAATGTCACAATTAGTAGTGGAATACACATTAGTAGTAGTAGTATCGCAATTAGTAGTGGTGTCAACATTAGTAGTAGTATTAACATATCAACATTAGTAGTAGTATCAACATATCAACATTAGTAGTAGTATTACAATTAGGGGTTGAATCAATGTGAAATGAATTGACGGGACACGATGGAAAGATGAGTTAGAATACCATAGTCAGGAATATCATATGATTCACTCAGAAAATGTAAAAATTGACAACAGAATAGTAGAGTTTGTGCTGAACAAGTACGCCACAACAGCACTAACAGCGACACAAGTGTATAATTACAAAATTATTACTATAAGATTGGCCAAAGTACTTGTTGAAACATGCCTAATACTGATATAGATATGTACTACAATGATGATGATAAAGATATGGACGAGATCTAAGACTTTATGGAAGAAATAATTAGACCAACTAAAGCAGAAGAAAATGTTATCAAAATAGGAAACGTGAATGGGACAGATGAAGAGAGCCTTGATGAAGTGGAATGCGACAGATGGAGAGAGCCTTGATGAAGTAGAATGCAACAGATGGAGAGAGCCTTGATGAAGTGGAATGCGATAGATGGAGAGAACCCTGATGAAGTCATAGTGGAAAAATATGAACTAGGAGTAAGATATGAAAGAGGGCAAAGATTAATGGACTTTTTCAAACTATAAAAGTGTACATTAAGCAACACTTGGCATCAAGTACCCAACAGAGGACGGCATACATGGACCGGACCAGGACATCTGTTAAGATATAAATTATATTGCATTCTGATGAAAACTCATTTTTGGAAAAAGTGCAAAAATCTATTGCGTATGCTGGAACATACTACAACCAACTTATGTAATGCCAATAATGAAGACAATTTTGAAAATAATTGTAAAAGTAAAATGGATCATTACACCATACAGCGAGATTTAAGCAAAGATTAACTTCCAAGATACGACTGTCCACACGCCTGAACAAAGAGAGTGGTCTTCATCACTTGTGATGGACAACTATTAACGTCCAATTAAAGGTATAATGGCATATTAATCAACTACATGTCTTTCAAGACACATTACATCAGTGAACTCATATACACATATCTATAACGGGAGCATTAGAGGGAACGATGGAAATAAACAAAGTTGAACACATGCAATCTTTGATGACAAATGACATACGACTGTAAAATAAAGCAAATAATGAACATGGAAAGACCATGTATAGGAAAAATAAAGACTGGCTTAGATCGGCAATGTAAAATAACACACTGGTGAAAGAACAGCTGCAACGAATGTGAAGTACTCAATAGAAGAGGGATGCTAGATTTAGTAATTAAGAAATCCAACATACACGGAGAAATAATAATGGGAAGCAACAAATAACAATATTCAGGGCGAAAATGGAAACTCCCTAACATGCACAAACATAGAAAACAGAGAGGTGGACAGATTTGTATGATAATGAACTCTACACCATTTAGGTTAACAAATATGTTAGGAGTCTATTTGGGAAGAGAAGAATTTGCCAATACCAAGAGATGAATTTAACTTTGCACTACACTTAGTCCCACATAACAAAATACCCGGAATAGATGATATATCCATGGAACTCATCAAAGCTAGTAAAAACACTACAAGAATTTCCTTTTCATAATGTGAACACAACTTAGCTAATTGAAGTGTAGTCTATAGATGAAAAATAAATTTTTTAAAACAAACAAACAAAAACTTCATTGCCTCGGGTTTTTTCCCCAATTTAAGCTCTCTCTCTTTCTCTCTCCCTCTCTCCCTGTCGAGAGCATCGCACAAAGCACGAACTCCGTAGCTCCAGCGATGAACCCAAGGATCTCCGAAAAAGCTCGAAATCGAACCCCGACCGACTGAACACGAGGCAAACGGCTTGACCACTTCGCCACAGAGACACATAGATAAAACAACATCAGTGTTCATCCCAATTCCCCCAAATCGAATCCAATTGATTGCATCGAATATCTTACGATAAGCCTTATATTGCATGCTTCGGAGATACTACTGACAATAATTGTGGGAAGAATGGATCACAAGTTAGAATCTGTGGAAATTTAGAATTAGTTTTCGTTCTGAAATGACAGAGGCGCTAGAGACAAAGTCGGAGCACTAAGTTTTGTTTTCAGAGACAGATCATGGAAGAGCTATCTTCTTCTGCTTTATTTGACTATGAAAAGGCATTTGGCAGGGTGCAGTGCAACACCTTTTTCCCCTATTTTGGAACAGCTTAGGGCGGAGGGATGGAACAATAATTAAACTAATACAGCATCTAAATGAAAATCAAACGACGAATATAGGAGGGGGGGGGGGAAGGAGGGTTTTGGAATGCGTCTCAATCAGACAAGGCGTAAGGTAGGGATGTCTATTACGACTAAGCCTATTTAATGTTTATTCTGGAGTTTTGACGGGCAAAGCTACCAAAAATGCAACATGTGTGTTAAAGTAAAAGTAGAAGGAATATGTGCCTTCAAATTTGTGGATGACCAAGCTATCAAAAACTAAATCGAGAAATCATTACAGAAGCTACTAACCAAGATCATGGATACCACCAGGGCATTTGGTATGAAGATAACTGATAGTAAAACGAAAGCGATGATGCGAGATAGCCAAATTGACACAAAGGGTGCATATCAGCATCGAAGAACAGAGATATAACAAGTGCTGTTATTTTCATATTTACCCAACATTATTACAGAGGATGCCCGATGCGATGTTTATATTAGAATTTGACTTGCAGCAGCTAAGTAGCAAAACAAATGCATTCTTTGAGAAACAAAAGCTTGTGACATCAAGTAACATCAATATTCTCTGCCTTAAAGAATATACCTTCTACTTTGATTTTAACACACACGTTGCATTTTTGGTAGCTTTGCCCCTCAAAACTCCAGAATAAACATTAAATAGGCTTAGTCGTAATAGACACCCCTACCTTACTCCTTAAATAATAAGTACCAAACGAATCCGACCTGTAGCATTGTACGTCTCTAAAACACGGACTCTGAACAAAAGGGATGAACAGCTGGAAGCTTTTGAGATGCTGTGCAATGGCGGGATGCAAAGAGTGAGCTTACACAGACAAATAGGCCAAACGAGCAGGCGGTTAAAGAAATAGACAGCAAATGAAAAGAATGCTGAAAAGATAGATTGCCTTGGCTTGTTTACAAAATGGAGCATGAAGGCCTACTATTGAAATGCATAATTCAGTGGTTACAGCAACCTGGCGTTTGGCTGAATTCACGAGATCTGACGAGAACAAAGAACAGTGATGTGAGAACGATGAGACGACTTCAACAACAGTATCCGGACTGACTGATCTACTGACTGACATGATAATGATGGCGATGGTCAACATCAGTTGTTGAATGACAATCAGTAGTGGTATCAACTGTAGTAGTGTAAGTAGTAGTAGTAGTAGTAGTTGTAGTAGTAGTAGTAGCAGTAGTAGTAGTGGAAGTAGTAGTAGTAGTAGTAGTCATAGGAGTGGTAGTAGTAGTAGTAGTAGTAGTAGTAGTTGTTGTAATAGGTTTAGTAGTAGTAGTTCTTTGTTCGACCCGTTCTTCATCAAGGTGTGGTGACCATTGAGCTGGTCCCAACTCCGGATGTAGTCATTTCTGTCGCGGGTGCGTGTCGTCCAGTGTGATAGTAGTCCGTCAGCTGTTGTTGGGTGGTGAGTGTTGGATTTTTCTAGTGAATCTTGCCAGCGAGTTGGGGGCCGTCCCCCAAGGTCTTCTGGATATATGACCATCCCAGCGGTGTTTCGATTGGTTGACGTACTGTAGTAGTAGTCGCAGGGATAATTATGCATTTAAGAATAGATTAGATACGCATAGATTTTCGAACAAGAAAATGTAAATGAAACTAGTTGTATACCGAGTCGGCAGAGACCTCTAAACTAGTATAAAGACGTTAACTTAAGACGTTAAGTTAAGTAGTATTAGTATTTACAATGGCACTGGTGTCAGTATTAGTGGTAGTATCACAGTCAGTATTGGTATTAAGTGTAGTAGCAGTGGTAGTAGTAGTTGTAGTAGTAGTAGTAATAGTAGTAACATTGATAGCAGTGCCAGTATTAGTAGTACTATTTAAATCAGTAGTAATGTTATCATTAGTAGTGATAACTGCATTCGTATTAACAGCTACAGTACCTACTCGTAAGTGTTAAACGCGGCCTCTAGATCATTGAAACTATCAGGATGTCTCTGTCAATTAGTGTCCATTCTGCTCTACGTCCCTCTATTTAAAATGCAAGTCAAACTAACAATCACACACATTCACGATCACGCTTAGGATCCTCTGGCATTTTTCTTTGTCCCCTCTGTCACACTGACTCCCTGATGGCCCTCTTGATGTGTTGTTCTCCCCTCCCTCTGACTATTGTCTTTTACTGTAATTACACGCCGAGGGCTACCGTCCCGGGAATATTTGGCAAGTAGCCACGAAGGCCAGAATTTAGTATTAATGCTCCGTATCTAGTCGCAAATCCGTGTTGGAGTGCTCATGTACAACACGAAATATCCCAGATTAAGAGAGACAGACACTATTAATATTATCACACTTAGCCTATAGGACGAAGTTTGTTTAATAAACATTATATTCGAGGAGAAATAATGTATACTTGAACGCCAATGGCAAACAGGCATGGAAACAGCTTTGTGTTCATTTGATTTCAAGGTCGTAAATGGAGCTTTAAACTTTTACTTGTGGCTTAAATCATGAGTCGGGCCTGATGTCCGTCCTTGCTAACATCTCAATGATATCCCTCGTTGGCATGTTACCCATGTAGACATCCACTTTAACAGTGCTAATGTGGAAGCCTCTTACTATGGAGCAGTGAAAAGGCCCTATCTACCCCATGCATGTTGTGCAAAAGCGACAAAAGAAGATGATACAGAAAGCACAAGTACGCTTAAAATATTGCCACATGCTTTTTATAAGAAGCCATCTACAAAGGAGACACAACGCGTAGTTAGGAGTGATCTGGAGGAAAAGGAGAAGGAGGAGAAGAAAAAGAAGAAGAAGAAGAAGAAAAAAAGAAGAAGAAGTAGAAGAAGAAGAAAAAGAAGAAGAAGAAACTTCTGACATAAGGGGCGCTTAAAAAGGTTCATGCTTATGTGATAAATGGATCTGGTTTGTTTTGAAGATTTCGTAACTTCTCGCTGGAAACACCCGAAACTACAAACATTTTCCTCACCTAATGTTGATATACTCAATCCCACAATATTAACACTAATTTTCCTCAGCTTTGTCTGATATACTCTGAGGTTCGTCAATTCCCAGAACTGTAACACCAAGTTTCTCATCTTTGACTGATATACCCTGAGGTTGGTCAATCCTAGAACTGTAACATCAAGTTCCTCATCATTATTTGAAGTATGCGGTCGTGCCATTGGTCGTTTTTTTCCCTTTCCTACAATAAAAATGACTGCATTGAATTCTCTTCATCTCCTGTCAGATTGAATTCTTTTCATCTCATGTTACATTAAATTCTTCTCATCTCCTTTCACATTGAATTCTCTTCATCTTCTCTTACACTGAATTCACTTCATCTCATGTCAGACTGATATTCTCCACAACTGCTGACATATGGAATGTTTCTACTTCTCCTTCCATTTCCTAACACACTTAATTGCTTTTCCACATTTCTTAACACACATAATTGATCTCCCACATCTCCCAACACACATAATTGATCTCCCACATCTCTAAACACACATAATTGTTCTCCCACATCACCTGACACATAAAATTGATCTCCCACATCTCCCGACACATATAATTGATCTCCCCCATCTCCTGACACATAGAATTGATCTCCCACATCTCCTAACACATAGAATTGATCTCCCACATCTCCTGACACATATAATTGATCTCCCACATTACCTGACACATAGAATTGATCTCCCACATCACCTGACAGATAGAATTGATCTCCCACATCTCCTGACACATAGAATTGATCTCCCACATCTCCTGACACATAGCATTTCCCCAAATCGCAAAATACACTTAATGTTTCTATATCTCCTGTCACACATAAATTCTCCACATTGACAGATCACATAATTTTTTCCACTTTCTCTAAAGCACTGAACTTTCTTACATGTCATGACAAATTGAATTTCTCCATATCTATTGACGTTCTCAATCTTTCCACAGCTTCACCATGCACGGTTTCCACTGGACGTTCACGCCAGTTTCCTGGATAAGTCCAGCTGCGATTCCCACAGCCGAAGGCAAAGTCATGCTAGCCAGGACGTTGAGATCCTTCTCAGGAAGAGCCAGACACTCATAGACTCTCTGGAGCGACACAGAGACAGCGAAACTACCGATGACGCTCCAAACATATTTAGGTATGTTTTGTATGAGTGCTACTTTATGTACAGCTTTATTCGTGATAATATCATTAGGATTCTCCTCCTAAAGCGGTTTGATGTACTGATAAAACATGATGATGATACAATCCCTTTAACTGTGAACTGTCAGCTCTTGACAGCCCAATACTTCCCTAACAAAAGCACACGCCCTTCTCAATTGTTATAGTGATGTGTAGAGCGTGTTGAGTATGGTTGGGTGTGATGGTAGGCGGATCCGCAGATCAGCCAGCCTTGGACACAAAATCAGGAGATGCTCGACTGACTCCTCATAGTCATGGCAGAATCTGCAGTTTGGTTCACGTAGTGGGTCTAATCTATTCAGATGTTTGTTGGGAATCAAGACTCTGAGCAGCGCATGAGCTGCAGTGGTCAGCGACCCATAACTGACTGCTAGCGTCAGGGCCAGCGAACCAGAGCTGCCAAGACCCTTCTACACCTCCACGCGGTGATCCTGGATAACAGGCTGCAGCAGGGCAGACTGGCTAAGAAGAAAGGATCGAAGAGGGAATGCTAACCCGGTACTCAAAAAATGCTTGCTGACGTCGAATGTGTTGGACCGAAAGGTGCAAATATCACAGTCAAGCTGTAAACTACGACACAACGCATTCCGTTCTCTGGACTACATTATGCTACTTAAGCCCTTTCAGGGCTTTGTAGCGGGAGATTGAGAACGAACGAAGAAGAAGAAGAAGATGTTTGTTGAGAGGGACTTGGCCTGTTCTCAACTTGAAGATCAAACTCTGGTCTCTTTGTTTCAGTATGTTGGATGGGTCATTGGGATCTGGTTTTACTTGGTTTTTGAAATATACTCGGTCTGTCTGGGATGTATCCCACTTATCTAGCCACTCCTGTCTATAGTTAATTTTTACAATCTGCAGGTAGGTTTGTAGTGTGACACTAGGTAGTGGCTGGGTTAGCATTGTCTCGCTTCTGGCCAGCTGATCTTCCTTCTCATTTCCTGGGATTCCGGAAAGGCCAGGTATCCACTGGAGCACTACTTCCGATCCATAAGAGGTGGACACTTGCTCAATTAATTTGTAGATGGTATTAACATCTGAATACATTCTGTTTTCCAAGACTCAGGAGTGCAAACTTTGAGTCTGAGAAAACGACGATCTCCTCAGGCTGTATAGTACCGCTTCCAAAATCTGAGATTATTCGCACAAAGCTTTTTCTATTTCTATTATTTCTGCTTCGTAATTGGAACAGATCTCTCCAACAAGGGCCATATATATAGGGGTGGTCTTCTTGGTGCAGGTTATAGTATTTAATTACAGCGCCTTATCCAGCGTTGGTGGTAGCCCCGGTGGCAGATCCATCTGTGCATACTTGGATGTTTTGTGGATATGAGTCTTTAGTTTCCAAAGCGAGATCGTTTCCAAAGGAAGGAGGTGTCCTTTGGCAGCATTGTTTCTTGGATGAGTGCCATGTGGATTTCAAGATCCATCAGAAGCTTAGTCATTTCTAATTCCTGCTATTTTGAGCTGGAGAATGCGTAGTGAGTGTATATTACTTAGGGTCCTGGTAGCATACTTGTCACTGCTCTCCCCAGGTGTGTAAGAGCAGCGCGGGTCTTGGTAACCAAGGCGACGTCCGATGTCGTTTAAAGTATGTTTTCTTAGAGGCATCATGATTGCGAAGTGAAGGTTATTGGTGCATCTTTCGAGTATCTCCGAAGGGAGGCAGTCTAGTGTGTCGGTGTCCCAGGGTAGTCACGTCCTGCCAGAGACATCATATTCATCTTATAAAACATAAATGAGGGCGCATTCAAAAATCACTTTTTTGTGTCAAAGACAAACAGTTATCAAACTTTGTAAACCACTCGTCGTCTTCTTCGTGAGCTTCAGACTTCAACTTGAATATTACGGAAAAAATGGTAGTCTGTCTGTGGTTATTGGTATCTCCCTACATTGTTTACCTGGAACCGGTGTTGATGAACTATATATATATACTTTATAAGTTCATCGTATGTTGCAAAGTTACAAAGGATGTCAATTATCAGCAGTCATTTTATGTGAAAGGTAGATAATTACAACTGTAGTTTGTATTGACATAGTATCTCAATATGTTTTGTCTATAAGGAGTCTACAGATTACCTCCGTGGAGATGGTCTTATGTGCCATTTGGTTCAAAACAATTCATTGAGTCAGAATACTGAATGACAATCAGTATAGAGGCCTCAGCTTGATGGTGATGGCGTATCGATAGTGTTTAAAGGTCAAATCATCGCCAGATAAAATACTGACATATTTTGTAAATAGATTATTATTATTTTTTTAAAACAAACGATGATGCGCTTTAGAATGTTGCCAATTACTGTAAAATATCTAAGCCGCTTTATTTCTTTCCTAAGTTTTATGTATATTTTTTCCTTTCTCAAGTAGATAATGGTGTATACAGGATCATGTAGAGAGCTCTATGTACAATCCTCCTTAGCCGCATATTAGTACATTGGTAGGTTACAGTGTAGCTATTTTCAATTTAGATCCCAGTAAAGCACTAGCGGATACCAATAATTTCAGTATGAATTAATGGAAAACAATTATACTTAGGAGTTCATTTAACTAATAAGACAATAAATAAACTGCATCTTTATCGGACGTTTCTTCGACAGTAAAAACATTAACAGGCAGATATCTATTTTCTTCAACAGTAAAAACATCAACCGGCAGATATCTATTTTTTACAACATATTTATATTTCAAACCTTCGTTGATCAATTATAATATTACTTTCAATGTTCTGTGATAGGAGGCGCCAAACTTATCAGACGTGAATGTTCAATAAAAATGTTGGCGTCCCCTCCTGCAGCGCTCGTGGCGGTAGTCCACCCCATGACCTTCCATTACTACTCTATCAAATGGCACTCACAGTTTTGTTCTTCCATAATGAGAAAAATACGTTAGCATAACTGAAAATAGTTTAGAAATAAATAGCAAATAGACCCAACTAGCAGGCAAATAGGAGCACAGGAGGAGAAACCGATTAACAAGATTATTATTTCAAATAATTTAGAAGATTTAAAACGTGAGAAAGACGCGTTTAACGAACACAAATGTAACCATTAAGCAAAGACTAGAAATTACCAGAAAACTCAAGTGATTACACATGCACCTTGTCTGCAGTATTCATGCAAAGTAGTAAATAGTTTTTTTGTTCAACTCGCAAATGGATATACAACCTCAATCACATGTAAACACTATCTAGGCACTGTGAGCAATATAATCAAGTACAACAAACGACAAGAGAGCTGCATGAATATAAACACACATTGCTTACATTCACATTTGTTCGTGCCTAGTTTATATTGCCCAACGAATGGTTAGGTAGACAAAAATGAGTATTTTAACGAAAGAAGTATGTAAGAGATGGCACATGAGAATCATCTGAATCTCGCAAGGGTTGCGATGTTGATGTTACTATTGGGGAATGTTTAATGTTGGATGTTACTATTGAAGATTGTTTAATGCTACATGTTACTGTTGAAGATTGTTTAATGCTACATTTTACTGTTGAAGATTGTTTAATGCTACATTTTACTGTTGAAGATTGTTTAATGATACATGTTACTGTTGAAGATTGTTTAATGATACATGTTACTGTTGAAGATTGTTTAATGATACATGTTACTGTTGAAGATTGTTTAATGATACATGTTACTGTTGAAGATTGTTTGATGTTGGATGTTACTATTGAAGGTTGTTTGATGTTGGATGTTAGTGTTGACGATCATTTAATGTTAGATGTTAGTGTAGGGGACGGCGTGGGCTAGTGGTTAAGTAGCATGGCTCACAATGTACTGGGTTCGATCCCCATCACACCACCGGTCGTTTCCCCGGGGAAGCAAACCCTTGGTAATTCAGGAGGAAGCAGACCCTTACATAAAATGCATGCTGAAGTCGGATGCACTAGGTCAACAGGCGCAAAATAAAAACAACAGTGCGAATGAAAAAAAACCGAAAAGATGTTAGTGCGGAGAATTGTTTAATGATAGATGTTAGTGTTAAGGATAGTTAAACATAAGATGTTAGTATTGAGAACTATTGATTGCGATTTGTTACTGTCACCTTGAGTGTAAAAATATGTATCTATGCAGTTATTGCAACCTTGAGGTCCCTCATCAGACGCCCCATAAAGAAAGACATTCATCATACGCCCCATAAACAAAGACATTCATCATACGCCCCATAAACAAAGACATTCATCATACGCCCCATAAACAAAGACATTCATCATACGCCCCATAAACAAAGACATTCATTATACGCCCCATAAACAAAGACATTCATCATACGCCCCATAAACAAAGACATTAATCATACGCCCCATAAAGAAAGACATTCATCGCGTTTTACTCTCCTACACACCTTGTTGCTCCTTTGGAGCATAACCATGGGGTCGATATAATGGTCTGAAACTTCAGCGATATGTGTATGGCAACTGTAATTTTTACCCTGTAGTTTACCGCTTTGAAATAGTTTTCCGTTAGCTTGTAAAGTACATATAGTGTGGACTTTAAATATGGTTGAATGAGCACTGTGACGTCATGTTAGATGCCAATGTCGTAGCTGATGAACTAGCAATTTAAAGATTTGACAAATTTGGAATTAAACGTAGGTCGAGTGTGAAGAGAGAAGCTGGACTCGACCATTTCGCTTGTGAGTGTATCAACAGCGAACTAAAACATCCACCACCAGATATACCATCTGCTATCAATTTAAAGAATGTGTTTTAGTTCTACCATGCGTCTAGTGATCTCTTAAGTAATAGGCGATACAACATGAGCTACACAGCATTGTCTTTTTGAACGTAAATCCCATACCCGAGAAGAACAAACGATATTGAACGGTCCCTGTTACAAAACGAAGTGACATTTTGATGGTATGCGGATACTGCTCATTAATTATGCAATAGTGTTTGTAACTTCGTGCCATAATTTCGAACATCCGCGCGATGAATACATCGAATGCGTTATCGATTTTTTACTTACAGAAGACTTAAATATGACATTGAAATTTGGTTTTCAATGAAACAAATTTATTTCCCGTTTCGTCGATATGTTTTACGTAACATAATTTCTATAGTTATATATTATTCAATGCCGAATAAGCAAAATGGCCACTAGGTTATTGTTGACTCCTGGTGTTTACCCAATTCTAAAGTTTACTTCTCACATACAATTTTTACCTGTCAAGTTAAATTACTGTTGCTGTAAATTTCTTTTTTCTGTAGTTATTTCAGTTAGAACTGCGTTTTAAGAATTAATTAATTGAGTTGATGGCTGAAATACAACCACTATTATAAGACTTCATTTTAAAATCCTTTCAAGTTTTAAAAAAAATACACACATAATATAGAAGTGTGTTTATGTTATAATTTGCAATAGGATGTTACCAAATATTTAGAATTGCTCTACTTCTACTGCAGAAAACAACTGTAGTAAAACAGTCTCAACTAGTGCTATGTATATATTGCAGCATATGTCACAGGTAAACTGATTCTTCACTAGAATAATTATGATTTTCATTTGGTTTCCTTATATGAGCAATGTTTTTGATAGATACCATTGCTGTTTTTCTTTTCTGCGTTTTTGCAATTAAACTAGGAGCGATGGCCAAATGGTTTCGATTCTTGCCTGCCGACAAGGTGGGGGACGGTTCGAATCTCCTGTACGGCATTTGTTGTTTTTCTGTTGGGGGTGAAATAAACTAATATAGTCAGCACATGACGTGGTGACATCAGTGGCAAACGAACTGTAGTTCTCAATTCTAAAACCCCTCAACAGCACCAGACGATGCGATATGTAGTCCTCAGATCTAAAATTCCTCAAAAGCACCAGACGAAGCGACATGTAGTCCTCAGCTCAAAATCCCCTCGACAGCCCCAGACAAAACGACCTGTAGTCCTCAGCTCTAAAACCCCTCGACAGCCCCAGACGAAACGACCTGTAGTCCTCAGCTCTAAAACCCCTCAACAGTCCCAGACGAAACGACCTGTAGTCCTCACCTCTAAAACCCCTCGACAGCCCCAGACGAAACGACCTGTAGTCTTCAGCTCTAAAACCCCTCAACAGCCCCAAACGAAACGACCCGTAGTCCTCACCTCTAAGACCCCTCGACAGCCCCAGACGAAACGACCTGTAGTCCTCACCTCTAAAACCCCTCAACAGCCCCAGACGAAACGACCTGAATCCTCAGCTCTAAAACCCCTCAGCAGCCCCAGCAATGGGAATGAGTCGTAGGACAGTTTATCCAACAGAATTGGTTTCTCCTCCCGCAAAATGTCCTAAGTAGTGTTTCTCTACACCATCCACATTCCCATGCCGTGAAAATATTATTGACTTTCTCTTGATCTTGGCCGTCCTATTGTTATTTTCGCTCTCACTCTATCTACACTTACTTTCTCAGCCCGTCTCCGGTCTACACCAGTTTCACTACTTTCTAAGCCCGTCTCCGACAATGTATTTATATTCTGGTAATCATTTGAGAAATACTGTTATTTTCTCTCTAATATTGTATATAGTACCTTCAACCCAGAGTAGTCTTAGTGTAGTCAAGTGTAGTCTTGTGTAGGAATGCCCTTCTAATGTAGTCTAGTGTTGGCTTGTGTAGGAATGTCCTGCTAATGTAGTTTTGTATTGGCTATTGGTGGGAGGTGTAGACAAGTGTAGTGAAGTGTTGTGTAGTGATGTGAAGCGTGATAAGTGTAGCCTTCAAAAGTAGTCAAATGTTGTTAATGAAGTCTAGTACTGTCTGGTTTTGTCAAGTGTAGTCAGAATTGTCAATGTAGCCTAGTGTTAACAATGGTATGTAAATATTTAAATATAGTTTAGTGTTGTCAAGTGTAATATAGTGTAGTCAACTGTAGCCCGAAATAATGGAACGTATTCAAGCGTAAATGGCTACCTGACGCATGAGTTAGGGAAAGTTAAAAAAAAGAAAGGAAGGGCACTGGCCACCCCACCTCTATCAGTCTGCGGCTTAGTACAATGGAGTTTTAAAAAAACGCAATTTTCCAACCAGCGGTTAATTCTGGTGAATTTCTACTTTACTTTTTGTTACTCCAGCATAGGTAAGTGTAAAGTGCAGTCTAATGTAGTCTAGTGTAGTCTACTGCAGTTAATGTAGTCAAGAGATGTCTGATATTTTCAATGTAGGCTAGTTCATGTAGTAAAAAGTTATCTAAAGTAATCAAATCAAATAGCGTATAATGAATTAAAGTAAAATCAAAGGTTGTCAATTACAGTTAAGCATAGGCTATTATAGTCAATATAGCCAAATATCGTCAACTATATTCTAGTGTATTTAATATGATCTTGTGTATTTATTTATTGTAGCTAAGCCAAGTGTAGTCAACGCAACCTAGAGTAGAGAATATAGTTAAGCGTGATCAGTTGTGAGTCTTTGTGCACCTACATTGTAACAATAACGGTATTAACGTCCAAGTCAACTTAATTGTTACAATTGTGTTTCACTTATTACATCGTGAGACCGTTCGATATCGTCAGCTGTGGTACTCGACAGCTCTTCGGAATATAACCCTCTCCTAGAATAGGAACCGCTCGTCGGTAAGGCGTGTCATTGATCCGCGTATTGCCAATGTCCGGACCTCATAGAGAATGAACCTGGTAAAATAATGCATACGTGACGGACGGGCCATAAATTGTAGCATTTGTACTGCATAAGTAATTCAAACATCAGCAGTGAGACAGGCATTATGAGATTGAAAGGAGTGATGGGGTGGAGTTGGACAGGATGGAAAGTAAATCAATAATGCCAGGGCTTAAGCGAACCCGCTTGGGAACATCTAATCAGGTTATCGACGCGGTATGGTTGTAACATTGTTGAAACTGCATTGTACGAAATCACTCATGGTTAACCTTCTAACCTACCGATCAAACAGGGTGTCGGTTCAAAGCGAATGAACTGGGTGACCGTTTTGTTAACTGCTTTTCATTTCTTTTTTTCGCTCATCACACCCACGTATCCCGAGTCCAGTAGGGCTGTGTGTAAACATGACTTGCTTTGTCGGAACATTTCTCTCGCTTGATGTGTCTTGTGTTGATCCAGAGGAATATATCCTGTAAAAGTATTGGAGTACTTTAAATAATGGAAGAAGTAGAAAATAAACAAAACAAAACCGAGGATAATGAATGGCATTAGAACACAACTTCCATATTTTATTGACATCAGAAACACAGAGCCTCCTGAAGTTGAAGAATATATACATTTGGGAAACATGTTCACACGCGATGTAAGAATGGACAGAGAAATATAAGCAAGACATTAACAGCGAAAACAATGACACTTCAATTTTCACAATTAGACATCATAATTATCACATTAAGACATCAATTTTATCACACTGAGAATTTAAAATTATCACACTAAGACATCAAAATTATCACACTAAGACATCAACATTATCACACTAAGACATCAAAATGATCACACTAAGACATCAAAATTATCACACTGAGACATCAAAATCATCACACTAAGACATCAAAATCATCACACTAAGCAATCAAAATTTTCACAATTAGACATCAAAATGATCGCAATAAGAAATCAACATTATCACACTATAACATCAACATACTCACACTTAGACATAACACAAATCATGTTGAGACAAACAGACAAATGATCAACTTTATATTCATACCAACTTTCTGCATTCAGTGCCACAAATACGTCCTAAATCTAACATAGTAACTGAGAATTATGACACATGAAATAGGAAGCTTCACAAAACCGGTCTGGATAACTAGAAGAGACACCAGCCCGAACGTGGAAACCGCATGCCGCATACTTGTATAGAAGGAAAAAAAAGTCGTTTGGTCACATGACAAAGTATATCTCCGAACCTTCCAGTCACGCCTGCAATACCAACATGCATCATCACTTCACAGTAAGAGGAAGACCATTACTGAGATGGATTGAGGTTATGCTCGACTGTTTTGATAATATCTCAAGACCACATATATAGCAAACGAAAGAAGATTGCATCTCCCCAAGCAGTCTAAGAACATATATAGACAAATGAGAGGAGCTGAGTTTCACAGCACAAGACAGCCTGCCAACTCACTTTGTAAAAGAGACATCACAAGACAGCTTGTATAAACTCAACTTGTATAAAGACAGCACTAGAATACATGCCGACTCACTTTGTATGTAAGACAGCATGAGATAACCTGCTGACTCAACTTGTATATAAAACAGCACAAGAAAGCCTGCCGACTCACTTTGTAATCTAAACGAGACAGCACAAGAAAGCGTGTCCTTACTTTGCCTCTGAGATAGCACAAGATGGCAAATACCTCAGCTTGTATATAAGACAGCACATAATACCATGTTAAGTCAGCTTACAATATAGATCCTAGCAGGATCACATGCTGACTCACTGTAGTATAGAACACAGTAAGGTACTCTGAATCACTTTATTGTACATGTCTTAGTCTTACTCTTAGTCGACCTGTACTTATACAGAAGCGAATACCCTTGTGCAGGTCCCAGCTCTGGTGAGAGCTTGATTTATCCGGGAGGAGGATTTCCTGATTAGTTGGCTAGGCTCGAGCAGCTTATTACTGCGATGTGTTGGAACATGTGCGTCCGAGGGTGGTTAACGGATGTGCGAGTCAATCTCAATAGACTCAAACACTAGAGCAAATTAGACCCGCTGCCTGTTATCTATGCTGCTCTTAACAAGCCACATAACCATGGCCGGTGTTATGCCATGTCACAGTTAGTCACCTTTTACAACACGCTATCTGTGGGACAGTGGTGCTTTTCTAGTCCTTGTCATACACAGTGACCTCGGCGGACCACTCGGGACTCGAATTATGTATGCCAATGCAGAATAACTTACCCTCTAACTTGAACATCCTAGAGTGTGCTGTCCTTGATACTAAAGTAGGTGGTTCTGCTGTCTCCTACACTATAGAGAGTTAGCATTCTATCAGTTAACTATCTTGAATACTAAAGTGGAGTCAGTTTGCTATCATGTGCTGTCTTTAAACTTTTAAAAATTGTAAAACTAAAATGTGTTAGTATGCATGCAAGTGCTTTGTTATAGTCCCACTAACTTGTCAAACATAATACAATAATAATAAACAAATAGGTAGAGGCAATCTCATTGTAGCGACTATGTAGCAGGTCTACTTGAGACTATGAGCTAGAGTGTAACGATATTTATTACTGGGCGTTAAGACTTCCACATAGCAAAACACTCAACTTATGTTAAAATTAAAATAAGATATTTATTTATTACCAAAAAGAATATTTGTTACATCATGATAAACATATAACCTAACTTTCTAAACAAATATGAATCTTTCTAACACATAAAATATAAGTATGAGCTAGATGAAATACCTGGAATTATAAAACCTAGTTCTGTAGTTTAATCTAATTTACATATGAAACGCTATACAAATCTTGTCCTATCTATTTCAATACCATCTTATCTGGAATCTCGTGTACCCCTTTTGACTGTTGGTGCTGATGTTGATCTCTGGTGGTCGTCGTTCTGCGTCGTGTAATAATAGCTTCTTACAACGTTCGTGCGTTTGCTTCCTGAGGAAGCTTCCTGAATGCGTACGTTCGCTTTATCTGTCGTCCCCACAGATCAGAGCGATCACTGTGAAGACTTCAGATACCTTCATTTATCTCTCGTTGGTAATAACATTTCCACCATTTCACTCCAAAAGGCACTAATGAAATGGCCCCTGGAGCATAGCGAGATACCCTTCTGATCTGCTTTCAAAATTGGATCTCTATACATCTCATGTGTTCTGTCTTTTAAAGACCCACTCTAGCCCCGTCAAACTAAGATGGTAGCAAATGTTCACTTCGAGCCGAACGGTCATCTGTCAATCATTCTTTTTCTCCTCCCATCTCGAAACCTAACCGGTCACTCTGTCATTCTCAGTCGCTTAGTCAACGGAGCGGTGTCCTCATGTAAATACGCTGTCTCTCGCTCTCTCGGCTTCACCCACTCTGATAATGGTGCTGTGTTGAATCTAGCCCTCCCCAATTTCACTAGAATAAACTGTTGTTCCTACCACCTATAGTTTTACCTACTTTCTCAGAAAATATTTGTTTCTCAGAAAATACGTCCACAGCCCCAACTCTCCGCTACTACAGATCTGTTATAACTGTTTGTGGATGAAGTGTCAGATACTTGTAACGAGGTCAGTTGTTTAGTTTAGTTTACGATTTCCTTCTGACTGTTGAACCATGTTCTATTTTACAGTTTGGTCTACATCAGGGATTGAACTCGGTACCTTTGCGATGAGAAGCGTTCGCTCAACCACTATGCTACTATGTGCTCTGAACAATTGTGCAACGTAATTATGTGAAAAACACCATAATCGTGGATGCTACATATGGTACAGAAGCAACACTGATAGATTGTAGTATGTTGTTGGTGCGAATTCAGCAGGAACCGCACTCTCGTCCTTCGACCCATTGTCATGAAAGGGTATCTGCGCGTGTTTGTAAGCTTTGTGGCTAGTACCATACAAAGTGTTTGATTTATCTGGCGTCGAAGATCGAAGCATTTTCCCAATATCGTTAAACCGAGTACTCATTGAGATGATTATCAACGGTTTCAGACAGGTGTGTACACAACTGGCATTCAAAAGTGTGTTTTGGTTGTTTTCAGTTCAGGTGCTTGTTAAGTGCGATATGTTGGGCTCTCAGCCGAAACACGGTGCTCTGATCCTTCCTTGTGAGTTTATTTAAATTGTCATTTGGATTGGGACATTCCATATGTCTGTATACCTATCTTCCAATGTTTCCCATGGCTCATCTGTTCATCCAAATTTGTTTGCGATTTTTATCAGTTCTTTGATTGTTGAGTTGTAGCTGTGTTTGGCTGTTCTTGTATTGCTCTCTTCTTTGATAATCTGAATGCCGTGTCGTTACCATGTGTGTTTGAATGCATAGGGATCCACTGCTTAACGTTTTTGACACGAGAGGTGATAATATCGTCAATGTTTATAGTTGGATAAGATCAGACATATAATTTACACCCTTTTCTAATGAATGAAGGACTGACATCGAGTCTGTAAAAATAACAATTATTTGGGCCTTTGGGTGAAGGACAAAAAAAAAACTATTCTCAGATGGTACAAGGCGGTTTCACGTATAATAATTTCAGCTTTAAAGTTGGAGCAAACCATTTCTCAGGTAATAAACAGTTCATCAGATGATCTGTCTAGGCATTCTATATAAACACATTAACCTGCTTTGGTTGTGGCGTTTATTACATATACATTAATGTATACATGTATCCATTCATCATGATATACACCAATAGTTCATTGATCTGTTTGCATGGGAGTACTTGGATCTAAATCTTTGATTGTATAATTTAATAATTATGTCAGTATTTCTGGTGTTTTAAGAAATGTTTCTGGCGTTATATTATTTTTGCTACTCTCTGTAACTCTTGTCTTCTTTCTGGAAAGCGATATATATCTTTGATTTCACTAACATGTTGTCGTAAATATAATACAGAACTGCGTCCAGATCTTACTGAATACTGATGGATGTAGGAATGTCAAATAATAAAGCGAGGAATGATTTCAATCTGGGAGTAAATTGTCGTTTAATTAATATAAAAGTTACGGTGCCTGATAAATGGATGGTAAGGGGAGGGAACGATTCCTGTATTTGCTTTAGCTACTGCTCTGTCGGCGCTTCACACTGCGTTGTCGTAGTTAATGCAGCTGTTATATTTGATGCTCCGGAAACTAGAGCGATTGAGAGAAAGAGAGAGAGAGAGATAGAGAGAGATAGAAGAGAGAGAGATAGAGAGCGAATGATAGAGAAAGATAGAGAGTTGTTATGGATGCTATTCTGAGATGTACAAAGAATAGTGATCGATCCATTTTAAATACACATGCAGAATTTCCTACCTCACTGAACAACGCATTAATAGTTGAAAAAACATGTTATTTAGATAATACGATTAAACAAGCGGAACATCAAATTTCACAGATCAGTGAGTAATTAAATAATAAAATACGACGAGTGCAGTACACTTAATCAAATATAAATATTAAGATTCACGTGTGTTGTAAGATTAGCATATCTGAGGATTAACGAGTTCGCAAATTGTTCTAACCAGTGTATCTGACTTATTCATTGAAGGTTTCTGTACAGGAAAGGAGCTTGTTTCTCGTTTAGATCAGCTTACATCGTCGTGTCGCGGAAAATCTATTATTTACCACGGACTCAGTTGCCTCTCTCTAATCACGTGCTCTCTAATTACGTCAAATAAGACACGGATTCTCACATCTGACACTGCAGTTGGAGACCTTATTGTACTAGGTATAATATTTGTTGTGAGATGGGGGTGATTATCCCTTTTCCTGCAGGCCTACATTGTCTATATATGTCCCGTAAACGTATGATGCTGGGAAGACTATTCCACACCAGAGCCGCGGATTGAATCCAACATAGTGTCCCAAGAAATAACCTACTTCCGGTATTAAAAGCTAAGGTAGTTCTATAAAGGACGCGGTGATGAAGTGTTAGGGACCTCGTACTAAGATGTACTAAGGCACATCTTTATGAGGTGTAGTGATTATAACTTATATATATGTATATGGTACTTGCCCCTTAATTCCCTCCAAACAGAGATTCATGAGTTCCCATCAAACGTATTTGACATCTGATTGCTTTAGCGGGACACCCCATTTCGGGTTCCGTGGAGGACAGGTGTATATAATTTTATTTTTAAAAAATAAGTAAAACTTATGTAAAGATAGATGACCAGAAAAGATGGCTAAATTCAGTTGCAAAAATTGATGCTTGTCAGCTCTTGAAACAGCTGTACACAAACATAATTATTTGCCTATAGACCTTGAGCCAGCTTTGTAGCCAAGTGCCTTACTTGATAGGGATGTTCTACCGACATTGTGCCTGATTACTTCTCCATCCATCATGTCGTTCAGTCAAGAACAACACCATAACATGGATGTTATTGCATCGACTGACAGTGTGGATGTTGACATGCTGCTGTAGAAACTAGATGCTACTCTTCATGATTTCAAATTAGACAATAGGACCAAGCAAAAGCAGAATATCACGGAAGCAGAATGGGTGACATCCCCAGCAATTAAACAGTGTTACTTCTGTCTGTAACATACCTACTCTTTATCACCGGGCTAACAATAGATATCCGGTGCTAAAAATAGATACATATTTTATATTTTCGGGTGAATTGAGGGCTAAGATAATATATATATACATACACACGAAGTCAGTACAAAAGAAAAACCAGTCGTTCAAAATTACACATACTGTGAGAGGCAGCAAGCTAGTCATTGCTTGTATGTATAGTCAAATGAATGTACATGTAGTATGCACTTGGCAATTGTTTTTAAACATTGAGAGATGAAGAATATTGAAAAGCAACGTGTTTTCGTGGTTATGTTTTAAATTATGTTGTTAATTAATGCCGAATGAGTAAATTAACTCTTGTCTGCTCTCAGAAAAGAACGTTAAATGGCGTGTTGTAGTAGCTTCATTCACATCCCGATCGTGCTGATGAAGATGGACGGTGGTCCTCCAGGCAGCTGTGCTGCGCTTGGTTTCATCTGCGTGACGCTCACTATTATGGGGATAACGTTGAACCACATCTCGTCAGCCAGGCTACTTGAAAACAGCGTGTTTCCAGGAAACACTACATGGAAGAATGATAGTGATCTTGGTCAGTATATTGTGCTTTCGCCTGTCGCGACGTTCTGGTCAATATACAACTGAAGTACTGAAGCTTTTCAAATGCTGAAACAAACCTATTGAGAATTGTTTGGATAATACGCAATGTTACGAATGGTACCAGCCTTACAAATCAGGAAGACTACGATCACAGATCCGGGCGTCATTCCACGTCCATTGATGACGATCACATAGAGATGATGAGTTCTTTGATTAGTGCAAATCCGCGCCCGACTGTCCGTGAAGTGACCGAGGAAGTTGGAATTTGCCAAGGTTCGACAAATAGATTTCTTAAAAACAAAATATGACATGTGAGGTCGGAAAATTGATTACTTGCCTGTTAACAGATTAACAAAACGAGTTACCTACTCCCAGTCAGGAGCGTTTGGATCAATCGAATACTGACTGAAAAATTTGGAAAAATGTTATAACAGATGAGCAAACATGGGTTTATAGATACGATGTCGAAACACAGTTGTAGTGGACGACGTGGCCTAGTGGTTAAGTGGCACGGCTCACAAGCTGAAGGTGCTGGGTTCCATCCCCATCACATCACCCGCTGTTTCCCCGGGGAAGCAAACCCTTAGAAAATGCAGGAGGAAGCAGACCCTTACATAAAATGCATGCTGAAGTCGGATGCACTGGGCCGACAGGCGCAAAATAAAAACCACAGTGCAACGCTGACCGCCTTGGGGATTAGAGAAATAAGGCGAACGCAAAGAAAAAACAAAAAAGAAACAACCCCAAAACACAGTTGAAATCCGCCCTAAGGTTGTTTTAAAATCGTAGAAGAGATACAACAAAAATTCGCCGCGATACATGTACATTATCCCAGAAATCGAGTTCCAGGACATATTGCAAAAATTGGAAAATACTTTGGAAACGCTTTATCAACAGTGGAAGGAATTATTTCAAAGGAGGCAAGTTTGAATACATGCTTTGTAAGTAAAACAAAAAAATGGTGTTTCACAAAGTTCGTTTTTTTAAACTGTCTTTCAATATATGGGGGTCATAGTAGCGTAATGGTTAGTGCGCGGTTTTACGTCCAAGCGATCAGAGTTCAAACCTATGTTGGTACGGGATTTTTTTCAGATCGCAAAATCAACTTCTGTGGTCAATCCGACCTCATAAATTGAGTTCCAGAGCAGCCTGGGAAGTAAAGGCGGCAGGGGGAATACTGACCACATTAACCATTATGTTATGTGCCGTATTATGTGACGTGTGTCACTAAATAATACAGAATGAACACCATACATAAACCGCAAAGGGTGATACTGGATCTCGTGTAATACAGGCTCCATCAACCATTATGTTATGTGCCGTATTATGTGACACGTGTCACTAAATAATAAAGAATGAACACCATACATAAACCGCATAGCGTGATACTGGATTTGTACTTATCTATTTACAATATACGTTACATAATGCGCATATTAAGGGCCTCATTTGCAAGGCTGTTAGAGCACTTGTATCAAGCATTAAAAGGAGCTAATTCTCTCATGTCTCGACCTGCCCTGTCTTAGTCAGTTGTAAGTAGCGACATGGATGTCAATTAAAGATAGCAGGAGACGAAGAACGGAACGAGTGGCCTCCACGTCAGAAAACTTGAGACACAATGCAAATGTAGTCTCCAACACGTCGGCAGTATATGTTTAATGATAAACTGTACGTCTTTAAATTCATGCACCAGCTTCAAAACGAACTAAGACACCGCAAATAGTTGATGTTTTTCATATATTGCAGATATGATCTCATTCTCTTCGCTCATGTTACGAATAGGGCAATACACATGACCAAATGGGAAACCGAACATACTGGCTACACAAAAAACGATGCCTATTACCAGTTGAACAGAAGAGAGCAGGTCGGGGTCTTCAGACTTCGCACTGGCCACAATAGACTGAGGTACTACCTATTCAACAAATTGAAGATATGTGGCACTGACGAATACCCGTGTGGTACCGGGAAAATGACCGCTGAGCATTTGCTGCAAAACTGCCTGACATACGAGGATCAGAGAGAGCAGATGTGGCCATCACCAGTGGCAACACTAGACAAGCTCTATGACAGTGTCGACAGCCCCAGGATAACCGCTGCTTTTTTCGAAAAAAATAAAGGTTGACGTCTGACAGCGTACGATGAAGAAGAATAGGGCAATACGTCATAAAATGGTGGTCTGTAAACCGATGCTGCTCCGCGAGTACGCAGTCGCCAGTCCGCAAAGAAACACAATGTATACGTTTTCTTGCTTGAGTCTCAACTTCGACGATCCCTAAAAAGCACGATTGCCTATCGATCAAAACTTGAAATCCGCAACATTATTCATGAAAAAAGGAATGGAACTCTTTTCTAAATGATTACAATTTAAATGCCGAATCCTGGGGGATATTAATTAATACATGATTATATTTGTGATGTTTCAACAAAAATGTTCGCTACTTCCATATCATTCTATACGCAGTTCAAATGTTTTTTTAATATTTTCGTTTAGTTTCTCATTAAAATGATAAAAATACAAACTACATTGTTCAAGACGGTCATAAATAACAAATAAAACACACACACACACACACACACACACACAAGTTAGAAGAGGTTTCACCCTGGGGGCAACTCTGCTCTCTCCTCTCACCTCACTCTGTTTCATTTGACTCTGTCCTACAGTCACACACTTGCACAACTATCACACGCGCCCTCGTGGTGAGGCCCTTCCATTGCACCTTGTTTGGGCTAGCTTCTGAGGGCGCACAAACCTAGCATAGGTACATACATACGCATACATTCATCCAAGCACTGGTTTGTGCGTCCTGATAGCGCCCAATGGACTACGGTCTGGGTTGGAAAATGGCGCGCCTCCGCCAGTAGAAACTAGAGAGGCAAACATCTAAGCAACAACAACCACACGCACAAAATAATAAAATAAAACGACATACTGCTATAATTAAATGGTAAAAGAATCATGGAATTGGTTAAGCATGCATTGTAAAACATTTTAATATAAATTTAAGTTGATCTAAGAAGAAACATAATAAATTGGGATCCAGGCTTTGCTGCAGTGGAACGATCGTAGCTAGTATGTCACTCTGGTAAGTTTGGGAAGCACTGGTGTAAGCGACAAAAGGTGATTGTATGCAGGGCCGCGCGTACTTACTTGTGGTTATATCCCCTAGGCATTTCCAAGAATGAAAATGTCGCGATCAATTTTGGGTGGGTAATGAGCTCGAGGCTTGAGTCACCACTGAGATAGAGTTCTCTAGCAGATTATTTGGGTTAATGCACCTCCTGGGCTCATGAAAAAGGGGTTATGGTAGAAATGTGTTTTAGATGATGTAAGTGCTAGATTTATGTACGGTTTTCTTTCTGAGCTTAAATCTCGGTACTTGCGTCTTGATTCATCCCAAATAGAGCCTTCCCCCCTCCCCCGCCCGTTTCCATCGTACGTAACGGGACATTCCAATTCGGGTTAAGGGGAGGACATGTGGAGTTAATTTTAGTTTAAATAAATAAGCAAAGGCTTTGATAAAGATAGAAGTGTAGAAACGATGTATAAATTCAGTTTTGTCTAGTGTTAGGGTTTGGGTTAGGTTTAGGATTAGGGTTACGAATGGTTAGGATTAGATAGCATGGTTGTTATTACATCGTCTGACAGCATGGACAATGCCATGTTGCTGTAGAAGCTGGATGATATTCATCTTATCGTGGAGCAACATTGACAGGTTCAATAATTCATTGCTAATATAGCAGCGATAAGCGGGTACAGAAGCGGAAATTATCATCTATTCTCACAGAATGTTTGACACCTCCCGACAGTAAAAAAGTAGGGTACTCTTTGACGTCACTAATCTACGTTTGGTGCTAACAATATATATTTCTTTGTTTGGGGTGTATTAAGACCCAAGGACCAAAATAACTTCTACACATCGTATGGGATGATTGAGAATATGGTGTAAGACCCATATGGTCCTTGACAAATGGTAAGGTGATGTGGTCCGCATCACCCCGTCCGCATTTCTTTTTAGCCTTGCTCTGGTACCCACTGTTTAGTCTGGGTAGACACCGGGTCCGTTTGTGATAGAACAAAATATCCAGCAGTTGGTGTTTGAACCTAGATCGCTGGGCTGGCAACCACGGCTCATCTTTCTAAGTCATTTACGATGCACCTAATCACAACCTTTCAGTCTCCCGTGGAGCACAGGTCTTCGATAGCTGCTCATGTTGTCCTGCTCTCCTGAACTATCCGTTCCAGTTCTAAGTCCCCGCTGTCTTTATGTTTGCCTCTAGCGCTCGTCTCCGTGTATGTTTTGGTCTGCCTTTACTTCTCTTGCCTTGAGGATATCAGAACAGAGACTGGCTTGTAATGCTTAAAAGTAAATGTAATCCCATAGAAGACACTGTTGTCGAGGACGAAGAGTTCAAGACTTCATTGTACATCCGCACCTTCTCACGAAGGAGAGGAGGGTGGGGGAAGGGGAGGGGGAGGCGGGTGAAGTGGATAGGGTGGGGGTGGCTTAGTGTTAGTTCCCACTCATCGCTATGTTTCTTGTCCTGAAAGTAAGATATTTGACCATTTACAATTGATTAGACTAAAGCATGTCGATAATGAGATTCGAACAAAGTATCAGGCGAGCTCTCTGCCATTCGTTACTTAGGCTATGTATATAGATATGTTCTTATATACTAATAATATGCTGATATTTTTACCTTGCTGGCGCCAGGAGGGTGGGGTGGGATGAGGGATATGTATTTTGCGAGGGATATAGGCCGCTTGACCCGGTAGCATCCTCACAATGTGTAGACTAGGCTTTAATTTCAACTCGATAAATAGAAGACCTAGATTATTGCATCCGTTTCCTTGTGACTGCATGACCGGCTTTCTAATCGCTTGTCCACCTGTGCCTCTTTGTTGCTTAACAAGATCGGACCGCTTAATCTATACGGTTCATGCCACCATAGTTAAGCACGTTCACACAATTTCCAGACAATTTCCAGATAAAACCTAAATTCATTTGAACATATTATCGGTGAATGCACTTCTTGCTTGTCCATACACCCGTTTCGTTAAGCGCTGCTTGAAGCTTCATTCGCCTCTATTGAACCAAGTCGGTTTCGCCGGCTGTTGTACGCCCGTGCTGATGTAGATATTATATAAATGTATCCATCTGCCATGCAACCTTCCTCGTGCCTTGTAGCCTAACCTTTTCTCGTTGTCAGCGTTCAGTCATCGTTGATCAATTTGCTTTCTAGCCAGTTGGCATATCCACTGTTTTTATTCAGTCTCTAAATATATTCAGCACAAGTTGTAGTTCCCATCGTATTTTTCATGTCTCCATTGTTTATTGTATATTTCCTGTTGATACTACTGGCCTTTCGTCGTCACATCATTTCACTCACTGTAAGTTGCCTCTCATGAATGTTGAATAAGTTTGACATTGGCAGCATGGAGATGTCATGACCATAAAGTAAAGGTCGTCTCACGGCAGGTACTGCTGTAAAGAGTAGTTCGTAAACTTGATTGGCTTCTACATCTGCTCTTGCAATTTTACAGGATTCAGTTTGACTGGCCTCTGTTGTTAATTTGTCCTTCCACATCTGATGTTACAGTTTGACTGGCCTCTGTTGTTAATTTGTCCTTCCACATATTATGTAACATTGCATAACACCAGTCATGATTAGGTGGTTTGCTCAGAGCAGCATAGATGGCACTTAAAAGGCTGCGGGTCTACTTTGCTCAAGTGTTTGAGTCTTTTAAGATGGGCTCGTACCTCGGTTAACCACCCTCCGTAAGCGCTTGTCCCAAGGCAGTGGAGTATTAAGCTGCTCGAGCCTAGCCCACTAAGCAGGAAACCCTTCTCTCGGCTACAACCAGCTCATTTCAGAGCTGGGACCTGCACATGTGCATCTGCATCCATAGAAGTACAGGTCGACTAAGAACTAAGAACATCTGATGTTACAGTTTGACTGGCTTCTGTTCCTAATTTGTCCTTCCACATCTGATGTTACAGTTTGAATGGCTTCTGTTGTTAATTTGTCCTTCTGCGTCTGATGTTATAGTTTGAATGGCTTCTGTTGTTAATTTGTCCTTCTACATCTATTGTTACAGATTGACTGCCTTCTGTTGTTAATTTGTGCTTCCCCATCTATTGTTAAGTTATTTTTGGTTTCTGTTGTTAATTTGTCCTTCCCCATCTATTGTTAAGTTATTTTTGGTTTCTGTTGTTAATTTGTCGCTGTAAATGTTTAACAGCAATGATGATAGCACAATCCTGTCGTGCTTCAGAAGCATTTGTGATTCCATACATTGTGCTTAAAATATTGTTATTCGTATGGTACAATGCTCTCACATTCTGCAGTCCTCTGATATTGTTAACAGTTTATTCCTATAAACTATCAAGATCGTTCGTCTGATCAATAAACGTTATGTTTAATTGCGTGTCATATTCGTTTGTTCTTTTGCTTAATTGTGTTAAGATGTATCATGCATTAGTGCATACCATTCTGTTATTGAATCCACATTGAGATTTGCTAAGCCGAGATTCAAAGATTGGCATTATTCTTTGTTCAAGTATTATCGTACACATGCTTTTATATGTACTATATTTTTGTTTTACCATTTTTTTCCTTCAAAATAGTAATATTGTAGTTTATAACGAGTCGCTTGATAATAATTTAAAAAAAAATCCTGTCTAGGCGTTTATAAATATGCACTCTAGTCAGCAATGTCTTTCTACAACGTTATGTCTGGTGTTTTTTTTCTAGTACTGTTCTTGAAAGCTCTTTCTACTTCTTTAAGATGATCCTTGTTTATTGTTTAAATAAGCATTGTTCCTGTAATTATTTATGAAACTATATTATTAATGGTTGAAGTAGGATTGAAGTTCACATCTCTTAACCTGTTATTTGCTACTTAAATTTATTAAAAATCTCTTGGATGGTTTTTTTGTTTAAGAATGTTAGTTGTACTCCACTATTTTTCAACCTACTTCTTTAGCGATTTTGATAATTCATTGTGTATTTCTTGCTGCTGTTTTTATAAGTAATATAATCTCTTGCACATTGAATGTTAGTTATGCTTTCCATAAATGTATTTATATATTATTCAGTAAAGGGAATGCTGTCATTACCTTTCCAATGATATCCCTTGCATCTACATCTGGAACATCAATGGTGCTGTCCAACTATGTGAAGGTGTCCACCTAACCCAGTGACTCACCTTCCACACGTGACTGGCTCTTTGCTTAAAGTGTTGATTTATCAGTTTGTTTTTCCTTCAGGTTAATATTTAGTCCTAGTTTAGCTGAATGCACCCTCACCTTATTTAAGTTTTTTTCGCACTTGGCTATGATTGTTTGCCATCATCATTACCAAGTTATTTGCATATTCCAGTTCTACTAAATTAACCACAATGCCCACAATTTCTGCATTGAGTGTCTCTTAAATTTGTAATTTCATAGCATATCTAACAGATTTCTAAGATAATATTCTAATGTTAATCTGGAGTGAGTTTCATGTAGATGTTGACTGCGCTTATTCTACAAAAAAGTTGAGTTTCTGATTAGCAAGCTGGTACAGCTCTCGCTTCTCATGACATAGGTACCGGATTCGATCCTCGTTTTCGGTGCGCTCCATTCGACCAAGCAATCAATGGGCACCTGACTTACTGTTCGGAAAAGAAAGACAGGGAGAAATGAAATTGGTCACACCACCGTTTAATAAGCTATGACCTAGTACAATCCAATCTCTAACACTTCATCTAAGACAACACTGCTTCCTATGGTAATATCTTGACCTTTATTGTAAAATAAATATGCTAATGCAGTTCTCTTTTGTCTAATTACAAATACAAAGTTCAGTTCATGTATTTGTTATAACCAAGAAAAGTAAAAGAAATGGGTTTTTGTCTCTTTTCCAGGTCTTCTCTGCATGTTGCTATTCAACACAATTCCATCGATGTAGTCAAAGTGCTATTGAAGTATGGCGTAGACCCCAATGAACCGTCGTCCATAGCGTTACAGCTCAGAAGTCGAAGAAGCAGTCAGTATAGTGGTAGCGACGCACCAAGTCCGACAGCCCAATTGACAGTGTCTTCAACCAGCCCACACAATCAACACGTCACCACCGAATCTCGCTTTCCCTCTGCAGCACAAGGTCCTTCTAGAACAGGACCTCATCAATTGAGCAGTGATGATCTCGTGAAGCCAACTCAACACCATCATCATCATCAACTTGGTATAAGAGGTGCACGTCGATCAACGGACTCGTCTATTTTGACTTCCATAAGCGGGTTATCTCGTTCTCAAGGCTGTAACCTTGCTGGACATTATGATGGTCATCTTCCGGATATTGTAGAAACCGTAGCTGAGACTGAATTTAACTTCTCCACTTATTACTCCAAAGAGGAGTTATTTAACCTTCCTTGTCTTTATCTAGCTGTGGTAGATGGCAGCCCTTATATTGTCCACCTACTTCTTCGGTATGGTGCACAGCCAAATATACAAGACATTCACGGCTGCTCTCCCCTGCACTTAGCCTGCAGTCAGGACTTTCAGAATCAAGAAATCATTCGTTGCCTTCTGAAGCACGGTGGTCGCATCCATTTGCAGAACGTTCACGGGGTCTCTCCATTTTCGCAATGGCCGGAAATTCTCAGCGAGCAAAGATCTGTCATCCGTGCGGCTTTGACAAGAGTAAACTTTGTATGTTCTGTAAAACCTCGTTCAAGAACATCAACAGCTACCAGCCACACAAGAGATAGTCCAGTGTCGCTCACTCCAACGCATGACTTTGCAAACGCCGTATCCCATCGTTCTGGAAGTATCAGCAGGTTCTTCAAGCGCCTCAGCTCCGATCAAAGGGCTCGCAACAGGGACCGACGAATCACACGAGACGAAAGCTCCTTGTTCACCACAGATGCTGCAAGGGACAGAACATACTCCATCGGCTCTTACCGTAGTCAAAGAAGCAGACACCTGTCGTCCTGCGTGCAAGAGGACTTGGAGAGTGACATATCGCTGGTAATTTATCAGTCTGTTTGTTGTCTGTGTCTATGTGTGTGTGTGTGTGTGTGTGTGTGTATGTGTGTGTGTGTGGGTTCTGTGTTTGTGTATGTTTGTCCGGGTATGTGTTTGTATGTTTATCTACCTGTCTAATCTAGTCTTGTTTTGTCTTGTTATCTTTTGTCTTGTCTTATCTGTCTATCTGTCCAAATGTCGATCTACCATTTTTCTGCCTGTATAAACATAAATAGATGTCCCTGACGTCAGTGCTTACAATTTTCATGCTCGCTATGTCATCCAATCTGTTTGTCTATATCAGTTATAATATAGACGCATTTACTCATATGACAATAATGTATGTTTTTGCCTCTGTTTGCTAACTCAATGAGTGTTCTTAAACTTGTGTGTGTCAGTCGTTGTTATTGGTGGTGTTCGAAGAAAGTATGTAACAGCCTCCCATTTACTTATACTGATCACAGGCAACAATTTAATATATATGTTTCAGGGCTAACCTTTACTTCTGTTTAACCTGTTATTCTGGTCACACAATAGAAAACATAGAAAACAGTAAGAACTGATTCCAATGTAAAGTTAATTAATGTTATTGCATATCATTCTATTTTGCAAGAATTGCTCATTTACATATTTCTAATTATATCGAGTGATGTTAGCAACTAGCAAGGTTGAAACTCGGACTAATAACCCAGTTTTGTCAACTTGCTAGATGGAAACTCGGGCTAATATTCCAGTTCTGCTAACAAGCTAGGTGGAAAACTGAACTAATTATCAAGTTCTGTCAACTAGCTAGGTGGAAACCTGAACTAATTATCAAGTTCTGTCAACTAGCTAGGTGGAAACTCGGGATTAATAACCTAGTTCTGTTTTCGATTACTTATCCTCTTCTATTACAACAAATACTATGCATCTTGTTCTGTTTTCGATTAACTAGCTGTCTTGTAGTCTCGTTGTTGCTCTTCGTCCTCTGGCGGTATGGCTTGACTTGCTGGTTTATAGCAGTCTACAAACATCTGATCGCCAGAACTGCGCTGTGGAACCAAAGCTTCTCAACATAGGTTTGTGGGTGTGCTTCCAGAAGAGTATTATAGTACACATCACTTTCGATCATGGCTATGGCCGACCCCTCTGACCAATCTAATTCGGACGTTTCGTGCAACCTGACATAAGCCGTTTTCGAGTCAGTCTGTGAGACCGCTCTGTTGATGTTACTCTTTCCCTTTTTTTCGTACAATTAGCGTTTGTGACAGTTGTGACTGTGGCCGACCTCTCTGACTGATTTCAAACAGACAACTGAACCGAGGTTGTTTGTTGTCATTCTCCGCAAGCTCAAGAACTGAACCTATGAGTGCTACAAATGATTTGTGTCATTTTCCACTACTGAACCGAATCAGTTTTCACTCGCTCGGGGATGGCTCACTATTCATTCCTTCAAGCAAAAGTACAACGCATTTCAGGAGCATAGCTGTATAGCCTTCCAGCAAACTCTCTCTGAAATGAATTCTGCGTCTTATTTTAATGGCCTCTTAGTCGCCACCTTAATCAACATGTTCGCTGATCAGGAGATAATTCTGTCTCCACCCTGTTGACCAGCGAGCTACTCGAATCACTATCGTGCCTGCAACGCTTGTCAGTCTAACAAGTTACTTCCCTCTGGACCCCTATTTATTTCACTGGCAAACGTGTCACCCATATCAATCTCATAGTGACAGCATGTCCGCAAACTTTTTCTTTCTTTCTTTCTTTCTTTCTTTCTTTCTTTCTTTCTTTCTTTCTTCCTTCCTGTCTTTCTTTTCGCTTTTCCAGTAATGTCTTTCAGCGTCAGGTTATGAAGATATCTCTAGAACGAGCCCGTCTGTGTGCCTCATGCACAGAAGCATTTACTGCCTCAGATATTTCTGTAAGCCACCTTTTTTCGTGGTCTGCCTTTGGCTTTGCATCCGTTGTATCTAAATAGCATTGCTTGTTGGAAGAATCTGTGTGGTGGTAGTCTTGGTACGTGGCCAAACCATTTTAGTTGCTGTCTTTTAATGTAGTCCAATACTGGTGTTGTTTCCACTAGTCTCAAGATGTCATCGTTTTTGATGATGTCTCTCCTTGTTACGTCCAATATTTTCGCAGGCTAAAATCATCTACCCCATTATGAGTGTCTCTAGCGATTACAGTCATGGGCGTATGTATCCACTTACAAAATTCTGGCGCCAACTAGCAACTTCAAAATTGGCGAACCGCTAGCTCTACTCCTATTCACCTGGATATCTAGCCCCCACCATATTTATCAAGCGGATACTCGCGATAAATCGTGTACACTATCGCCATGAATAATAACTAAAGGTATTACTGAACCCGTCTATTCCCGAACATGTCCACTGTGGTGGCCTCTATTTGACCATCTGAGCTCAAATATTATATCACTGCCCCAGATAACCTCAGCTCGCCTTATTCCAGCTGCAAGCAAGAACGCCTGTGTTTTGTATATGTCACTTCACATACAGTGTCACTGACACATGCCACTGTTACATCTACTCTTGCGAAAGAGGTCATGTTTCTTTGATTGCGGGCTTCACGGATACATGACAAAATAGTTCTTTGGTATACACTGATGTTGGGGATGAAGTGTTCGTGTTTCACGAAGAAATACCTTAGTTATGAGCTGAAGTGACCAGTACATTGCCGCATATCCTTCCTTAACAGTAATCCAAGCACATATATGCAGCTGGGTCAACTGAAGAGTACTAGTAACGTGTATTAAACAACGTAGATTTGCTGTAAAATGCAAAACCTCTATTACTATGATAACTAGACGCTCTGTTTCAGTAGCTGTTGTTATATCCCATGCCGTGCTGAAGAATGTGGATCTGGGTTCTGCTGGCTGTAGTGCATTCGGTGTCGTCTCAGTAATCTCACCACTACGGGGATCTCGGTGTCTATTATCCCTTCATTGGACTAGCTGCCGTAGAACAGCCTGTTTCCAGGGGCGCAACCACGACGTTAGATCGTGTCTTAGTCAGTACGCTCCAACTGAGCCTGACACTACATTCCATGACGTGAGATCTTGTCTTAGTCAGTACGCTCCAACTGGGCGTGACGCTACTCTCCACGATATGAGATCATGTCTTTGTCAGAACGCTCCAACTGGGCGTAACGCTACTCTCCACGACGTGAGATCATGTCTTTGTCAGTACGCTCCAACTGGGCGTGACGCTACTCTCCCTAACGTGAGATCATGTCTTTGTCAGTACGCTCCAAATGGGCGTGACGCTACTCTCCATGACGTGAGATCTTGTCTTAGTCAGTACGCTCATTTGAGCCTGACGGTACTCATGGCTTCTTGGAGTGACAACGAGATTGAGATCTATGCAGCCAATCACCGGGAGAAAGATGGATGTGCTGACATTAGCTCGATGACGTGCACATCGACACAAAGGTTGCTAAACTTTCCACATAACACATGTCCTTACAGATTTTATTTTGTTTTGTATTTTTCCTGCTGTTATTTTTATACTCGTTTAACGGCCATATGTTCAAATACTAAATGTCACCATTTAAGGACTCACGTCTCTGTCACGCAGTGGCCTACAATGAAAGGAATAATTCGACTGTTAGTCATACCACATGTAGTTAGGACGATTGTATCTCCTGACAAAGAGACCTAGTCCCACCTATGAGCACTGCACGTTCTTAGCAAAAGTAAATTAATCCGTTATTCAGTTTTGTAAGATAAAGGAGCGAGGAAGGAGTCTGGTCATCATTTCTCAGAAATTAACTACCTTCTCTACCATGTAAAGTGGCAGGTAGCACTTTAGATTGCCCTCTTACAGGAAGGGCAGTGGTTGTGTAAGGTACAACTATAGATTGCCCTTTTACAGGGAGAGCAGTGGTTGTGTAAGGTAGAACTATAGATTGCCCTTATACAGGGAGAGCAGTAGTTGTGTAAGGTAGAACTATAGATTGCCCTTATACAGGGAGAGCAGTAGTTGTGTAAGGTAGAACTATAGATTGCCCTTATAGAGGGAGAGCAGTGGTTGTGTAAGGTACAACTATAGATTGCCCTCATACAGGGAGAGCAGTGGTTGTGTAAGGTACAACTATAGATTGCCCTTATACAGGGAAAGCAGTAGTTGTGTAAGGTACAACTATAGATTTCCCTTATACAGGGAAAGCAGTAGTTGTGTAAGGTACAACTATAGATTGCCCTCATACAGGGAGAGCAGTGGTTGTGTAAGGTACAACTATAGATTGCCCTCATACAGGGAGAGCAGTGGTTGTGTAAGGTACAACTATAGATTTCCCTTATAGAGTGAGAGCAGTGGCTGTTACATTTGTGAACATATACAACGTTGAGGATGTAGACCCACACGCAACTTTCTTTAGCCGCATTTGCGATAATAAAATAATAGCTGCGATCGTAAGCACAGATGGCGACATTAAATTTGTACTTCTTGATCCGATTTATTTATTTATTTTTTTTCGTTTGCGTTTGCCTTATTTCTCTATTCCACAATGCGGTGTGCGTTGCACTGCGGTTTTTATTTTTGCATCTGTCAGCCCAGTGCATCCAACTTCGACATTCATTTTATGTAAGGATGTGTTTCCTCTTGTATTTTCTAAGGGTTTGCTTCCCCAGGACAACGGCCGGTACTGTAATGGGGATCGAACTCAGCACCTTCAGGTTAAGCTTAACATCACTTAACCACTAGTCCACGCCGTCCCCCTATCCTAACTAATGTGACTGTAAAGTCCAATCATGGCACGACAGACTCCACCGCATTTGGGTCACACATGGGAGAAGAATGCTGTCGGGGCGTCGTCCGTTCTGTTCCTTCAGGTGACTCAGTCTAGATGATGATCTTTCGCTCTGCTATCGAAGCACATATTTTTAAGCTAGCGCCTGGTGGGACGGTTATGAGCAAGCATCTCACAGGAGATGGGTGACATCAATGTTAAAGCTTTTTAGAGACGTTTTAAAGTATTCTCTTTAGCGTTTCTTCTGTCCCCCTGGTGAGCATCTGCCTGTTCTGATCTCACTGTATAGCAGCTGTTCTCACGTTATAGTAGCTGCTCGGGGAGGCGCTGATGGGGCGTGCGAACAACATGTCCCGTCTATCTAATCTGGGCTGTTTTCAAGCGCATGTGGATGCTCAACATTTTGACTGGTTAATAATTTACGTTACGTACTTTGTACTGCCACCTGATCTTGAGCGGCTTGCGCTGACATCTCAGGTGGAAACGATTTTACTGTCTGCTATATACTCTCCGTGTCTCGCAGGCATGCACCACAGTGGTCAACACTACATTAGGATACACTTTGACTTTGGTGGCGACAGTGGCTTCTAATCTCCCACTAGCAGAGCTTACCTTTGCAATCCTGTTGTTGATCTTGGAGTCGATATTTGTTCATATTGTGAGGATACTGTATGGGTATGTGAAATTATGGACTGCCTGGAGACGTGGGATTTTTATACTAATGTCTTACTCTTTGTACGATCTGTCAGGGGCAGGCTGACAGAGTACCACATCTGTCCTGCTGATCATTCATCGTCAATGTTCGTCGCTCCCTATCAATCCTTCTACAGCAAAGATGTCGGTCTTGAGCTACCTCTTTTGTTTCTCTCCAGTTGAGGTCCAGGTACCCAGGTTCACTTTCATAATCGCTTCTCCAAATGTTTCTTTGCTACCTCCCTTTTTATTTCCCTGTGTATTCAACAGCAGGGAATGCATGGCCATGTTTGATACTGATTTCCGTAGCATGTGTTTTATTGAATCTCATTTTCTACTTTTAATCTGTTGCTCCACATGTTTTTGTTGGCTCCTTTTCCATAGATCTTCATTCTATATGATGCCTCGCCTTCGTATATTTATAAACGAAAGAATGCAGTTTCTCCATGTTTCTGCTCTGCACAGAAGCAACGACCTGGCACTGGAATTAGTGTTGATTGTGAAACCAAAATAGCTACATGCCGAAAAAATTCACTCATGGTGGACTGCATTTGTTGTACTCAGCAGGTGTCAAGGGCAGAGTCGTCAGCAAACAGGTGATCCAGGACGATGGTTTCAATCACCCTGGTGTAAGACTTGTGGTGTCTCGAATTGAACAGATCAATTGCATCCTGTAAATGTTATGCATGTCAATAGCAGTGACATGTACAATATCAGAGAGGCTTGCCGATAAGACAATGTTAAAGAATATCAGGGCTAGCACACGTCCCTGTATGCCATCTTTGGTAGCTAAGAAGGATACAGACAATTTTCCTTTTCGATATGTTTGGACTGTTGCAGTGGGCCAATTTTGTACGCACTGGGTAAAGCTTGAGTAAAAGCTAGTCTAATTACAATCTCTAAACTTGTTGTCAAATCTAGTAAATGGCATTGTCTAAACTTGGTTGAAAACTTGGTACGCGATAGTTGTCTGAGCTTTATGTAGAAGCCAGTGCACAACAATGTCTAAACGTGAAATACAATTTATACATGACAGAGTCTAAACTAGATATAAAATTTAGCACATCACAGAGCCTAAACTTTTTAAAACTTAAAACATTGTCTAGACGTAATATAAAACTAACTACATGACAGTGCCTAAACTTGATATAAAACTTAGTACATGACAGAGTCTAAACTTGATATACGTGATATACAACTTAGTACATGACAGAGTCTAAACATTATATAAAACGTAGTACACGACAGTCGAAACTTGATATAAAACATACTACATGACTTTTCTAAATGTAGTATAAAATATAGTACGTAAGAATGTATAAATGTGATAAAATACCTAGTACATGAGATAGTCTAAATCTGATATAAAACATAGTACACGAGAGTGTCGAAATGAGACGTCGTGCAATAGTTTTCCTGTGGGATTAAATTCACCTTTTAAACAACAAGTTTATCATCTATGGTCATCACTATTGGCTTGTCAGTTTCTCTAAACTACGCGTGTGGCGGCCAATGGGTTTTGATAGTCCGCTTTGCTTCCTGTATTTCGACACAGTTTACTATGACTGTAAAGGACTATCCGTGAGTGACAGTTCCTGTCGCAGATCGAACAAACATGCTGAAGAGGCTGGTTTGCGGGGGTGTTCTCCGATCTCTTCAATCTTTCTATTTTCTCTGCAGCCAGATGACATGTACACACATCTGCAGCTATTATGTTTCTTACAACCAGCTGTCTCCAAACGGCTCGATTCTGGGCAATCGTTTTCTAGATTCCTGGTGGAATGTCGCATTTCTTCATTTTTTTCTTGTATACATTCTTGAATCGCAGTGTAGGACTGATTCTTCTAGCTCTAGTGGCCAGCTGTCCACAGAGAATATCTTTTGGCAGCTACTCATCTTCCATGCGGTAAACTTGCACCAACTATCGAAGATGTCATTGACTCATCAGCTGGTACATGCTGGGAGTATTTCCTCGCTGAAAGATCATTTAATGTGACACTCTCTCTTGCCACCCAGTCCTCAAATACGCACTAGGCACCTTGTGTGAATGGTGTTGCGTTACAATTCCTGCTTAGTGTAGTACTCAAAGTCTCGCTTCCATACAGAGGGCCAAGAACACTAGCTTGATAGACCTTGTGTAATCAGTCAGCTGACCTGTGGCGATCCTTTCCTACGCAAAGCGGGTCGGGACTGCTAACTCCTAGACTGCCAGCCTTTTGTGCTGTTTCCTCACTCAAGAACGAGACTGGAGTGGTCTCTCTAGGGCGCAAGCATGGGCGCTGAATATTAAGACCTTGGGCTGCCCAAACTGCAGGATCCCCACTCTCAGCCTGTTATATTCCAAATGAATGCAAAGCATGACAATTTGTCTCCAGCTCAGCTGCAGGAGCTGCCAAAATGAGTTCACAATTTTAATCCATTCGCCTTAGTTGCTACCACTCCGGATTTTCTGTTTGGGATTACTCACATAGCCTTACCAGTTCCCGAGGTTTACACAAGGCTAGGGAGTCGTGGACTCCATTGATGCTTTCATCGTTTTAGGACTAGCCAGCGCCCTCTATCACTTGTGGGATTAAAATCAAAGTGTCACCTCTTCTAGACGCGAACTGCATGAACAACCTAATAAGCTTCGTCTAACCTGCTTTAGAGTCAGAGATTACCTTCCCTTAAGGGAGAGGGGAGGAGGGAGACTAACATCTGGTCAGGCAAAATATACTGATCAGACATGTTAGTCAGGGTCAGACAAAACATACTAGCCAAGACCCTCACCTCGGCTTCCTAGTAGCCCTACCTGGAAACGGACTGTGTTTATGGTAGCTTGTCTAACAAGGTGAGGGATCGACGTGATCCCCGTAGTAGTGAGTGATACGCAGACGAAGCCATTCACCGCACAACCGCCTGGAGGATCCCGATCCACCTTCATCAGCACGCTCGGAGTGTAAGAAAAGCTACTGAACTCGCCACTTTAACGTCATTTTCAGGGCACACAAAAGTGAAACCTACTCACTGTGGGCATTCGCAAACAACAACAACAGTAGCCTTCTCTTGAATTGGCTGCCAACCAAGGCTGATGAGCCCAATCTGCCCACCCGATTATATTGCCGGATACTCAGCTGCGCCCCGCAGAAGACTCTGTAAGAAACAGGAAGCCCCCCGTGATGGTGCTGCTGACTGAGGACACAACAATGGGGTGATTGGCAAAAAAAAGTCTTGCCCAAAAGGGCAAACAGTGAATCCAGTGGCGATCTCTGCACCTGAAAATGAGAGGCTATAACAGACACTGCTTGACTTTCCTTTATCGAGCCGGACGCCCAGCCCAGATCTAGCTTCCCCAATATCTACAAGTGCAGAACAAGAATGGCAAATTAAATATGGAAAACAAGAACGTTTAGGAAAAATCTAGTCCCCCTGGATACTGTGAGAACAAAAAAAACAACATAGTTCACTTGAATACAAGACGCATAGGTCTGCTGACCAAGACATGGCGTGCGTTTGATTCTTTTCAAAGACACGTAATAAAATACGGCGTGGTGTCTGACCATTGCTGCTACACTAAACAAAAGGTGTAATACGATTCCTTGAAATTCAAGAACATAATCAGAAGAGAAAATGATAAGAAATATTTGCAATATTGCGTTGTATATAGTTATATTCTTTTTTCCATTCGTTTTTCTATAAAAGAAAGCAATTCCAAAACAGTTCTTTCTTGCCGCTGAGTTATTAATCTACTCATCTGTGCTCTGGCATTAATGCAAATCCTGCTGTTTACTTTTGTTGTCATCGAATGGCTCCAATGAGGGCAAGAAAAATAGCTAACTATAGTGGCTTAATTGTTCAGATGACACGGTCCGTTAACTCCAGGGACATTTCACTGCAGCGCTTGATTCACCGAGTGACGGCAGCTCATATGGAACGATTTCTATATGGCGGAACAAAAATCAGGTCTTGTAAAACCAAAATGTTACGTAATAACATGGTAGAGAATGAGCACTCTACAAGCATGCAAGTGCAACGTTTGAGATCGTTATTGTGGCATTGATCAGAGGTGTTAGTTTCACAGAGAATGCCATTGAATAGTTGGGATAGTGGTTGATTGTCGAGAGATGGAGGATACAAGATAACAGGTGAGTCACTCTTGCAATATGAGAAGTGGGGATGTACTTGACAGGTGACTGTGATTTCAAAGCAGACACTGCTTTCGGGGATGCAGTGTTAGAGATTGGATTGTATAAGGGTATCCATTTTGGTTAAGTATGTCGAGTAGTTCCCTTCTTCTCTGTTTTGCCTTCGGTAACAGCAATTGAAGTATTAATTTACAGCTATGTAAATTCTGGCGTGTTGTTGCTTGTGCCTGAAAAGGAAGTCGTCGAAACACACTTTTTTCTGTCAGGTGCTCTGTATGTGTGAGAGGCCTCAACTGTTGTCGTCAAAGAAATACAATGTAATTTAAAGAAGATGCCAGGCCACTGGGCATTAGCCTTACTGCTTTATTTTACAAGGCGGTGAGCGTTGCACTGTGTTTTTTTCGGCCAAGTGCATCCGACTTCGGCATGCATTTTATGTAAGGGTCTGCTTCCTCCTGCATTTTCTAAGGGTTTGCTTCCCCTGGGTAACGGCCGGTGCTGTGATGGGGAGCGAACCCAGCACCTTCGAATTGTGAGCCGTGTCATTTATCTACTTGCCCATTCCGGTCCTAATGAGCGATTGAATGGAAGACATGTATTTATCATTCCACCCCCTTTCCAGAGTTTAAGGCTACAACTAATAATGTAAACAGTTTTATTTCTTCAGGCATTTTCTGAACATCTCACAAATGAATTCCAGGTGGCCAACCCTAGAGTGATCAAACTTACGAATTCCAGAGGGAGAAACCCAGCAATTAAGGTGGTCAAACCGAGAGATTCAAAATAATTTTGACACATAGATTCCATGTGGTCAAACGTAGAGAAGATAAAGTTAACAAACTTCAAAACCAAGCCATGAGAATTATAACAGGTGGCATGAAGTCAACGCCAATTGTAGAACTTGAAAAGATTACAAAACTGCAATCCATGACCGATAGAAGAGACTGCAGAGCCCAGCTGCAGTCAGAGAAACTCCGAAGACTGACTGAGCATCCAATGCACCAGAGACTAAACAATTTGGGAAATGGGAAACTAAAGCGGAGAAACTTTGCAGAAATAGCCAAAGCAAAGATGCACGAAGATCCCATAAACGCACTAACAACACCAAAACCCATCACTACTGTACGAAAACCTACCTGGAGGCAGGATATATTTGCAGAGGTGGTAGAAAATATACCAGGTATTGCAAACAAAAACTGCCAGACTGAAAAAGAAAGGAGAGATACTACCCTAAGCTTCATAACGAAAAGCTACCAAAGCATGGACTGGACCCATGCATACACCGACGGTTCTGTAACAAACACTACACAGAACGGAGGGGCAGGAGCAATCCTGAACCTACCAAATGGCAGACAAATAACACTGTCACTCGCTACTGGTAAGTACACATGCAATTTCAGAGCGGAGGCAGAGGCACTGAGGGCGGCAGTGGAAGAAATGGTGACACACAGTGAAAATGAGAGCCATATAGTCCTGCTGACAGATGCTCTCGCCGTAGTCACAGTGCTAAAAAGCCAGAAAAACACTGAGCTTAATGACCTAAGAGCAGCACTCTGCAAACTGTGCCAGCAGTCCGCACCAAAAAGGGTAGTGGTACAGTGGGTTCCGTCACACTGCAACATCCAAGGCAACGAGGAGGCAGACAGACTGGCAAAAGAAGGTGCAAGACTACCACAAACAGATACCAGTATGACGTACGAAGAGTCAAAACGGCTTATCAAAGCCAGATACATGAACAAATGGGAAACCGAACATACTGGTTACACCAAAAACGATGCCTATTACCAGTTGAACCGAAGAGAGCAGGTCGTTGTCTTCAGACTTCGCACTGGCCACAACAGACTGAGGTACCACCTATTCAACAAATTGAAGATAGGGTGTACCGACGAATGCCCGTGCGGTACTGGTAAAATGATCGCTGAACATCTGCTGCAGAACTGCCCGACATACGAGGATCAGAGAGAGCAGATGTGGCCATTACCAGTGGAACTGCAAGACAAGCTCTATGGCAGTGGCGAGAGCCTCAGGATGACCGCCGCTTTTTTCGAAAAAATAATGGTTACTGTCTGACTGCGTACGAAGAAGAAGAAGAAGAAGAAGAAGAAACGTAGAGAATTCTGGTGTTCAAATATAAAGATTCAATATGAACAAACCTAAAGATTCAAGGTGCTGAAACCAGAGATTGTTGTGATAAAACCTAGAGATTCCAGGGGGTGAAACGTAAAGATTTAGTTGGTCAAACCGACAAATTCAAAGTGATGTTGACACCTAGATTCAAACCTAGAGAATTATGGTATTCAAATATAGAAATTCCCTGTGAACAAACCTAAAGATTCAAGGTGCTGAAACCGTGGATTATTGTGATCAAATCTAGAGATTCCAGGGGTAAAACCTGTATATTAAAGTGGTTGAACCTGGAGTTTCCATTGGGTGAAACCTAGAAATTAAAGTGGTCAAATCTAGAGATTCCAGGGGTGTAAAACAAGAGAACAAAGTGGTCAAACCTTAATATCCAGGGGGTGAAACATAGAGATTAAAGTAGTCAAACCCAGAGATTCCAAGTGCTGAAAAGTAGACTAAAGTGGTCAAACCTAGAGATCAAAGTGGTCAAACCTTGAGATTAAAGTGGTCAAACCTAGAGATTAAAGTGGTCAAACCTAGAGATTAAAGTAGTCACACCTGGAGGTTAAAGGTGGTGAAACCTAGAGATTAAAGTGGTCAAACCTACAGATTAAAGTGATCAAACCTGGAGGTTAAAGGTGGTGAAACGTAGAGATTAAAATGTTCAAACCTAGAAATTTTAGGGAGGGGGAGGGGAAACCTACATATTAAAGTGGTAAAACCCAGAGATTCAAGGTAGTGATGAAACCTAAATTTAATGTTGTTAAGCCTAGAGAATTCTGGTGTTCAAATCTAATGATTCTATGTGATAACAACGACAGATTACAGGTGTTGAAATCTCTCCCAATATTCTTCAAAAGATATTCTTTGATCTACACATTATTTTGTATCCATGTGGACTCTAGTACGACATTCTCTCGTGCGTGGTCCAACTACATACACGTTGCTCATCACTGATTTGAGCCAATATTTGATGAACTATATTTTGTCTTACACAGAGCCATGATTCTCACCATCTTTTTGGAGCGTTGTACTAATGCCCCCAACGCGTATAATGTTGTGTGTAACTTCAGCAAAGTTTTTGTTGGATGAGATTTGCATGTACTTTCCTATCAATTTAAAGCATTAGGCTATTGCGACCATGTTGCACCAACACATCTTTAGAGTTGTTGTAGCAAGTGTACAAGTGAAAATGGATTGACAAATCGTAGATATTTGATTTATCAGCAGAATGTTTGAAATCACGTGGATAGCTAGACAGACTAATGTAGGTGTGTCCAACGAGTCAGCTTTCAAAAAAACGTTATGACATACATCAAATGGGAGTTGTTTTTTATTTTTATTATTGAATTATTTTTCGGAATGACCCTGGGTATAGTAGAATTTTAATCCACAAAGAGAACGTGCAAAATAACTGGGAGAAACGTACACACTATATTTAGATGGCAAAAAACAGAAGGAGAAGCCAATGGGCAGTGAAAAATTATGGCACGAGTAATCAACAATTTGTAATAACACTAAAAACATTTGCGTGTTGCTAATACCTCATCATATTCAACAAAGTAACTGAAATCACTACTGCAGGAGCACTTAAAGTCGTCTGTGCCGCGTTCATTTTGCCCCATTTTCTATAGGGAAGAAAAGGGAGAAGAGGTTATTAGGGACAGGAAATTGAGGAAAGACATTATTGCCTGCGGCAGGCACGATGACAAAGCACAGAAAGATGAACGTTGGAACAGCATGGATTCATTGCCGTATTCGTCCAACCGGTTAGAGTTCAAATATCTTGTAAACAGTGAACGTCCCTGTTGGTTTCAGTGCAAATGGAGCAAGAGGGAGCATACTTCTCATCTCAAATGTTCACTATCTCATCTCAAATGTTCACATCTCATCTACATGTTTCACTTACCTCATCTCAATTGTTCACTTACCTAATCTCAATTGTTCACTAATCTCATCTCAATTGTTCACATCGTATCTCAAATGTTCACTTACCTCATCTCAATTGTTCACTTATCTCATCTTAATGTTCACATATTTCATCTTAATTGTTCACTTATCTCATCTCAATTGTCCACATATCCCATTTCAACCGTCCAGGTATCTCATCTCAACCGTTCATATATCACATCTAAACCGTTCACAAATCTCATCACACATCTTCCCATCTCATATCGATTGTTCACTTACCTCATCTTAAATGTTCACTTATCTCATCTCAACCGTTCACCTATCTCATCTCAACTGATCTCATCTCAACTGATTTATTAACTTGGTGTCAACACTTTATGTCAATGTATTTGCGAATGGAGCTGCTAATACTTTCTTTCAGTTTTTTTCGTTTCTTACCGTTTCTTACAGTTGACCCTATCCACTTTCACAAGCATCTCATTCTAAGCTGCAATTATTTTCTATTGTGCCTTGGTCAGGATCCATGTCTGACACTGACAACTGAGATGTGGTATGAATATACTATTAATTGATAATTTGTTTCTTTTAACTCAGCTGGATTATTCCGACCCCGTTTATTAGATGTGGCCGGTCTGTTTCCGCATTTATTTTCTGAATGATTGCTTTTCTCTATCTCTCTCTCTCTCTCTCTCTCTCTCTCTCTCACTCTCTCTCTCTCTCTATCTCTGTCTGTCTCTCTATTTTTCTCTCTTTCTATCTCTTTCTTTCTCTTTCTGTCTCTATTTCTCTCTCTTTCCCTCTATTTCTCTCTCTTTTTTTTATATTTCTCTATTTCTCGCTCTTTCTCTTTCTCTTTCTCTCTCTCTATTTATGTCTCTCTCTCTCTCTATTTCTGTCTCTTTCTCTCTCTATTTATATTTCTCTCTATTTCTCTCTCTTTCTCTCTCTATATATTTATATCTCTTTCTCTCTTTAGCTAATTCTCTCTTTCTCTCTCTGTTTCTCTTGATCTCTATTTCTTTTTCTCTCTCTTTCTCTCTCTCTCTCTCTCTATTTCTCTTTCATTCTCTCTGTATTTCTATCTATTTTTCATTTTTCTCTATTTCTCTCTTTCTCTATCTTTTCTCTCTAAATGTATATGTCTCTCTCTCTCTCTTTCTCTCTCTCTATTTCTCTCTCTCTCTTGCTCTCTCTCTTTCTCTCTCTCTCTAATTCTCTCTCTCTATTTTTCTCTTTTTCTCTCTATTTCTCTCTCTTTCTCTCTCTTTTTCTCTCTATTTCTCTCTCTCTATTTCTCTCTCTCTATTTCTCTCTCTTTCTCTCTTTTTCTGTCTCTATCTTTCTGTCCATTCTGTCGTTCTATATAAATATGTTTCCCAGATATCTGAATTCTCAGACCTGTTTGCGTTCCATGTTTCTAACCTGAATATGAAGTAGAATTTGTGTTCTGCTCACGTTTATTGCTCGAAAAAGTGGGGGTTTATTTTCTGGAGGAGTAGGGGGGGGGGGGGGGGGGGGGGGGGGAAGGAATAATGTACTTAACGAATCATTTGTAGAATCTCACAATATCTTGCTCTCTCATTTTCACATCAAACTGAAGTTTGTTAAGGTCATGGATCGAATTGGGGAAGTATTTTTGTATCTTTGTGATATATTTCCAAGACTTAGTGAGGCCAAAATCAAGAAAGGTGTATTTGTCAGTCCACATATATGTCAACTCTTCCGAGATTTGAGGATATCCTCACAAGTGATTACAAGTAAGCTTGGAATATTTTCCAGCTAATAGCCACAAACTTTCTAGGAAACAAGCCTGACAATTACCAGGGGCCTGTAGAAACCGTTTTGCAATGCTACGAAAGACTAGGATGCAACATATCCTTGCAATTACACTTTTTAAACTCTCATGTGGATTTCTTCACTGCGGAGCTATCAATGATGAGCATGAAAACAGTTTAATCCGGACATTTTTACCTTCGAAAAAAGGTACCAAGAGAAATTGAATGTAGCAATGCTAGCATGCTATAGTTGGACCCTTGTTAGAGATGCTCAAGGAACATATTTCAAAGCACAGTCAAAAAGGCGTCGCCGAATCCCCCATTCGGTAATGTGAGACAATGGTTCACAGTAGGTTCACCATTACGTGGATCTCGGTGTAGGTTCCCAACTTAGCTGACATGAACAGTATTTCCATGTTAAAACTGTAGACATGTACGTGGTCAGTAAACATTACCTGACTTTATCCATAGCCTTGCTACTGGAAACTGGTCGCCAAAGCCTAACAATTTAATTAATAAAGGGGTCACTGGATCAGCAACTCGAAAAAGTATTGCGGAAATGGTTGCGTTTAAAAGCAGCAATTCGAATGTCTTGAACAGCTCGTGTTAAGGTTAGTACCATATATATATATATATATATATATATATATATATATATATATATATATATATATATATATATATATATATGCATGTATTTGTCAATTTGATTAGTTACTTATTCTGCTATCGATTATCCGTCAGCTGTTGATTTTGTTCTCCCATCAAAGTAAAACTGTCACATCATCAGTAGTAAACTAGTGCTTCTATAGGTTGTTATAACCGGGCATGGGGTTGAGGGATGAACTCTCAACACCAAGTAAATGCTTCTATCGCGTGCGTCTTTTATAGCCTCTGACAACAAAGTCCAACTCCTGGCCTTCGCGCAGCATAACTGTTTTGACTAACAGGAGAAGGGGTGAAATACGAGTCACTAGCGCCTTAAAACCAGTAGTTTCGAGCAGGTAGGGCTCGAAAGCTTAGGAAGGCAGCTCATCTAGAAGAAGAAAAACGCTGATTTCAAACCATCCGAAGCCTTGCAGATAGTATACTGGCGTATCTTGTCGGGTTTTGTCAGATATGGCTGTGCAATCTGTTTTCTGATTACTCTGAAAGTTGGTCAGCATCTACCAAACCTGGCAACCGACGATGTGCGAAGGAACACACGAAAAAAGGATACAATACATTTTCCTGGAGTGAGGAAAGACAACCTCAGCTGAGTGTTGTGGCAGGGTAGACCCGGCCCTTAGCCTTGGTTGGCGGTGTGTCTAGGAGTGAAGCCCCGACATGCGAACATAAAGAGCATTGGTCTGCTGATTGGACAGCTTCTGCAGCTTGTCTTGTTCGAAATATATTGGTATTACCTTTCCCTTGGAGTAAACAAGGCAGACCTAGATAGGGACAATACTGCATGGGGAACAGGGTCTCTATATTTCTGCCCGGGCTTTGTGCTAATAGCACAATTACTATCGTCTGACAAGACGAAAAGAGTCAATGAGTATAGTCATCGCTTCTCGCAACAAAGATGTCCCGTTACATTCCAGTTATCTACACGCTCCAGTCGACCCAGCTATAATAATGTGCATGTTTATTTTTAAAAACAAGAACAGATCACTACCACATAACAATATCTGAGGTCTAGTAGAAAAAGTCTTTAACACTACGACAGTGTCTACTGTGGGACTAGCTTTAAATGTTACTTCAACTGTAGCCAATATGACTTTATCCTGTTTTATTTGACACACCTTTTGTTGCTGTTGTTGATGAAATTGTGTGTCTCTTCTAACAGCTAATAATTGTTTTATCAAAAACATGTGGCTATTTTCTCTGCGCTTCGCTGAATTTTGTGAAAACCAGTTCGGAGTCTGTAATTGGTAACAATAGATCGAGTTGAAACATTCCATTACGAAGTCTGTAATTGGCAACAACAGATCGAGTTGAAACATTCCATTACGGAGTCTGTAATTGCCAACAACAGATCGAGTTGAAACATTCCATTACGGAGTCTGTAATTGGCAACAACAGATCGAGTTGAAACATTCCTAGTCAAAGATTAAAGCAGCTCGTAGACTCCCCAAGAAAATCTTGCGTCATCAAAACACTTGACACTTTTATTTTTGAAATGTTTGCAATTCACACTTATAAATATAACTATAGCGGATCCATCATTACCTGTTTTTAGCGACAAATATATGCACATTCCTATATATATACACAAACACATGCATATATATATATATATATATATATATATATATATATATATATATATATATATATATATATATATATATATATATAAACACATGCCTGTACATACATACATATATATATATATATATATATATATATATATACATACGCACACATACACACACACATACGCATGCTTGCGTGCATGTCCGCGCATACATTGACTGTCGTCGGAAAAGAGTATTTAGAACGCTGCAGAAGGAGACAATCGAATATTTTTTTATAAAATTGTAAATCGTCTTTCTGTCTTTTAATTCGTGATCAAGATCCGAAGAAATTGTGTACAAAACTGCATCTCATATCCAGATGATTTCTTGCATGCAGCTTTGGAATATCCATGACGCTAAAACATTGATATTATTTAGTCCATAGATGTTACGAATTTTATACATCGGCCAATTTCTTTGATCTTTTAGGACCATTGCAAAGAAAGAAAAAATTAAATTTTAAGATTTTACAGTACGCAGCTTAATTTCTGGTCGTATTTTGTTCAAAGGCGTATCTCCGTAATGTCTTGATAGATCAATTGGGTGTTTGTGTTGCCCATTATGTACAATCGTAAAAATTGCACTAAGAGGAAACAGTCAGTATAGCCTTTCGGTAACCATTACACCGCAAGGTTGTATCCACTGCGCAGCTAATTTTATGTTGCTTAAAACAATTGAATATTGAAATGTATTTGTTGTCATTGTATGTGCACTTACATTGTTTTGATAAACATACGTTAATTCACCCAATTCTGATAATCAGTATGTCGACAAAAGATGATAATAGTCCTTCCGAATATATCGATTTAAAGAGGTTGATAATTGTTACTGGCTGGACTAATTGTAATCCATCTCGTTGCCAGTACTGTTTTTCTTCCCGAAGTACATGTTCAATACATTTCTTCTAGAACTGAATGTCTAATTTGGCTGGCACTAACGTGTCAGCATTTCAACTTCACACATTTTAAATGTTCTGTTATGTTCGGCAACTTCTCCATTCACTTTAGCCCAAGAAGCTCTACAGGGTTTCATCATCATGTAGCATGTCCTTTGTAGAACGTCGCTCTTTTGCCTGGCACCATACCTTCCATCACCGTCCTCTCAAGACCGTTGTGTCTCTTGATGTGACCAAAGTATTTGCATTTTCTAGCCAAAATGGAATTGATAAACCAGTTCTCCTCTATGCTCAGCTCTTGCCGAATGTCTACATTTGTTCTTTTCTCTGTCCAGGGTATTCTGAGAATCTTTCTGTAACATTTTGACTCGAAGGATTCGATTCTTTGTCTAGAAGTTTTGGTAATCGTCCATACTTCACAGCCATAAGCTGCCACAGGAAAAACATAGGCTCTCAAGACTTTTACTTTTATCGTTTTGTTGGTGCCCTGCCATAATTTCTTCAGGCTGTTCAGTCTCTGCATTGCCATGGCTATTCTTCTTCTAATTTCTTTCGAGCAGTCACCATTTTTGTCAATTCTGGAGCCCATATATTCAAAATGTGTAACCTGATCTATTTCCTCACCACCCACTGTAAATTTATGCTAACATTGTGTTTTATCGGTGGTCATTATCTTTGTTTTGTTTATGTTTATGAACAGATTTCGATCTTTACTATGTCCATTAAGGGCTGAAAGTAGCTGCTCTAGCCCTTCCGCACTTCTTCATAGTATCACTGTGTCATCTGCGTATCGTAACTCTGGAATCTCGTACCCCCCAATCGCCGTAGTCACAGCGCTAAAAAGCCAGAAAAACACTGAGCTTAATGACTTAAGAGCAGCACTCTGCAAACTGTGCCAGCAGTCCGCAGAAAAAAGGGTAGTGGTACAGTGGGTCCCATCACACTGCAACATCCAAGGCAACGAGCAGGCAGACAGACTGGCAAAAGAAGGTGCAAGACTACCACAAACAGATACTAGTATGACGTACGAAGAGTCAAAACGGCTTATCAAAGCCAGATACATGACCAAATTGGAAACCGAACATACTGGTTACACCAAAAACGATGGCCATTACCAGTTGAACCGAAGAGAGCAGGTCGTTGTCTTCAGACTTCGCACTGGCCACAATAGACTGAGGTACCACCTATTCAACAAATTGAAGATAGGTGGTACCGACGAATGCCTGTGCGGTACCGGTAAAATGACCGCTGAACATCTGCTGCAGAACTGCCCGGCATACGAGGATCAGAGAGAGCAGATGTTGCCATCACCAGTGGAACTGCAAGACAAGCTCTATGGCAGTGGCGACAGCCTCAGGATGACCGCCACTTTTTTAGAAAAAATAATGGTTACTGTCTGACTGCGTACGAAGAAGAAGAAGAAGTACCCCCCCCCCCCCCCCCCCCCCCCCAATCGTAAATGGGTCAAAACTTTCAATGTTCTCATCTTCTCGTACATTTCTCATTATACATTCCGCAAATATGTTATACAGATAAGGTGAGAGGATACATCCCTGTCGGACTCCCTTTTCTACTGCAAACCAATCTGATGTTTGCCCAGATACTCGGACAGCGGCGTGTTGATCTTGGTATAATGTTTCAATGAGATGGACTATATGCAAAGGAAACCCCATTTCCTTCATGATTCTCCATAGATTTTGATGTTTTACTGTGTCCAAGGCCTTAGTGTAATGAATGAAACATGTGTACAGGTCTACATTAAACTCTCTACATTTTTCATAGGTATTCCTTAAATTGAATGTGTGGTCCCGGGTCCCTCTGTCTTTCGTAAAACCTGCCTGGACTACGTGAATTTCAGATTCAAACCTTTTCTCTATCCTTCTTAATAGGATTCGCAAGAGTATCTTGCTAGCATAGCTGATCAGTGCGATAGTTCGGTAGTTCGTGCACAGCTTCAGGTTGCCTTTTTTGGGGAGGGGAAAATAAATTGATTTCTTCCATGCTTCTGGCCACTCTGCACTGTGCCATATATGTTTACACAGCTTGTGATAGACTCGAGCCCATGCCTCTTCTCCTGCTTGTATTAACTCTGCTGGGATATCATCACATCCTGGGGACTTTCCCTTTTTCAGGCTTTTAATTGCAGAGCGTACTTCTTCCAATGTTGGTTCAGGTTCTTTCTCATCCTTTAGTAGGATTGTTACTGAGCGCTATGTGCTATCTCCAGACATGGTTCTGCAGTACTCTCTCCATCCATTCAGTATGTCTTTGGTTTCTGTTAATGTGTTATCCTCTTTGTCATTTATGACATGTGGAACCGGACGGAATTCCCTTGTCAGTGTTCTTATTGCTTTGAATGCATCTCTTTCTTTGCCTTGTTGTTGTAGGTTTTCTATATCCTTACATGTTTCTACTATGTATCTTCTTTTATCTTTTCTTATTTCTCTTCTAACTTTTCTTGCGCACTTTTTATAAGCTGTGGTGGTCCCCTTACTTCCCATTTGTTTTAATTGTTGCCTTTCTGAAATGAGTTTCTGTGGTTGCTCTGTTATATAGCTCTGTGTCTTGTGCAATATCTTTGGAATCATTTTTTTTGCTGTCGAGATCAAAATATCCCTTGCGTACGATGTCAACTCCTCAGATGTAATCTCTTCCTATATAGCAAGCAACGCCTCAAATTTGTTTTCTACTTTGATGTTGTATTCAGTAGGTATTGCTGATACATCGAAGCGTATTGGCTGGCAACCCTTGTCAATCCTACGCAGTCTTGTTTGGAAAACCGCAAACATCAATTCGTGGTCCGAATCGCAGTCTGCTCCTGGCAGCGTTTTTGTCACCAGCACATTTGATCTCCATCTTTGTTGGATGTAGTCTACTTGGTTTCTGCTGTTGCCATCAAGGGAGGTCCACGTGTACAATCTTCGTGGATGTTGTTTGAAGAACAATAGGCATTGCCGGTCTTTCCATAATTAGAAGCATATCATTTGTCAGTCAGTGCCTGAAAATGTGTCCATTCATTTCTGTGTGATAGTCTTTACAGTCGGTACTTTTTTATTGGAAAATAAGTTCAGCGTCATGGACAAGTTCTTTTCCACTGTTTCCGGCATACGTTTGCATAATGCGTTGCCTTTTGATGCTTGGAATGTTCTTTTCATTTTCACTGTCAACTGATTGCCATTCATTACCATAAGTGTGGTGAGCATTGACCGAGCATTCGTCTAAGTATACATTATCATAGCCTTGCCTTCGCGGTTCACGTATCTGTCTCAGGTATTTATATAACATATAATATTCCTGCGGACTGAAGCTTTTCTGTATGTAAAGCTCTTACAATTTTCCAAAGAGTACTTTTGGAAATGTCAATATTGCAGTCGGATTGCAATGTTAATTTTGGTTTCCGGAGAGTAACAAGTTGTTTTTTCGTCAAAAGTTTCAAAATCTCCCGTTTCATGATATTCTTTACTCGAAATCATGAAATGTCCTTTTCCTACCATGCTTGACATTTTTTCGGTGTCGTTTGTCTTATTTCTCTATTTCACAAAGTGGTGTGCGTTGCACTTTGCTTTTAATTTTGCGCCTGATGGTCCACTGCATTTTATGTAAGGGTCTGCGTCCTCTTGCATTTCTATTTGTTTGCTTTCACGGGGTAACGGCTGATGCAATGATGTGGAGCGAAGACAGCACCCTTGGGTTGTAAGCCGTGTCACTTAACCCCTAGCCCACGCCATCCTCTTAGACCTTGCTTGACATGAGTACACTCTTAGTCATGTCCAATCCAGCTCTAAAAGAATCATCTATCTAGATCGAGCGCCAATTATGTTCCTTTCTCTGGGCCATGAATATCGCAATATAAAAAACCCATCTTAGATTCCCTGGGGAAAAACTTGTATAGTAAAACGGTAACTCACAAATTATAATTTCGTGATACGCCTATATCTGAATGACTGCCATGAATGATCTTAGGTTGTTTTTCGAACTTGACAAAGTGTCTAATTGGCGCACGAGAAAATTAAGAACTTGTATTTACTCATTCCTTTTGAATGTCAAAACATATATTTTTAAAACAGCAGCGTATGTATATCGTACACATGTTAAAATTAAAATATGTCAATTTCAGTGATCTTGCTTTAAATATAGCCTAATGAATATATTTCTCTAAATGCATCAAATTTCTTGGAGAAAAAAAATATTTACTCAACGTCATGCATATTCTAATGCTGCATGTGAACAATCATTTGGATACGCCATGCAGTTTTGTAGAAAATTGCTTCGGACCTTGTTTATGAATTAAAAGACGGACTATAACAATAGTTTCTCCACTTTAAAAGTCTCCTCAAACACCAAGTAGTGAAAAAATGGGAATAAATGGGAGGGGCGGTGATGGCAGAACCCCACACGGATCTGACTTCCATGTTTACAAAACCTATTGGCCCACCGCACTCCTTCATCCCTAAACTTTCTTCCGCAGTTGAGATTTGAACCCACACCACTTTTGTTGATATATCATGACCTTACAACTCACAACCAACATTTGGAAAGGGAATATATTTATATACCTTGATAAGTTGATAAACTGTTCTTTTCTAGCAGTCGTAGCGCTGCGGGTCCTAACTTCACATCCAACGATCCTTATCCTGAGATATGGAGGTCCAGTTGATAGTGGGTATTACGTATTGTAAATTTTGTAGTGGCGTGCATTGGAATCTGACCAACGCAATGAGGGTCTACCCCGCGATCTTTTGTCGCTTCCGGGGTACCAGATTGTAGTTGACGCATTCCAACATTGATCCTTTCGTCTGATCATGTGACCTGCCTACTGTTGTGTTGCCCTGTTTGCGTGAACAACTGCATCACTCGCCAATGATACTTGCGGTATGTCTGAACTGTGTAGATTCTGCATGCGCAGGTTGCGGAGAGGAAGGTCGACAATGCGTCTCTAGAGAGAAGCCTGGGTCACTCCCAGAGTGTTCCCCATTTCTTTGGTACGTGTCAGTGAGTCATTACCAGAGCATATTGCAGATAAAACAGTGGAGTAGATGAGAGAGCGCGTAAGGTTCAATTTCAAAAACGATCCATGGCTGACTGGATGGATGAGAAGGCAGCCTAGCCCACGCGGCTATGTCTCGTTGTCCTAGTCTACACTGCATATTGAGAAGGTGCCAAAGATAATCATATTTCTCGTCGTCTTTCTAGCTTTTCCCATCAAGGAAGACTGGGTATAATAGCTGAAACAGTTGCATATAACATTGGTCTTGGAGACATTTTTGTTGCACAACTCTAACATGTGGTTGACTTCTTCGACTCTCTGTGATCACCACTATGCTGACAGCATATATATATATATATATATATATATATATATATATATATATATATATATATATATATATATATATATATATATATATATAATATATATTTATAATACGTGTGTTTACTGTAAATGTTCTCAATTGTATATAGCAGCTCTTTTTTTCTCTACTGTTTGCTCCGTGTGAAATATAATGCCATCATTGCAGCTGGCCCACTCACTTAAAGCCTGTATCGAAGCACTTGCGCGCGCTCTTATATAATGGTTTGGAAGTACTTTATATGATAAGGATATAGTGCAGTTGTGTGACACAATGTAAAGCTTATGTGTGAAACTTCATCTCACAAATTGCTGGAAAGCAACCGCATTAAAGAACCGTTGTGAAATTTGACATGATTTTGCAGTATTTTATTTTTGCTCATTTATGTTTAAAATCCACTTCATTACACTCACACCAGATCTGTAGGTGTTCTGTCCCTCTCAGTAAATGGCAAAGAGTGTAGATATTTATGTTTCCTGTAGCTCACTGGTTGTACATACTCCTGCTCTGTCCTCACATGTGCCTCACGTTGCTGAATCTTCTATGATTTAAAAAAAAACAACATTGTAATCTGGGCATTGAAAGTTTATCAATGACAGTGTCATCATTACAATGTCGCCTTGACCCATTACCAGTGTGCTCACTGCGTCGGTCCTCGGGGCCAGGACGTCAGCTCTCCTTCACGTAAACCCCAACGCTGAAATGACAGTAGATCCACACAAGGTATCCATGTCTTCTATTCATTCATGCCAGCGCCAGATAATTTGTTCCTCAAGAATGAATCAAGGACTGAGAGTCAGAGACGATTACGGCACTGCAGAAGTCATCCCATGGTTGTTGTCATGTATGTACTGCTCGGCTCAACAATCAACCTGCTTCCATATATTGCAGAGAACTCCACAACCTGCTTTCATATTGCTCAGCACAGATCCATCGTTATGTAGGACAGCTTCAACAACCTGGACATTGTTACTCTTTGCGTTCAGGATCTTTTGGTCATACTATATCTGCAGGCCAGTCGCCATGATGAAGTATGTAGTCTTCACCAGGTCGGAGCTGATGCCCCACAGCTTTTGTCTCTGCTCCGCACCCTCTGGCAGATCTGGTATCTCATTTCCCTATAAATTGGGCATTCCTGTAGAATATGCTCAGGGTTCTGACACCCTGTTCCACTCGGACACTCATCTGTGTGTGAGATCTTCAGTCGATATAGATGTTCTGTTAGTCTGCAGAGTCCAGTTCTCAGACGAAATAAAGTAGTCTGTTGATTTCTTTTGAGTTGGTGAATTGGTCTGGTGTACTGCTTATGTTTCTGTCTTCTCTCCATTGGTGTATATACTGATTTATGATGATGTTCTTGATTTCTCTGAATGGTACTCGATGATTAAATTGTGCCTTTTTGCTCTCATCTTTTGCCAGAGCATCAGCTCTCTCATTTCCCGTGATTCCGAAATTGGAGGGTAGCCACTGGAGCGCTATTGTTGAGGATCTCTGAGTTTTCCTAGTTCTGCTCTGATCTCTGATAACAGTGGTTCGTTGTTTGTTTTTTGTATTGTCTCTAATAGTACTCAGCCGTCCGTGAATACAGCTATTTTTGTTGGAGGTTGCCTTTCTGTTTGAAGTATTCTCAGTGCTCGCAGGAGGGCCATCGATTCTGCTGTGAGGTTTGTGGACACCTTTCCTGTTGGGAGGGCCTCTTCTGTTATATTCCCACTGCTTTGTCTTATGAATATGCTTCCTCCCCCGTTTCGACCTGCCCCCTCTGCTGAACCATCTGTGTACACCTGTGTCCATTTCTTGGTATTATATTTCTCCTCAATCATTGTTTGTGCTAACATTTTCAGCTCGTGGACACTGTGTTGGTCTTTTCTTCTGATTCCTGGGATCCCTGTACTTATTTCGATGTTGTTTATGTTGCAGCTTGGCTCTAATTAGTTGTTTACCTGGAGGCTGCTTTACCATTGCACCATCCTCTGCATTCTCTCCCCAATGTAGAAGTCTGTCATTTTATCGTTACTGTGAGTCCATTTCTCTCCACTTGGTCACTTGATCAGTCGTTCTCACTGCCTGTGTCATCCATCATCCTTGGCATGGGCTGTTTCTGTCTTGTCAGAAGATAGTAATTGTGCCTTGAAAAAAAGGTAGGTAACTAAAGTCCATGACGATAATGAATGTGACTCGTAAGACCAATCAGAGCAAAGAAGCATCTTCCAAAGTGTGTGCAGGGAAAGTAGGGCTGTTGCGGCATCGCGTGCATTACGGCATGGTGTGGTGTGTTTTCTCAAACGATGAGTCTTTAGCCTTCCGGCAATCAGTATCTCCTTTGTCTGTATTCTATAATTAATATTGCCACTTCATGTAACACGATCGATGGCGTCATGTGCCCCTAATTCCAACTTCATGCTTGCATCATTAATATCCCTGTGACCATATCCCAAACCGTAATTCTTCATAGAGAAGATATTTTGGTATTATGCCATCATCCATCCTCCGAGTGTGTCCAAGTCATCGGAGCCTTCAAAGACTAAGCATGGAAAATATTGTGACAGTGCCTGTTCTCTCCAACACCTCTGCATTGGTGATCTTGTCTTGCCACTCAACCCCAAGGATTCTACGCAGGCACCTCATGTGATAGCTGTTCAGCCGCCTCTCCTGTTGCATGTAGGTAGACCATGCCTCACTGCCATAAAGAAGGGCGCTGAAGTTCAACACATGCCTGGTAAACAAGTGTTTTTGTTTGAACAGTGAGCTTCTTGTTCTCCGAGACCCTTTTTGTTAATCTGCGCATTGTTGTTGCGTGCCTATCATGATATTGATATCTCGGCCTAAGGATACTTTAGTATTTACTGAGGATCCCAAGTAAGTAAAATGATTTTCTATATCGAGAACCTCATCATGAATATAATTAACTGGTAGCTTGTTTGCACTCTGGACCATAACGTGTTTTCGTTTTGCTGATTGTTAACTCGAACTCACATCAAGAATCCAAAAATGCAGACAGTAATCTTTGCAGTTCCTCCTCTGAGTAAGTCTTAATTGCGGCATCATTCGCAAAGAGCAGTTCTCTCATCAGAACCCTGTTCATTTTGGTCTTGGCTTTCAGCCTTTGGTAATTAAATAGGCCACCATCTGTGCGAGAATTAATGAAGATACCACCTTTCTAGTCACGAAATGCATGTTCCAAGAGAAGTGAGAAATATATTCCAAAGATGGAGGGGGCAAATAGACAGGCTTGTTTTAATTCGCACTTGATTGCGAACTCCTCTGAGGACGTGCCGTTAAAGTTGATGGTGCCTTTCATGCTAGTGTGAAACGATTCGATAATGCTCAGACGAATCGGTGGGCAACCAATACTCCTGAGCGCTTTGAACAGACCCACACAACTCACCAAGTCACATGTGTTCGTGAATTCTATGAAGGCAATATGTAATGGTTGCTTTTGTTATCTGCATTTCTCTTGAGACTGTCGTAACGAGAATATCATATCTGTGGTAAACCTATTCCCACGAAAACCGCTCTGTGACTCTGGGTAAACCTGGTCTCCTAGTACCTCGAATCTGCGCAGAATAATTCTGGCAAGTATCTTCCTAACGGTACATAGACGCGAATATCCTCTGTAGTTTTGCAGTCACTCCGGTCCACGTTGGTCTTGTTCAAGGTTACAATGCTCGAATTTTTGAAATCCTGCGGAACCTGTCCTTCATGCCAGCAGAATGTTATCAAATGGTTGATCTGTGGGGCAAGTATGTCTTCCTGATAACCTCTATTGGAATTCTATTTTTCCTGGAGCCTTGCTAGAAGCAAGGTCAGCAATAGCACAGTTAACTGCTACCATGGTTGGCAGGGAGTCCAAATGGCCCAGAGTTGGCATGACCTCGATGGCATCTTCTATTAGCTCTGTCTCGTTTAAATAGAGTTCAAGATAGTGATCTACTCATCTGTCTAACTTCTTCCTCTTATCAGTGATGATCTCCCCAGATAAAGCTTTTAGCGGCGCACTCTTTTTCACTGTTAGGCCCCTGGCTTTCTTTATTCCTTCATACATGCCACTAACGTTACCATTAATGAAGGCATGTTGGATATTCTCACATAACTGTTGCCAAAAATAATTTGCACACTGTCTAACTGTCCGTTGCACTTCCTTTCTCGCTTGTTTTAATACATCGAGAGTGTTTCGTGTTGTTTTATCTTTGTTTCTTAGTACTATTGCCGTTTTTCTGTCATCAATAACATCTCTTTAAATCTCTCAATCATGGTATTCTTCTTCTTCTTCTTCGTACGCAGTCAGACAGTAACCATTATTTTTTCGAAAAAAGCGGCGGTCATCCTGAGGCTGTCGCCACTGCCATAGAGCTTGTCTTGCAGTTCCACTGGTAATGGCCACATCTGCTCTCTCTGATCCTCGTATGTCGGGCAGTTCTGCAGCAGATGTTCAGCGGTCATTTTACCAGTACCGCACGTGCATTCGTCGGTACACCCTATCTTCAATTTGTTGAATAGGTGGTACCTCAGTCTGTTGTGGCCAGTGCGAAGTCTGAAGACAACGACCTGCTCTCTTCGGTTCAACTGGTAATAGGTATCGTTTTTGGTGTAACCAAGATGTTCGGTTTCCCATTTGGTCATGTATCTGGCTTTGATAAGCCGTTTTGACTCTTCGTACGTCATACTGGTATCTGTTTGTGGTAGTCTTGCACCTTCTTTTGCCAGTCTGTCTGCCTCCTCGTTGCCTTGGATGTTGCAGTGTGACGGAACCCACTGTACCACTACCCTTTTTGGTGCGGACTGCTGGCACAGTTTGCAGAGTGCTGCTCTTAAGTCATTAAGCTCAGTGTTTTTCTGGCTTTTTAGCGCTGTGACTACGGCGAGAGAATCTGTCAGCAGGACTATATGGCTCTCATTTTCACTGTGTGTCACCATTTCTTCCACTGCCGCCCTCAGTGCCTCTGCCTCCGCTCTGAAATTGCTTGTGTACTTACCAGTAGCGAATGACAGTGTTATTTTTCTGCCATTTGGTAGGTTCAGGAATGCTCCTGCCCCTCCGTTCTGTGTTTTGTTTGTTACAGAACCGTCGGTGTATGCATGGGTCCAGTCCATGCTTGGGTAGCTTTTCATTATGAAGCTTAGGGTAGTATCTCTCCTTTCTTTTTCAGTCTGGCAGTTTTTGTTTGCAATACCTGGTATATTTTCTACCACCTCTGGAAATATATCCTGCCTCCAGGTAGGTTTTCGTACAGTAGTGATGGGTTTTGGTGTTGTTAGTGCGTTTATGGGATCTTCGTGCATCTTTGCTTTGGCTATTTCTGCAAAGTTTCTCCGCTTTAGTTTCCCATTTCCCAAATTGTTTAGTCTCTGGTGCATTGGATGTTCGGTCAGTCTTCGGAGTTTCTCTGACTGCAGCTGGGCTCTGCAGTCTCTTCTATCGGTCATGGATTGCAGTTTTGTAATCTTTTCAAGTTCTACAATTGGCGTTGACTTCATGCCACCTGTTATAATTCTCATGGCTTGGTTTTGAAGTTTGTTAACTTTATCGAAAATCGCCTTCGCTGCTGTTGTCCATGCCGCAATGCCATACTCGAGAACTGGTCTCACTCTTCCAGTGTACAGTTTCTTTAGTATGCCTTCGTCTGCTCCCCAGCTTGTGCCAGCAAGTTTCCTCATGATTGCCATTCTTTCTCTGGCTTTCATTCGGTTTCTCTCAATCTGACTTTTCCATGTCATGCGCCGATCAATTGTGACTCCCAGATAGGTTGGGTTGTCGTTTGGCTGCAGGATTTTGCCATTTAGACTTAATTTGGTACTTTGGGGTTTTAATGAAAGCGAGAATATTGTGCATGTGGTTTTCTCCTCCTTTATTTTGACCAGCCATGAGTTCGCCCACTCTTCCAGCGATGTTAGGGCCGTCTGCATCCGATTTCTTGCTATGGTGAGATTCTTTTCAGAGGTCCACATAGCCAGATCGTCTGCAAACATTGAGCTATGGACTCTTCTTGGTATATTCTCTGTAATATCGTTTATATATACCAGGAAGAGTGTGGGTGACAATACTCCCCCTTGGGGTACTCCCTGCTCGAGTGTCACCTTTTTGCTCATCTGCCCTTGTACTTGGACTCTGGCCGTTCTTTGTTTGAGGTAGTGGTTGATCCACTTGTACATCTTCCCACAGACATCACTTCTTCTTAGCTTGACTCTAAGTCCATCTTTCCAGACTTTGTCAAATGCCTTTTCCAGATCCACCCAAACAGCTACTGTGTGTTTCTGTGCCTGGTAGGCATCTTCTATCTCCTGGGCTATGAGGATGACCTGGTCCTCAGTGGATCTGTGCTGTCTAAAGCCGGCTTGCTGTGGAATTAGTATTCGTTTTTCTTCCAGATGCCACATCAGTCTGGTGTTTATCATCGGTTCCATCAGCTTGCCGACACAGCTCAGTAGGCTTATGGGCCTGTATCCATTTGGATCTGTTTTGTCCTTTCCTGTTTTTGGTACTGGTACCAGTATTGCGTCTTTCCATGCCTGAATCATGGTATTCAATATCAGGAAGTCAATTCTAGCGTAAACGCATTTCGCTCTTTTGCCTTGGTGTACTATGTTGGACACAGAGCCTCCTTCAGACCATCTTTCCACCACAAATTCGGTTTTCCGCGAGTGCGCCTGAAGTTGTAGGGCCACAAGCACGTCCTTCCATGTCACCTGCGTTATCCGGCTTGCGCACCACATGACTGACCCATCTGTATTTTCGTCACATAGCGACATGTATGATATCAGTGAAGTAACTTCAAGGTCTGATCTCTCCGTTATGGATTTTCGAAGATATATCTTCGCTGTTCTTCGCTTTATTGCACATTGGGCATCGCAGAGTATACCTGCATCAGTTTTAAGTAAGTTCCTCGCCTCGCAGCCATACACCATGGCTGGGGTAATCAGGCTGTTATATGTGTGATCTATAGGGATGTCTGTTTGCATCTATTGCAGTGTGGGTTTAATAGAGTTGAAGCTGAGCGAGCGCGTTGCTATCCTTCGGGACATCCTCCGATTCATTGAATGGGGTTTCGTGATCTCTTGGTCTAAGTAGATTATACCAAATTACGTTTTAGAAGGGCAATCTCCAATGCGCATATCTTGTTTTGGCAGAAGGTGTTGAGCATGAACTGGGTTTTATTTGTAGGCCAACGGTACTTCTTGCTATGCAGAGCTCATTTAGTCTTTCCTGCTACTTCCAATACCTTTTTCATGGAATTGGTAGCGGGAAATTGAGAACGAACAAGGAAGAATGAGGAGGAGGGGGAGGAAGAAGAGGAGGAGAAGGCTTTTCTCCCCTTTTTCGACACTGTGGCCGAGGATGACTGCGTCATCTATGAACCTGAGAGGTACAAACATTTCTCCGTCTAAAGCTATATCCCCCCTGCCCAGATTAAAAAGACCTCCTCAAGGGCCGCTATGATGCGAAGAGCTTTGGAGAGATTGTATTACTCTGTCGGACATAACCATGTATCGGTATAGTGATCGGACTATAGAAGAGGGTGATATCCGTTGTGCATCCGCTGTTTATCTCATCTATCAGTTGAGCGCATTTTTCTGCAACTCTTTGATTTCTCAGGACATTCAGCACCGCAGTTGTTTCGATGCTATCGAAAGCCTTCTCATAATCTACGAACACAAGGCAAAAAGGCATATGTATACTTCATGCGCCTTTTCCATCAATTGGTTGATTGCGCGGATGTGGTCAGTGATCGATAAGCCGTTCCTGAGACCTGACAACTCTCGTAGTTTCCATCCAATAGTTTGTTGGCGATCAAATGGATGAGAGCAGACAGATCGGACGTTAGTTTGTTAGGTTTTTCTTGTAACCTTTTATCTTTATTGATTAGAATGGTTTTAGACGTTTTCCATTCGTTGTCGATTTGACATTTGTTTAGACAGATGTTGAACAGAGTAGCTAAATGTCGCGCTATTGTCTCGCCAGCCAGCCTGGATTACTTCATTTATGATTCGGTCTTGCCCTGGGGCTCTACCTGGTTTAAGTTATTTGATTCATGTGCCACCTCATCTGATGTGATCTTTGGTACGGGCACAGATTCGGTCTTGTCCTGGGGCTCTACATGGTTTAAGTTATTTGATTCATGTGCCACCTCATCTGATGGGATCTTTGGTACGGGCACTGATTCGGTGTTGTGTTTCATGTTTTTTGACTATCGTCTTTGATGTAAAGAGTTTGGTGTAGGGCCTCTGACATTCTGCCTCTTTAAGTCTGTTCTATCTGTCACGTTGACATCCTCTGCATTTATTAGGGCAGTGTCAACATGCAGTGGGTTACTATTGTCCGCGTCTGCTCGATCGACTATAAGCATATTTCAGATCAAAGCACAGCGAGTATGTCTTGCTTGAAGGAGCAAAGTAACGTGTGAAAACCTTCGTTTTTGTTTAGGTGGAGATAAGAGGCAATAAAGTCGGGAACTAAAGACAGAACTCAGAGCTTTCCAAAGCGTTATCCTACTATTAGTCAGGGGCAATTACAGTACTGCCCATAGGCGTACATGGTGGACTTCCTGTAATAAGCGAAACGGGAAAGAAATCTGATCACTTAGAGTGAACAGATTTTATTTTTGCCTAAATTGGGTCTTGAGAACGAACCACGTCTTGTTCGAAAAAGGTCAGGAGAACCATAAGATCTAATGTCTTATTCGAAATATGGCCAGGAGAACCCTGGGATAAGATCACATGGCTTATTCGAAATATGGCCTTGAGAACCCTGGGATAAGATCACATGGCTTATTCGAAATATGTCCTCGAGAACCCTGGGATAAGATCACATGTCTTATTCGAAATATGGCCAGGAGAACCCTAGGATAAGATCACATGTCTTATTCTAAATATGGCCAGGAGAACCCTAGGATAAGATCACATGGCTTATTCGAAATATGGCCTTGAGAACCCTGGGATAAGATCCCATTGCTTATTCGAAATATGGCCTTGAGAACCCTGGGATACTCTCCCACATTTTGTTCAAATCGGGTCAAGACAACCCTGGGATAAAATTCCCTGTCTTGGTCGGAAAAAGATAGATGAACCCTAGGAATCCTCAGGGAATAAACTCTCACAGAACAGGTGTACCACCTTCCCAAGGTTTGGAAATCATTTTGGTCTAAGAGCGAGTTGTGTGTCTAAGGCCTCCTCCGAGAGCTCATTCTAACCATTGTAACAAGATTTAGTATAACAGCCTGGTTCAGTCAAACAGAGAGCGCCAGATTCATTACAACACCGACGGCCTGGACAAAAGTCAGAGACGGGATTAGCTAGTTAGCCAATAAATTGCAATTCACGATTTTTATAAAGTTGAGTGAATTGTCTAGTTGAGATAGAAGACTGAAAATCTGGGTCAATTAGTTGCAGGTGTTCCATCAATAGCTTGTGCTTACATCACCTGGATTAGATAAGAGTTTGACATGTTTTAAATTAATTAGTTTATTTTTGTTATTGTTGTAACATATACTTTTGTATTAAATTAACTGCTTTTTGTGTTATGTCGAATCAAGTCTTATAGTATTCTATGTTTGAGTCTTAACGTCAAATATTTAACGTTCTGACTTTTATATTTAATTTATAATTGGGAAGGTCTGTTTCATTATGTCTAATAGACTAACGCAGTATCTACAATGCATTGTCTCGTACCTGTACATATTGAAGTTAATAGAAAACCCGTTTTGGTTTTCCGTTTCGTTAAAATGAGAACAGCGAATGATAGGTGGTCACTATCTTCCAATACGGTCCATTGTGTGGAGGGAGAGACAGTACTAGAGATACGTACTAGATCGATGACCACATCAGGAGTTCCAGGTCAGGTCACCAGTTTTGTAGAGCCGTCGTCTTTCCAAATTACAAAGTTTGTGCTGAGAAGGGCCTAACTTAAAGCAACCTCTTGCCTGTTCTTAGTGGATCTTCTCAAATCGTTGGTCCTAGCATTATAGTCACGGATTATAATATACTTCATGCCGGGCATATCCGGTAACTCTGTTAGAAAATCTAAAAATCCTGGTATTTAATCAGGCACGTGTGTCTGATGCCAGGTAAGACAAATGTTGAGTAAACGCATTTCACTCTTTTGCCTTGTACCAAATTGGACCCAGTACCTCCATTATCTCTCCACCTCAGCCTCGGTCCACCGCGAGGGCGGCTAAAGTTGTATGGCAACCCCGACGTCACTCTACGTGCCCATCTGTTATCCGACATGCGCATTACATAGCCGGTCCATCTGTATTATCGTAACAGAGCGTCAACTATGATGTCATAATAGTAAGTTCGACGTCTAATCTCTGCGTTTCGGATTTGGTCTCGAATTGAGATTATTGGGCATCACGGAGTCTTATCTCCACCAGTTTTCCGTAGATTCCATACCTCGCAGCCATATACCGTTGCTGGAATAACTACACTGGTTAAGTTATGAGCCCTAGAATTGTTGTTTCGCATCTGTAGCAGTGTGGGTTCAATACAGTTGAAGCTGAGCCAAACCGCTGTTATCCTTTGTGAGATCTTCCGATTTATTAAAAGGGAGTTCGTGATCTCTTGGACAAAGTAGATATACGAATTTACATTTTCGACAGAACAATCTCCAAAGCACATATCTTCTTTTTGGTAGAAGGTGTTGAGCATGAACTTGGTTTTCTTTCTATTGATTTATTGGCTTGCTTGTCCAAATTCATTCACGTTTTTCTTCGCTTCTTTGACGTCGTGACGGAGGATGACTATGTCATCAGCGAACCTCGGATGAGTAAGAATTTACACCGTCTATGTTTATACCCTCATCCTCCCAGTCCATGTTTTTAAAGACCTCCTCAAGGGCTCCTGTAAGAGCGTTGGTGATATTGATCACTCTGTCGGACGTCACGCTGTTACTGTTAGATTACTGTTAGAAAAATGCTATAAATATTTGTATAGATAAACAAATATAAATATTGTACTTATAAGCGTTTATCCATTTACTATTTTCTTAAACCAACCTGGGCCGCCAGCAGAAATAAGCTCGAAACCCAGCCACCATACTATTTGGCATGGGACATAGTCTATATGTTATTCTGATAAGGTGACATAGTGCACGTAGCGAATACTGCGCTCACATTTGATTTATGAGCAATGGGAGCACGTGGCACGTGTTGGCAACATCTGTTCCTTCTCGCTTTTGTCACTGTAACGCAGTCTCGCAACGTACTACTAGTCACGGCAGTATGCCCATGGGATAGGGTTACAGAGCGCTCAAGTTGCACTCATAATACAGTTTTAATGTGGGGTCTTTGAGTGTGGCATAGGTTATTTTAATGAGGAGAGGTGTCTAAATGAGGGATTAATTACATATCTACGTTCTTAGAACTGCATTTATTTTCTTAATCGAATTTTCGGGAAGCTGTATACTACATACATGACAGTTTTTATAAGTTGTATCACAATCAAGATCATACAACAAAGATGCCGTATTCAAAAGGGGAAAAAAGCACGCTTGATTATGTAATATAATATCTAATAAATTCTTGAAGACGACTTTAGATTACATCGTCTAATTTACTAATAATTGTTTTCTCACTCACCGACAGTCGCCAACTAAAATAAATGTAGGTCATGGGATTCTCCAGGATTCTTTTGTTGTATAGATTTACTTTTTATTCATCACCTTTTCTTGTTGTTGAACCAATTTTCTACATTTACGTTCCCTTATTTATTTTCGAAAACATCTTTTATCAACTGCCCATCATCTTTTCTTACTTGTATCCTTTGCTTCTTGTTGTTCTTAGTCGTTTTTATTTACTATTCACTTTGGTATCCTATTCTTCGTTTGTCTCTTTTTCTTCCTAAAATAGAAATGGATGTCGTTCGTCGTCTGATTAGATAACTTGCCTAGTTTTCTTTATTTTTTCCATCTACCGATAAACTTCGTTCGCTTCCTCCGTCCACCTACGTTATTCTTTTCATCAAATAACTCTCTGATCGGAATGATGGTTTACATGTTTCAGCAAGTCTATCGATTTCTTGCAGACCGAACGTAATCATTCATCTCATAGTCTTTCACACGTATTGTTCATTATACTGTTGGATATAGAACTACAATCTTGCTAGATGTGATCTGATACAAGCTTAAAAGTTTCAAGAGCTTGATTTTTTATATTGAGCGTATTCTATGGCATTATATCTTTAAATGAGAGACTGTGATGAATTGTTTGGATGACAGAATGTAATAATCTGTTTGGAAGACAAAATGTGATAACCTGTTTAGGTGACAGAATGTGATGAATTTGTTGGATGACAGAATGTGATGAATTGTTTGGATAACATAATGTGATGGGTTGTGTGGATGCAAGAATGTGATAACTTGTTTGGATGACAGAATGTGATAACCTGTTTGGATGGCAGAATGTGATGAATTGTTTTGATGACAACATGTGATAACCTGTTTGGATGAGAGCATGTGATAACCTGTTTTGATGACAGCATGTGATAACCTGTTTGGATGACAGCATGTGATAACCTGTTTGGATGACAACATGTGATAACCTGTTTGGATGACAGCATGTGATAACCTGTTTAGATGACAGAATGTGATAACTTTAAAACGACTTTGATGACAATTGCTAAGTTCATATCTGAAAATGATTGACTGAGATTATAATTGTTAATGATAGGCTTGGATTATACATGTGGATGCTAGGCTTAGATTTTGACATATGAATGGTAGGCTGGGATGGCATAGGCAGAGTGATACTCATTGAAATGATTTAGACTAGTTTTGTATAGGGTGCAATGATATAGACATATGTGATATAGACTAAATATAAATATATATATATATATATATATATATATATATATATATATATATATATATATGGTGATTCACACTAAAATGGTATATCATACGGCTATATTGGCTAGCAGGCAGCAGAGTTGGACAGTTCAGGCTGGAGTGAAATAGATTGAGATGATACACGCTCGGATAGCATAAAATGTAATAATATAGACTAAGGTGATATAGACTAAGATTATATAGACTGTAATGACACAAACTTATATGATATAGGTTGCATTTACGTAAGTACATAATTTGCTCGCCGCAAGCGAAGATGGCACCATCACCAGACTGTCCTCGTCCTGAAGATGTACCTTGCGCTGAATTAGGATTATAATGGGAAAAAAGCTGCGTTGAACATCAATCTCACTCTCTCGTCTTGAGTTACCGGGAACCAGTGGCAAGACGTACAGTCAAGACCACGGGAAGTAGCTCAAGATGCAGACATTCAGGTCGTACAATCCGTGAGACCAGGGATCGCTTGAAACTTGTGGGAGTCGATCGTCCACCATCTCCTTGACGATTTGATTAGCGAATGTCGTACCTCTCGACAGCAGCAGCCCCACGAGTTGGCTAGAAAACGCTGCTGCCGAACAGCGCCCACATATGTAGGTCTAGGTGAGGGACCGTTAACACATGATCATCTTTAGTTTAGATAAATTATAGCCATGATTAATCAATGGCTGAGGGGAGATTCTGGTCATGGCATGTAATGCAAATATACGGAATTTCCAAGTAGGTCATGCACACGGTCAGGAACTCGAAGTGGTTGACCGTTTTAAATATCTTGGGTCGATTGTCAGTGATGAAGGATCAAAATGTGAAGTGTTGGCCAGAATAGCACAGACAATAGCGGCGCTTGCACGGCTCAACAAAATCTGGCAAGATAAACGGTTAGCACTACGCACGAAAATCAGATTAATGCGTACACTGATCCTGTCAATATTCCTCTATGCTTGTGAGACATGGACAGTTACAGATGACCTTCAACGAAGGATACAGGCCTTGGAGATGAGATGTTTCCGAAAACTTTTAAACGTCACGTACAAAGATCGAGTTACAAATGAGGTAATACGAGATAGAACTACAACAGCAATAGGGCCTTTCGAAGATCTCTTGGCAACTGTCAAAAGAAAGAAACTCACTTGGTACGGTCACATATCGAGATCAAATGGTCTTGCAAACACATTCCTCCACGGGAAGGTGCATGGCAGACGACGAAGAGGCCGGCCCAAAAAGAGATGGGATGACAACATACAAGAATGGACTAGTCTCCGACCAGAAGAGTCACAGGCAGCGGCATCTGACAGAGAGGGATGGCGTGGAGTTGTGATGATGTCTTCATGTGTGCCCCAACGACCTCACCGGTTACGGGATGACCTGACCTGACCTGACCTGACCATGCACACTAACCAAGGACGGTGCGCAATCTGTAGTGACGTCCTATCCAACAACGTACATTCTATAACTGCGCTGACATATATTTAAATGATACACAATTAGATGATATAGTCTAAGAATGTACAGATGGCATGAAATAAACTAAACTGACACTGACTAAAAATATGTGTTTGAATAATATAGACTGATTATATATATATATATATATATATATATATATATATATATATATATATATATATATATATATATATATATATATATATATATATATATATATATATATATATATATATATAATGTATGTATGTGTGCATCTGTGTGTGATTGTGTGGGTGTGTGACGCAGCGTGCCCTAGTGATGAAACGTCTGTTTCACATGGCCAACCAACCTGGTTCGAATCCCGCGTGTCCAAATTGGCAGATCCTTTTTTTTCTGAATGCGATCGCACCTTCACGTACGGAAAGTAACAGCAAACTGCCGCACTGCACACCCGCTAGAAAACGTAGAACAACTAGCAGTATATACAAACACACACATACGTGGGTAAGTCAGTAAATAAGTCATAAACTAATATGGGATAACTCCAGAAATGTAGTTAGTAGTTTCTGGAGGTGTCATTAGGTCGCAGTAACATCCAGTTTTGTGTTTACTGTGTGTAGTAGATGGTAGGTGTCGCATGCACGTGCACAACTAAATTACAAGGTTTGTGCTCAGTGTCAAATCAAAGAACAGCGTGCTGTTATGTTGTTCGGTTGTTTTTTTTTTGGTTTGGGGGTGGGTGGGGGGGGGGGCGAGGGTGGGAGGGCAGAGGGCTTTGGGGATGACTTTCTCCGAAGGATATTCATAACGAAGTACTTCCTGTTAACGTGAGAAGTGTTTATCGCACACATTTTCTGAAGGACTAACTAATGTTGATAAAACCCGACCTCGTCGTTCTATTCAGATTATTACAAAAGCATCTGTATGACGGGTGTATGAGATAATTGATGCTGACAGTAGAGTAACGATAGAGACTGTTGTTATCTTTTAGTTCTAAACAGGGATGTTATCTTTTAGTGACAGAATAAGATGTTATCTTTTAGTGACAGGCTGAGATGTTATCTTTTAGTGACAGGCTGAGATGTTATCTTACGATGACAGGCTGGAATGTTATCTTTTAGTGACATGATGGGGTGTTATCTTTTAGTGACATCCTGAGATGTTATTTTTCAAAGGCAGGCTGAAATGTTATCTTTTAGTGAGAGGATGAGCTGCTACCTTTTAGGACTGGCTGGGATGTTATCTTTTAGTGACATTTTAAGGACTCCGACGAAATAAGTAAAATGCAAGAATTTCAACTTTTTGTGACAAATTGGTATATGTTTCAGAAACAGATGTGGATGCTTTCTTTTAGTGACAGGCTGGAGTGCTTTCTGTTAGTGACAGGATGGGATGTTATCTTTTAGTATCCTACTGAGAAGATTAGTTTTTTTTAACATAATGGAGTATTGTATTTTAGTGAGAGCATGTGATTACATATTCTAGTTGCAGGCTTGGATGTTGTCTTTTAATGACCGAATGGGAATATATAATTAAGTTGACTTATTTATCTTTTAAATAACAGATGATATGCGAAAGTACCTCTAATGAATACCTCGCCTACATTTTGAATTCGAAATGTATAAAAAAATATTGGTTCACAATTGTATAATTTTTTGACATAGTCTCCGCTGCATCTAATGTCAATGTCTGGCAAGCCTATGCAATCACATGAAAATGCATGTCCTAATCAGTCATCGTCTTCAAGCTGTTAGTGGCAACCTGAAACATTATTTGTAAGGATGGCAGCTTGTAATGGTAAGCTGAGATGACATGTGAAGTAATGACACCTCTAGTGACATCAGGGATACCATCTTCTAATTACAGGCTTAAATCACATACTCTAATGATATATTTATAATATATATATTAGTCAGTTCCTTTTCTGTGTCCAAGTACCACGTCCTACAGCAAACATCCAGTATTCAGCAGCATGGATTGAGCAAACATCCAGTATTCAGCAGCATGGATTGCTTTAGCATTTTACCCCATCCCGTCGCACCTATTGCATGTTTCCTGGAGGTTTGGGCAGATCATCAGATGGTCTGGATAATGTCCCACATTCACATGTGTCATCATATGTGTATCCCCATTTCTCCATGCTCTTCTTGTTTAGTGATTTACCAGTTCAGAGTCTGTTTAGGGGCTTCCATGTTGTGTATGGTAATTATATCCTAGGCAAGTTTCTACCGAAGTTCCATCTCTGGGTCCTGCATCAACTCGTGTCATCTCTTGTTACAGCCGCTCTCAGAGCTAGTCTATACGGGCTTTGTTGATTTTGGGAAGCCATATCTTGATTTGAGTCTTTTGCCCTATCTATATAATGATGTCCAAACATTGAGTGCCTTGGGTCGTGTTCCTGTTTTGCTCGTTCGTTTTCTGCTGCGACGCTTTTTTGGATTTCGGGTGGTGCTATGTCAATTTTGAGGAATATTTATCTATGGGGTGGGTTTTAGTGACGCTTATATCCGGCACGCTCATCAGTTTTTGCTGTATCAACTTGCTTCGCATGGGCAGAATTTGTCCAGACTGGCGCGGTATACTGAGCTACGGAAAAGCATTTAGAGAAAGTGCTGCTGCCCGGAGAACTGATTTCTGTGCTCCTATGTTGTGCCGTCAGTGTTCGGATGGTGTTGTTTCATGCGTGTCTTACGCTTTGTTAATAAAGCATTGGATGATACGTTTCATGACATTATGTGAGGGGATATGTTATAGATGTGATAGGATGATACATTTTCATGTTAGAATGGGATGATATTTTTAAATTATGGAATGGGATGATTTATTTTAATGACAGATTACGCTAAAGTTTTCCAATGAAAAGATCATTCTCTTGAACCATTTCTAAGGAACTCGTTCTGTTATTTGAACAATACGACTGTTACTAAGAAATATTGAGCTTGAAGTCAGTGTTTATTATACTTAAGATAAAGGAAAGCTGAACAAAGAAGGTGAACACAAGCGACAATTTCCAGTGTATTACGATAAACACACACTGTATTTAGATGAATTGGGAAACTGTGAAAGGAGAAATGATGTTCTTTGACATATAATCTAAAAAACATAGAAATTGAAAAATCAATCATAAGCGAATGAGTGTCAGAATGAAAAGTAAGAAATGTAGGATCTGAAGGAGAGAAAATAACGCGAAAGTAAATGATTATCGTGTTGGAGGATATCAATAGAATCACGAGTCTCAAGTGTGACAATATCCTTGCTATAATCCTCACCCGAATGCTTTCCAGGCCGTGTCTGTGTGTGATAGAGACAACAGCTTACACACTGCCACACTGACAGCAAGTTTTGATAGGCGACGATCCCCGCTATTATATACGACGCTCAAAACTCATAGGTTGTGCACACTCTGAAATATAAACAGGCCAAAAAAGGTTTCCGTCCGTGAATTAGGTGTTTAAAAAATACACAAAATACCTCAAATGTGATTGGTCTGCCTTCTCCTTCCAAATTAAGCATAAGGTCATCAAGCTAGGTAGCACCTTTGAGCGTAGCTTTTGAGGAGACTAACCTCTGGTCAGGCAAAACATACTGATTCGACATCTTAGTCAGGAGCAGGTAAAACATAATGGCCAAGACCCCCATCTCATGTCCACGCAGGTCGTGCATGGGCCTCGCTGTTCTTCTTGGCAGCCTGGCTAGCGATATGTGGGATTGACGTGATTTCCCTAGTAATGAGCGATACGCAGATGAAGCCAAGGATTGCACAACCGCCTGGAGGACCATGTCCCACCTTCATCACCACGCATGGCATATTAGTAAGGCTACCGCAGCACTCCACTTCACGACCGGTAATCTTACTTATTGTGGTCATTCATAAATAACAACAGAAATCTTAATCCAAGTATTTGTAGTGGTGTTATTAATGGTAACAGTTTAACATTTTGATGTTGCTAGCCACATGCACAACCTTCTTTTAGTCGCCTTTTATGACATATTTTGTAGGTTACAGCTAGACTAGCGTTTTGAATTATGGCCAATAGCGACCTTTATATATTATTCAGAATAAAATATGGCATATAACGTTCGAGCTGGTATCAGAAAACGAAGAAGCTGCCATCTTACTTCTCCCACTCTCTCACCTTAGAACTGATCACTGCGTCTAAAGTCTCCTGAGACTAATCATAATACATACGTCAGAGGAATAACTTGGTTATCCTGTCTGGTATCTGAAATAGAAATGACAACTGGTAAGTGCTGACTTTCTCATCAGAATACATGCATTTGATTTAGAGTGCTTCCAGTTCAGATGTTATTGAGAACCATTATTTCTTGTCCATATCTCTACTCCCCCTCGCACACCCTCCCTTTCCACACCTATATATTTATGATCACTTTTTCAAGTATATTGCAGTGTTTTGTTTTGTTATTTATTGACTTTGTTTTGAGTTTATCTTAGTCAGTTACGATGGTTTTACATTCCTTGGTTATCACATACTGCTTTTCTGTGTAGTCTAATTTGTGAGCAAAGACCCCTTACCAATACCAGAACTGCCATGTATGGACCCTATAGGAAATACGAAAGAAAGGCCAACCTAAAACAACTTAGAGCCGAAGTGATAATTATGAATCAGAACTAGATCGCCTCACGAATGATGGTCAATGTCTGGATGAAGTGGAGAGATTATTTTGCTGCCTTTAAACACGCCATCTGATCGATTTAAATCATTGAATAGGGAACTACAATAATTTTCATTGGAAGCCAAAAAATTCGCGTATGTATTTTACTGCTGTCTTGAGATTTTCTACCTCTACGAGGCTATGGGTAGAAATAAACAAAAACACACAGAAACACACACGTACGTACGCACGCACTCATGCACACACGCACTCATGCACACACGCCACGCGTGAGAAAGACAGATAGAGAGAGACAGAGAGAGAGACAGAGAGAGACAGATAAATAGAGAAATATAGACAGATAAATAGAGAAAGATAGACAGAGAAAGAGTATCTTGACATTGTATCTGTACTCAAATAGAAACATGATCAACTCCACATTTCCATAAATGTACCTGTGCTACATATTTCTTCCACAATTATTAACATGGGAGATTCTGATACGTTGTATCTGATGTTCTTGTGAGATTCTCTATTAACATTCGCTCTAGCCTACTCAACTCAGGCAGGAAGGACTATAACACCTTTTATTTCGCACCTTGACGTGGACTGAACATAACAGATTTCAAGGAAAAGATGACACAGACAGATCTTCAATTCACGTGGCACGATTAAAATTGAACTGAACAATGCACTTTCCTTGAGTAGAAATTATTGCTGACACGAATTTCTCAAATTGCCAGGCTGCCCTTTATATTCGAAACTTATATTCGTTAAACTAATTTCACTGTTTTCATCATCATCATCAGTCCCGTAACCTAGAAGGTCGTTGAGGCACCGTTATTGCAGTTCATCGAACCAGTTCCAGCCATACATCTCGATTTCTCGCCAGGGTATTAGTTTCAGCTTTAATTTTTTTTTTTTTTTGCTTAGATGTTTGCCTCACTAGTTTCTACTGGCGCCATTTTCCACCCCAGACCGTAGTCAGTTGGGCGATATCAGGACGCATAAACCAGTGCTTGGATGCATGTGTGGGTCTGTATGTACCTATGCTAGGTTTGTGCGCCCTCAGAAGCTAGCCCAACCAAAGTGCAATGGAAGGGCCTCACCATGAGGGCGCGTGTGAAAGTTGTGCAAGAGTGTGACTGTAGGACAGAGTCAAATGAAACAGAGTGAGGTGAGAGGAGAGAGAAGGGGAAGAGTGGCCTGATGTCCTTTCAGCTATAAGCCTTCCCGTCCACTATTTTATATTGTCCTCCCATCTCTTTTTTGGTCTTCCTCTCACACGCTTCCCAGGCACGGTGCCTTGCAGGACGGTCTTGGTCAGCCCCACCGATCGTGATATATGTCCATACCATGTAAATTTTCGTGTTTTTACTATAGTCAGTAGGTTTTTATACTGACCTAACTCCTTCCCAACAGCTTCAAGAACACTCTCGTTTGTAAGGCGATCCAGATATGAAATGCCAAGAATTCTTCGAAAGCATCTCATTTCCATTACGCAAATTTTACGTTCTAGTGCAGCCGTCAGAGTCCAAGTCTCACACGCATAAAGGTATGCCAAGGTGATCATTGTATACATTAAAGTCAGCTTCGATTTAATGCTAATGTCTTTCCATTTTTGTATATTTCTGGTTCATAATTATCATTTCAGGTTCTATGGTTCTTTAGCACGCCACATTATTTTTGACGAAAATTTGAACTAATTAATTTTCTTAATTTCTCGCTATGGTAGTCGTCTTTCAAAACTTGTAACTTTTATGTTTGTTTGTCAATAAATATGATTTTCTGGCGTGTATACACACAATAGCATAACGAATATGTGGGTGTTATTGTTTTTGTTGTGTGTTTGTTAGTTTTTCAGATTCTTCTTCTGCTTCTTCTGCGTACACAGTCAGACAGTAACCATTATTTTTTCGAAAAAAGCGGCGGTCATCCTGAGACTCTCGCCACTACCATAGAGCTTGTCTTGCAGTTCCACTGGCAATGGCCACATCTGCTCTCTCTGATCCTCGTATGTCGGGCAGTTCTGCAGCAGATGTTCAGTGGACATTTTACCAGTACCGCACGGGCATTCGTCGGTACACCCTATCTTCAATTTGTTGAAGAGGTGGTGCCTCAGTCTGTTGTGGCCAGTGCGAAGTCTGAAGACAACGACCTGCTCTCTTCGGTTCAACTGGTAATAGGCATCGTTTTTGGTGTAACCAGTATGTTCGGTTTCCCATTTGGACATGTACCTGGCTTTGATAAGCCGTTTTGACTCTTCGTACGTCATACTGGTATCTATTTGTGGTAGCCTTGCACCTTCTTTTGCCAGTCTGTCTGCCTCCTCGTTGCCTTGGATGTTGCAGTGTGACGGAACCCACTGTACCACTACCCTTTTTGGTGCGGACTGTTGGCACAGTTTGCAGAGTGCTGCTCTTAAGTCATTAAGCTCAGGGTTTTTCTGGCTTTTTAGCGCTGTGACTACTTCGAGAGCATCTGTCAGCAGGACTATATGGCTCTCATTTTCACTGTGTGTTACCATTTCTTCCACTGCCGCCCTCAGTGCCTCTGCCTCTGCTCTGAAATTGCTCGTGTACTTACCAGTAGCGAATGACAGTGTTATTTTTCTGCCATTTGGTAGGTTCAGGAATGCTCCTGCCCCTCCGTTCTGTGTAGTGTTTGTTACAGAACCGTCGGTGTATGCATGGGTCCAGTCCATGCTTGGGTAGCTTTTCGTTATGAAGCTTAAGGTAGTGTCTCTCCTTTCTTTTTCGGTCTGGCAGTTTTTGTTTGCAATACCTGGTATATTTTCTACCACCTCTGGAAATATATCCTGCCTCCAAGTAGGTTTTCGTACAGTAGTGATGGGTTTTGGTGTTGTTAGTGCGTTTATGGGATCTTCGTGCATCTTTGCTTTGGCTATTTCTGCAAAGTTTCTCCGCTTTAGTTTCCCAGTTCCCAAATTGTTTAGCCTCTGGTACATTGGATGGTCCGTCAGTCTTCGGAGTTTCTCTGACTGCAGCTGGGCTCTGCAGTCTCTTCTGTCGGTCATGGATTGCAGTTTTGTGATCTTTTCAAGTTCTACAATTGGCGTTGACTTCATGCCACCAGTTATGATTCTCATGGCTTGGTTTTGAAGTTTGTTAACTTTATCGAAGTTCGCCTTCGCTGCTGTTGTCCATGCCGCGATGCCATACTCGAGAACTGGTCTCACTCTTCCAGTGTACAGTTTCTTTAGTATGCCTTCGTCTGCTCCCCAGCTTGTGCCAGCAAGTTTCCTCATGATCGCCATTCTTTCTCTGGCTTTCATTCGGTTTCTCTCAATCTGACTTTTCCATGTCATGCGCCGATCAAATGTGACTCCCAGATAGGTTGGGTTGTCGTTTGGCTGCAGGATTTTGCCATTTAGGCTTAATTTGGTACTTTGGGGTTTTAATGAGAGCGAGAATATTGTGCACGTGGTTTTCTCCTCGTTTATTTTGACCAGCCATGAGTTCGCCCACTCTTCCAGCGATGTTAGGGCCGTTTGCATCCGATTTCTTGCTATGGTGAGATTCTTTTCAGAGGTCCACATAGCCAGATCGTCTGCAAACATTGAGCTATGGACTCGTCTTGGTATATTCTCTGTAATATCGTTTATATATACCAGGAAGAGTGTGGGTGACAGTACTCCCCCTTGGGGTACTCCCTGCTCGAGTGTCACCTTTTTGCTCATCTGCCCTTGTACTTGGACTCTGGCCGTTCTTTGTTTGAGGTAGTGGTTGATCCACTTGTACATCTTCCCACAAACATCACTTCTTCTTAGCTTGACTCTAAGTCCATCCTTCCAGACTTTGTCAAATGCCTTTTCCAGATCCACCCAAACAGCTACTGTGTGTTTCTGTGCCTGGTAGGCATCTTCTATCTCCTGGGCTATGAGGATGACCTGGTCCTCAGTGGATCTGTGCTGTCTAAAGCCGGCTTGCTGTGGAATTAGTATTCGTTTTTCTTCCAGATGCCACATCAGTCTGGTGTTTATCATCCGTTCCATCAGCTTGCCGACACAGCTCAGTAGGCTTATGGGCCTGTATCCATTCGGATCTGTTTTGTCCTTTCCTGTTTTTGGTACTGGTACCAGTATTGCATCTTTCCATGCCTGGGGTACAATACCCCTTTTCCAGCTTTGGTTCAGGACTGATAGTAGAATTTCCTTCGCTGTTTGGCCCAGCCCCATCAGCATTTCGTTTGTTATCCCGTCTTTTCCGGGAGATTTCCTTCTCTTTAGTGTTCTCATAGCCTCTTCCATTTCGCGCATTGTTAGTTTGGCCATCATGTGCTCTTCAGGAGCCGTATTTATGTTTTCGTGCCCCTTTAGCTCTTCGCTAATGTCTGTATGCTTATCTGCAGGGACCTCGATGTGGTTTGCTCTGGCATAGTGATCGACAAAGGCGTTTGCGGCTTTCTTACCTGTGATCAAGTTCTCGCCTTGCTTGATAGTAATTTGTTTATTTGACGGGGTTTCGTCGTTCATGGCTCTGACTAGCTTCCATAGCTTGTTCCCTTCTTTGTCCAGGTTTAAACTTTCCGTTTTATTTTTCCAACTTTCTCTTGCTGTTTGCTTGAGAGTGTGTTTGTACTTCGCCGCTGCGGCTTTGAGGGCGATGTTTGCCTCCACGGATTTTTCTCGTTCTGCCATGTTCCTCGCATTTGTTACTGCATCTTCCACTTTCTGTAACTCATCATTCCAGTAGGGCTTATAGTTTTTCCTAGCTCCTCTTGGGATGGTTTCAGTGGCGGCTTGCGTTATTGCCTTGCTTAGGCTCTCTACCATGGGCTTCATTTTGGTGTTTCGTGTGTTGATGGTTTCACACAGCCCATCTGTCAGGATTGCAAATATGTCCCAGTCGGCTCGTTTGTAATTCCAACGTGGGAGCGGTTTTGTTTCCTGTGGGCCTACTTCCATGTCAATGGTTAGCCTGATCGGCCTGTGGTCGCTACCTGCCAGTTGGTTTAGCACCTGGCGGTCTATTTTATAGTGTATGTCCTGTGTGGAGAAGGCCAAATCTGGAGTCGAGGTGGTATGCCATGTTCTTGAATAGAAGCTAGGGCTATCCTCCGGCCTATTGATTAGGGAGAGATTTGCATCTATCTCCCAATCTTCCACTTCGTCACCTCTACTGTCTGTGTCAGAGTATCCCCATCTCTCCGAGTGGCTGTTGAAATCTCCAACTACTATGCAGTTGGAGTCTCTGACCTCCATACTCGAGAGCGATAGGTCTCTGTTTGGTGGTCCGTACAGATTGAAAATGCGGAGTTTCGTCTCTAGAGCCATTATGTCAACTCCTACAATTTCTGCTTGTCCGGTGTGATTGACAGGTACCGCGCTACTCGGTATGCTGTTTCTGGTCAGTATCAGGTTTTTCAGATTCAAAAAGATCAAGTTGAAAATTTATGAAAATCTCTGAAAAAATTTGGACTCGACCACTAGTCGTTCCGATAGAAAACCATGGAAACCACAACAACGTATCGATACTGTGTTTACAATATCGACACAACTGTTAGTTTCAAATTCAAACGTAGTTCTTTCATTTCAACAAACAAAATAAACAGATCTACTCGATAAAGATCTTTCCTAACAACCTACTTCCCCTTTCTCAAAAAGTCGGCTTGCTCCAAACGGCGTACACAAAATTAAAACTGTTCAAAAGTCATTTGTAATTGAACATACGATACTTTAACTGGCAAAATAGCGTATATGTATGGAGAGCGTATTCAGCAGCAAAAAATGTTTTCCGCACACCGTTTTTGTAGGCCGAGTTGGTTGGTTCTCTTTGAACATTGGAGTGCTGAAGGTTAAGTTGTTTTTGTTTTCATTGTTTTGGTTTCTGTGTTTTAATTTGTCCAGTCTTTGAAAAAGGTTTATTTAGATTGAACTATTTTAAAGATTAATGTTTGTAAAATTGTTCTCATGTAAAACTACTTTGTTTAACCCTGTTTAATTTAATAATTATTGGTTTACGTTTTACAGCGGTCATACATATATTTGTATTTAACAGAAGAATACTATGAAATCTAAGCACCAAGAAGAAAAGTACACAGAATAAATTCAGACATGTTCACGATTCTTCTATTTAACAGCTAATATTATTATTTTGTGAAAATGATAACTCTACAGACATATTCAACTTTTATTTTGATGCTTTCCTCTGGATAATTCAGTTTCTTTGATATGACCATTATTTCCAATTCTTGATACTGAAACTTATGCCACTGATCAAATCAATAATTTCACCAGTTGGTTATAACTTTTCATATTTAAGGCATCATCATCAAGCACGTTTTTCAATTACATCCACAAGCTGGTATCCCTAGCTTGTCCTCCATGGTTTCTGTACCTAATCTGTTGAGTGCAGATGGGATAGAGCGAAGCTGTGACGTGATTCCATGAGATTTAATAGCAATTACTGTCTCTGACTTGACATGCTCGCTTCGCTTCTATGATGGGTGTAGATGTCTTCGTGTACGTGCGTGTGGCTTATCTATTTAACATGCCAGGAGTTGCCAGTCTCAAGCACAACCCTCCATAGTCTTTCTTGTTCTTGTTCTTCTCTGTTTTCTTCTTTTTGTGCTATGTTTAAAAAAATGTATCTAGAACATGAAATTCTCTAGATAAAATTTGCTGTGGTGGAGTGTTTTTCAAGGCTTCCAAATAACTGTGTAAAAGTTCGTCTTCGTTGGTCAGTGTTCAGTACGCAGTTACCTGAGCATGTAGCAGCTTTGTAGGATACGTTCTCGTGTCTGTTCTCATAAGGTACTGGATTACCTGTCTTGTCCAATCAAGGTATAATAGTATGTGTCTCATTTGGTTGACTTTCCTCGTGGCTTTAATAAAGGCATTATTTACGTCCTGATTCTCCTGAATGGTGCCTAGATTTAGTTGCTCCACATCTACCATGAAGAGTAGATGCATACCTTCGCTTTCTTGTGGCCTATTTTCTCTACATGATGGAGTTGGTATGCTCATGGACAACTTGTGTTAGTCTTCTGTTTCGACACGCAACATGTGTTATCCTCCTCCTACGACAGTGTGGCAGGGAATAGCGTTAATATTCTTTGACCCTATTTGAGCCTCAGTAGCATACAATCGTAAACGTGATTGCCTCACTGGTTATTTATGAATCTCTGGAATGACGGGGTGTGTTCACATTAATGTCACGTTCAGGCTGGCGTGATAACGAATGGGTCAAGAGATCACACCGTATTGATCCCATATTTTTGTGTATTAAAAAAACACATCAGACGAAAATATACACCCTTTCTTAAATACTGTTTTATTACCTAGAAATATAATTTTCATTCTTTACACATATGCATACTCTAAGCATACACTTGCACACATACAACATGCATACATAGTTACATGCCCAAGCAAACACAATAATATAAATGAAAGCATGCAAATAACCAAGTTCAGGCACACAACAAACTAAAAATAAGAACACATCTTCAACTCTTATGTACGTTTTAATTAAAATCAAACGGCAACACGGGGAAGTCACGTCACTGGCTGACAACCATACGCTTGACAGTCTTGATAATCAAAAGAACAACAACTCTGTAGATGGTATAGGTTATATGACATGTGATCCCCTAGCGTTACGTGCCCTGAATAGCCGCGGTTGGGAAGGGATGCTAGGCTGGCGACATCATCACTGCAGTCGACGGCGGCGGCTTCAAACAGATCGATACCGGATCAGAACTAGACTGAGACTCACCCGTGCTGCACACAGTCAACATCAGTGGCCAGATGGAGCTTTTTAATTATTGTACTTGAATTCAGTGACCGCTAATCGAAGTGGATATACTTAGACTGGTCCAATCGTCTGCAGATGTTGACTTTTGTCTGCCAGTGATTGATAGTGTTACTCCAGTTTAGCTACACGAGTAATTGGAAATGTTCTGTTCTGCATCTCCCCTCTATTTCACGATAGCGCGTTTTGCACTGTTTGTATTCACATAATAACGGGGAATTCTCACACCGCTTGTGCGTTTGCTTACAAGCGTGTCGATATGATCGTGTGTTATTTGTTTACTGTAATAATTATTTGAGGGATTGTATGGGAAGTTTATTCAGACATAATTAAGTTATTGAGAACGTGTTTGCTGACGGATTTGTGTGTCAAAAGGGATCATTACAAATGATCGACAAAACTGTTTATATTCAAATATGTTCAACTAACGTTCGCGTCTGAGATTTATACTTGTCTATTATGGTGTTGTCTTGCTACATATTCATAACTTCGTTGTAAGTGTTTCAATTACATTTCCTTCTTCAATGTGTCCATCTCCTGGTGTCGATAAATCCTATGATAACGATTTATCTGAGAGCTTTAATGTATGTCTTATCTATGTATTTATCTTGACCTTCTTTGTTCTCTGTACATTTGAAAGACCAGCTCAGGTACACTCGTTTTCAGCTTTAAAACCAGTTACAGCATTCCCCAAATTTAGTTCTTGATTAAATAGTACAGATAATGACATGTCTAGATAGTTTTCTTCTCATGTTCTTTTTGTCATTTTATGATGCAAAGGCTTTTAACAAGATATTTATGCTCTCTTCTTCTACGTGTCCTGTTATGTTATTTCTTGTACTTGTTTACGTCTCCAGTGCTCATTCCCTACGACTCGACTCGAGTTTCACACACCAGTGTCTATCTTGTGTTAGCAATCATGATCTTTCTCAAGGTTTGTTTCTATTCAGCTCTATCAATAAAAAATATGTTTAGTTCGAGATGCATGTCAACTTTGCAGTAGAATCATTTTTCATTTTTAAACAAGAAAAGCTGATAATGTTCATCCGCCAAGGTTCAGTACATTTATCGTAATATGTTTCCTGTGATGGGAAGGATGACAATTAGCATGTCAAATAATTGTATTTATGTATCCCATTCTGAAACATTCAGCTTACTTTATAACATATTGTATGACATATTGTATGACATATTGTATGACATATTGTGTTAGAGTTGTCCATGCCCTGTGGTTAATGAAGAGGACAACTTTAATTTCAAGACCACATTCGCACGACCTGTATTATTTACCATGTTGGATTATATATAACTGCGAACATGCATGCAATCCAGAAATGTCACCTCTTAACAACATGTTGGACTAACGCCAAGGAACATTCGACGGGAAGCATCACTTTTCAATGTTGTTCCTCTGTCGTCTGTAGCTATGTCGACTGTGTGGAGATCTTCAGAAAAGGTGATCTTTGGGAACGTCATTCTAATATTGGACACGGATTTTGATTGATTTACCAACTGGGTATGTCTTCAATGTCATATTACTTCTTAATCTTTGTTATTGTTTCCTTTGACAAAGGAAATAGTCTTATGTGTGTTCATTATTTTACGGAAGCTGTATTTTTTAAATGTACATTTGACATTTGTCGGATTCAGATCTTCGGCTCTTGATACCGGCGAGAATTCTAGTACTCGTACAGTATTGGAAGCTGTTCATATAATCGTTGCATTTAATTTTCTTTCAACTTCTTGAGTAACAGAATGTTGTTATTGATTTCAAATGCACTGGAGTTAAATTCTTGACTTGCTATATTTAGTAGTGATGTTATTGGTGCAAGTGCATAGGAATTTAATTCCCGACTGACTATATCTAATAATGAATCCGTTTTGTTGATAAAATAATTAAGAGTTTTTTAAGGTAGAAAGCCAAATGGTTCCTCACTGCAGTAAGCTCTTCATTAACATTTGCCAAGTTTAATTGTTATTGCTGGATTATTTTTTTCTTAAATTTATAAGTGAGATTGTCTTTGAATTTCCAAGTTCATTTCAAGGTTCTGTGATTTAGTTATGCAATTTATTTTCTCATAATTTTTCTAAAGCTTTATCCTGTTGACTGTCCCTATGGAGTTTTCATGGATTATGCGCTTGAGAACGTAATTACGTTGGCTGTCAATAAATTTGCGAGTCGACTGAGTCAGAGAACACAATTTCCAACAGATGTGATAGCATCAGATTTCATTGCTGTCACGACAGTAATCATGGGATAGTTGAATTCACTGTTGTGATTACTTTGTGTTAGGGATCAGTATTTTTGAATCACGAGACATGAAAGCGCTTACAGTCTAGTCAAGAAGATTTCTCTTTGTCTTCCCACTAACAAACACACACCTGTCCGGACAGCAGAGCCTTGGACAAATCTAGACAAACCATTTCCCAATCGTTGAGCTCTCCAGTCCGTACAGGGCTCATTAGAGTCACTGAAAAATAGGACATCCAACAGAAGTGGAGACGTTGTACAATGACGCCATTAATAGATCATCAAAAATGACAGTGTCAGCTTAGGGACTATGATCGCCGTTACCTGTTATAGCAATAATGGAACTATTCATGTCAAGTGAAATAGTTACTATACTGCAGTTCCCACACGAACACATCACTGCTATAGTCCGTTTCACAATGGTTGTTGTCAATTGCTATCTAATATCTCCGTAATCTTTGCACCAATAAACATGATTTTTTGCACGTTTTATTTTCAGCTGCTACTTGTACATAAACTTTTGACCACACGAGTTTAATAAGATTTAAGGTGGCAGTCTAAAAAAACATATATGACAATTCTCTTGGATCAACTTGTCTATATGAGATATCATCCTTTCATGTTTGCTTAACAAGGGAAAGGAATTCAGGTTTTAGATTCACTTCGCTAAAGGGTATGTGTTTTTCCGTGAGCGACATCTTTAATGCACCTTTTGTACTGTATGATGTCAGAATTTTGTCTTCTTCTGGCACTGCATTGTGGTATGTTGCATTGTCCATTATGAGATAGGAGAGTCTATCCAGGGACGGAAGAAAAGTTTGTCCAATCAACTCTCTAAATATCATCTCGGTATGATAGTCCCGATTGTCTTTATAATTTGAAGGAAAGACAGGTTCTGCATTCTTCACCAGACCATTATGTCTGCTACATGCATGTGCTATTATCAAGCGTTGTCCCTGGCTCACTTTCTTTTCATTTGTGTGGGGAACATTTTTCCACGTTTCTTCCATATACACAATATCATATAACATTTTGTGTAATTCACGTAAACACTTACTTCTCATATATACTAGATGCGGCTTCTCACAGATGATGTTTCTCCCGCTAACAAACTTTCTAAAGGTAAAGCCTATGCCCCTTACAGTTCTACACAACGCATATTTGGATACATCGATGTCATTGTGTGTTCTCTGACGAAACTTCGGTTTCGATACATCGATGTCATTGTGTGTTCTCTGACGAAACTTCGGTTTCGATACATCGATGTCGTTGTGTGTTCTCTGATGAAACTTCGATTTCGATACATCGATGTCGTTGTGTGTTCTCTGACGAAACTTCGGTTTCGATACATCGATGTCGTTGTGTGTTCTCTGACGAAACTTCGGTTTCGATACATCGATGTCATTGTGTGTTCTCTGACGAAACTTCGGTTTCGATACATCGATGCCATTGTGTGTTCTCTGACGAAACTTTGGTTTCGATACATCGATGTCATTGTGTGTTCTCTGACGAAACTTCGGTTTCCTTAGTGTCACTATTTCATTGGTAATCTAACATTCTACAAATCTTTCTTTTAATCACAACCCTGTCAAAACTATCTCCAATTTTCTGTCTTTCTTGCGAATTAGTGTTGATAGAACACGAACTTCTATAGTCTTGGAACAATCGATGAAATGACCGTTTCCTTAAACCCAAAGCGTGAATAGTTCTCTTTTCTGAGTTTGAGATACTCCGATACAGTTTACAACGCTTAGCATTTCTACAAAGATATTGATACATCTTCATTGCAATTGTATGGAGTGTAAGGAACTTGACTTTCAGACTCATTATAGTCGCCAACGTTAACAATCAGTTATACTACGGTTTGCACTAGCGTACACAATTTGTGTCAACAATTTGAACGCCTGGGACGTTTCATGACAACTATTCAAAACTAGTGAACTTTGAGTTGAAAGCTAGGAAAGATTTCGTGAATCACGTGGAACATGTAATTTCCAAAAATACTTGCTATTTTTTTATACCATAAATAAAGAAAAGTATTTACCGTATGTTTGTGGGCAACAACAAAATATTCACCTTTGGTCCATGGTGATCTGCAGGTTTTATGCATAATTAGAATAATATTGTTCAAATGGGAGATGAGATATTCAATTTTAATCCACGGCAAACATTGTGAAAGGCACTATAGTGACAAAATGTGTATTTTAAAAGATTCATAGGGAGATGATTTGATTCAACAATTTTATACATTCTGTGGTTTAGCAGTGTTCACTACTGCTCCCGAGACTGCAGAGCCCGTCTTAACAAAAATCGCTTAATCTTCTTCACGTGATGCCCCAAAGCAAATACATTAGACAACCTCCATTAATTTTTCTTAACATTCCCTGTTTTCTTCTCTGTCTCTCACGTTTCACTTTCTTCTTATACAACCCCACTCTCACTTTTTTTTGTCTACAACAATATCTCTCCCCCCCCCCCCCATTTATTAATGTTCTCTTACTTCCATTGTTTCACTGACCACTGTGTGGTGTTTCCGATCGTACCGTTGTTGTGAAAGCAAATCGACATTTCCTTAACTGGTTCCATCTTTGACGGTTAGATTCTCTCGTTTTTATAATCTCTACTGTTCTTTGTCAATTACAAAGACTGTTATGCCGTAACGTAAATGTAATTTTGTATTCTGTGACCACACCACACTGACGCTTGCCTTGCGTGTAAGTGTTTACAGGAGGCTTATAATGTTTACATTACTTTTCTGTTTTGCATGTCTTTTAATTAATTTGTTGCATCAATTTTTTATTGTTTTTTTTTGGGGGGGGGGGGGGGGGGGGGGAGATGTTGGTCACTTAATAAATAGAGAGCATGTCCAATTTATTTGTTATTTGACACGACATTTTGTGTTTATTAGTTCTCCTTGTTTATGAATTGTTAATTCAATGTACGTTTTGACGTAATCGCTTTATTCAATGTCGTTTGTTTATGTAAACGAATGAATGAAATAGCGTGTTTGCATATGTTACTTTCTTGGTAACACATCCCCTGCTTTTTTAAATACCCTATCTTCGGATAGTTATCCATTGCTAGAAACAATATAATAAAGACAGAAAAATGTTATACTAGACGGATATAACCCCAGTTTTATAATGAATACACAGGATAGTGATTAACCATTTACTTTGTTAAGGAGTAGAGATCTCTCACATTTCTTCTCTCTGTTGTCTCTTCTGCCCCTCTGTCAACTTGTCAATGTATTCCTTTTAAATTGTCATTATGCATGTCTTCACCTCTTTGTCTGTAACAATATCATTTATCTGTGCTTCTGCTTCCGTGGCTCGGGCTCGCCAATTGTTAAGCATAGCTTTTTTTATTTGTGTCCTTCTACTTGATGTAATGTCTCTGTTGTGATCTATTTTTTTTGTGTTGGGCTCTCTTGCATCTTACAATTTCTTCACATGTCGTATTTCACGTCTCTTTATCCTGGTCCCACATATTATTAATGTCCATCTCCCTGTTCTCATTGTAGCACTTGGTATTTGTTATTCATATTTGTGTTCTCGTGTTTTCTTTGCGCCCTGTGACTGAGCACATTTTTTTAGTTTGAGCTGCAAAATCCACAGCAACATGTAGTGGTCTTACGCTAGATCTGCGCCTCGCTTTAGTCTTACATCTTGTAGAGTACTTCTGAACGATTGACTGGCACATATGTCGTCAAACTGATTTTTCGTCACGTAATCTGTGATCTCCATCTGGCCTTATTAGCCTTTGTGTGTGGAAACATGCTTTCTTCAATTATTTTGTAACCCGCACATAGCTCTGCAAAATATTTCTCCATTTTCGTTCATCTGTCCCATTCACTGTCTTCCAATAATCTATGCGCAACCCAGGTTGTCTGCTCATACTTTGCATTGAAGAAACTTGATAGGGGAAAATAACAACCAGTCAAAAGGGACTGAATAACAACATGAAGTAAACGAAGCTCCTTAAACGCAGCACTGTCAGAAGAGAACCAATCATGTTGGAGAGAGAGCAGTTGGAAGAAGTGGATACCTTGACCTTTTTGGGAAGCACAATATGCACAACAGCAAAAGGCAAGAGGGGCATTCCTGACACTAAACAACGTATGGGTATCCAGAGAAATCAAGATTCACACGAAAGTAAGAAAATTCAACGCCAGTGTCAAGTCGGTGTAGCTGTATTTAGCGGAGACATGAAGAACAAACGTCCAAGGTCATACAACAAAAACTATTCCTTTTCTAACAGATGCCTTCGAAGGATAATGGGAATACAATGGCAGGACCAGGTAAGGAATGCAGACGTATAGTAAAGGAGCCAACAACATTCACTGGAACAACAAATAAAGAAAATGCGGCTGGATAAAACATACACTGCGGAAGGCACAGTCCAACATAGCCAGACAGGCTCTTACATAGAATCTTCTAGGAAAGAGACAAAGAGGTAGAACAAACAAAAAATGACGAAGGAAATGTGAGAAGGAACTAAGATTAAATTATTACACTTAGAGAGAGACAGAAAGAGCAGCCCAGGATCGTGCATGTTGACCGGATGTTGTCAATTGCATTTGCACTGAGAGAAACGGTGGGCTTTGATCGATTGACAAAATAGTGACCACGTGCAAATGTGTCGTCTGTATCGCGAAAGGAAACCTCACCACAAGATTTTCAGATGAGCAAGAATATACTTTACATAAAATGCGTCAGATAATTAGTAAAAAGGCAACGATATTAGATGCCAATATGTCTATCCACCCCATTGGAGTCAACTGGTTAGAACAGACACGATCTCATTTTGTTCATCCTCCATGGTGAAGTCAACTGGTTAGAACATACCAGTCCATTTTATTCAACCACCTCGGTGGAGTCAACTGGTTAGAACAGACACGAACCAATGTTGTTCAACCTCCATGGTGAAGTCCACTGGTTAGACTAAAAAAGATCCCATTTTGTCCAAGCGCTCTGGTGGAGTCAACTGTTTAAAACAGACGATCCCGTTTTGTCCAAGCGGCCTGGTGGAGTTAAATGGTTAAAACAGACAAGATCAAATTTTGTCAAAGCACCCTGTGAGAGTCAACTGGTAAGAACAAACAGGGAAGAAAAAGGCGACGGCTACACAAGAGTGGCAGAAAACTCTAAGGAGACGGTTCAATAATGTCAACGAGGTTAGTGAGAATAATGAGAAAAAAGGCGATGCCTACAATTCTTTTAAAGCCCAAACGATGGCATTGAAAAATGATAGCCTGAAGGATTTTACTTAAGGGTTGGCTCATGAAAATATTTTCGAGGTCGAAGATGCAGCAGTGTATGAATTAACATCCGCCAGCTACTCAAAGCTTACTGCTTGCATCAGGATCAAGGAACCAAAGCTGACCAAGAGCCTATTCCGCCTTCAAACGGCGCCAGGGAAAAGATGCTGCAATATTGTTGTCTGGCGAAGAGAATAGGGATCGCAGAGAAAAGGCAATCCCGGTACCTAACAAACACCAGCTGAAATTAAATGTATTGGGTTCAAAGGTGCAGTTTCGCTGCAAACTACGACACAAAGCTTAGAGCTGAGAGTCCGATGACATCAGTGCATAGGGTGTTTCCATGAGACTTGATATTTGTTATACAAATATCTTGTTCAGTGCACAACTCCAGCAACCTTTGACCGCTGTCATTTATCCTGCCAATGTCATGATGTCCGAAACATGGTGGCCACTCTACCTGGTTTCAACTTATTCTAGCATTAATGTCGCCGAGAAGGAAAAGTGATTCTTCCATGGGGCTGTTCTTGAACATTTCCTCAAGCTGTCCATTGAATCAAGAGACATCTTGATCATCACTAGAGATTGTAATTCGAAAGTTGGAGAGGAAAGCTGAAGAAAAGAGAAGTGTACTACGACCTTTTGGTTTGGGACACAGAAATGAGCGAGGAAAAAAACTGGTTGAATTTGCCTGGACAATAAAGCCCCTCCCTTGCCAACACCTTATTTAAACAACATCCCCGAAGACTATACACGTGGACCTCCCATGATGGTAACAACAGAAATCAAATAGATTACAGCCTGGTACAACAAAAATGGAACTCAAATGTGCTGTCAACAAAAACTTTGCCAGGAGCGGACAACGATACGGACCACGATTTACGGTTTGCAGTTTTCATGACAAGACTTCGTAGGATTAACAAGGATTTCTAGCCAATACACTTCGATGTAACAGCAATACCTACTGAATACAACATCAAAGTAGAAAATAAATTTGAGGCGTTGCTTGTGGCATATGAAGAGATGACATCTGAGGAGTTGACATCATACGCAAGTGATATTTTAATCTCGACAGTGAACGAAATTATTCCCATGATGTCGCACAAGAAACAGTGTTTGATATCAGATGAAACACTGAAACGCATTGAAGAAAGAAAACAATTAAAACAAATACGAATTCACGGGACCAACACAGCATATAAAAACTACAAGAAAAGTTAGAAGAAAAGAAGAAAATATACAAGAAGATACATCGTGGACACTTGTAAGGACATAGAAAATATCCAGCAACAAGGCAGGGAGAGAGATGCACTTAATGCATTAAGAACACTGACAAGGAAATTCCACCCGGGTCTGCATGTTATCAATGACAAAGAGGATAAAACACTAACATAAACCAAAGACATACTGAATAGATGGAGCGAATACTGCATAATCATAAATAAAGATAGCACAAACCGCTCACTTACAATCCAACCAAAAGATGAGAAAGAACATGAACAAAGATTCGAAGAAGTACGCTCAGCAATCAAAAGGATGAAAAAGGGAAAGTCCCCATGATGTGATGTTGTTCAAGCAGTGCTAATACAGGAAGGGAGGCCAGTGCTCGAATTTGTCACAAGCGATGTAAACAGATATGGCACAGCTTAGAGCGACAGAAAGCATGGAAGAAATTAATGTATATCCACCTCCCCAAAAAAGACATTCTAAAGCTGCGCACAAATTACCGAACTATCGCGCTAATCAACAAGCTATCAAAATACTCTTGCGGACTTTTTTAAGGATAGAAAAAAAAGGTTTAAATATAAAATTCACGTAGCCCAGACAGGTTTTAAGAAAAACAGAGAAACCAGACAATACATTTAGATGGAAATCTACGAAAAATGTAGAGTTTAATGTAGAACTGTACACGAATTTCATTGATTACACAAAGGCCTTTGATACGATAAAATATCAAAGTCTGTTAAATATCATGAAAGAAATTGGGTTCTATCTGAATACTATCCATCTCATTGAAACATACTACGATCAACGAGCCGCTGTCCGAGTATCTGGGCATACATCAGATTGGTTTGCAGTACAAAAAGAATGTACCGTCTCACCTAATCTATTTAACATATATGCGGAATGTATAATGAGACTTATTAGAGATGACGAGATCATTGAAAGTGTTGATACATTTACGATTGGCGGCTACAAGATTGCAGTTACGCTACGCAGACGACACAGTGATACTATAAAGAAGTGCAAAAGGGCTAGAGCGGCTACTTTCAGCCGTAAATAAACACAGTAAAGATCAAAACCTGTTTATAAACAAGACAAAGATAATGGCCACTGACAAAACACGATGTCAACATACATTTACAGTGAGTGGTGAGAAAATAGATTGGGTCACGCATTTTGAATATCCTGACTCTGAATTGATAAAAATGGCGACTGCTAGAAATAAATCAGAAGCCGAATAGCCATGGCAATGCAGAGACTGAACAGTCTGAATAAATTATGGCAGAGCACCAACAAAACGACAAAAGTGAAAGTCTTGAGCGTTTGTGTTTTTCACGTGGCATTATATGGCTGCAAATCATTGAAAATTACCAAAACTTGAAGAATCTTCTTCTTCTTCTTCTTCGAACTCTGTCAGACGTCAACTTGTATTTGTTCGAAGAAAGCAGCTGTCATCCTGAGGCTATTGACACTGCCATAGAGGTTGTCTAGTGTTGCCACATGTACTTTCTCTGATCCTTGTATGTCAGGCAATTTTGCAACATATTTCTGCGGTCATTGCCCGGTACCACAGGTGCATTCATAAGTAGCACCTATCTTCAGTTTATTGAATAGATGGTACCTCAGTCTGTTGTGGCCCGTGCGGAGTCTGAAGACCACGGCGTGCTCTCTTCTGTTCAACTGGTAATAGGCATACTTTTTTGTGTATCCAGTATGCTCTGTTTCCCATTTGGTCATGTATCTGGCCCTAATAAACCTTTTGGACTCTTCGTAGGTCACCTTGCACCTTCTTTTGCCAGTATGTCTGCCTCCTCGTTGCATTGAATGTTACAGTGGGATGGAACCCACCGTACCACTACTCTTTTTGGTGTGGACTTCTGGCATAGTTGACAGAGTACTGCTCTTAAGTCATTAAGTTCTGTATTTGTCTTGCTTTTTTGTGCTGTAACCACGAACAGGGCATCTGCAAATATGACTATCTGGCTTTCATTGCTTTCGCCTGTCAGCATTGCTTCTACTGCAGCCTTCAATGCATCTGCCTCCGCCCTGTATAGAGAAAAAGAGAAATATAGACATTCGGCAAGAGTTGAACACAGAGGAGAACTGGTTTATCAATTCCATTTTGGCCAGAACATGTAAATACCCGAATCACACCAAGAGACACATCGGTCTTGAGAGAACAGTGATGAAAGGTATGGTGCCAGACAAAAAAGGTAGAGGTAGACTAAGAAGACGATGGTACCAAGAAATCTAAGAATGCCTTATTCAGGTTCACGACGCTCCAAGAGAAAGTGTAATTTTTCCCCAAAGCGTGTCACAAGAGGCTCGTCTGGTTTTATGGAGGGTAGTTATGCCCACATTACATCGAGGGAGCTCTCTACCAATGATGGATGCCTTCCTATAATCCCCGACTGCCCTAAGATCATCGGAGATGACTGCTAACATTGTACGCAAGTTTCAGCTTGCAAATCGAAGTGCTGTAGTCTTATTTTTGTGTTTTTTGTGTGTTTTGTCTAGTGCGAATTTAACACCCACGTGCCATGCATACACTAAGCTCCAGATACCCTGGAGGAGACAAATCTTGGCTAGTCGACATCCTACTGACCGGGGGCTGCACGGCTGAGGCGCGGGGTAGTCGACAAATGGAACGAGATGATCCCTCCCACCGTCGAAGCAGACCCGTGGCGCTCCTTCCATACGCCAATCAGGTGGAATTTAAAACTCGTAGACTCTCAGCTTCCATGTTATTCCGTCACTCACGAGTGAGACTGGAGTTTTCTCTCCAGAGTGCAAGCCTGGACGCTAAATATAGAAACCCTGGGCTGCCCAATTTGCAGGATGCCCTTCTCATCCTCAATGGTTTTATCCAAAGGAATACAAAGCCTGGCAAATTCGTTCCAGGTCAGCTGCAGAAGCTGCCGGATGCGGTCACGATTTTAGACATGACACAACGTCACAACGTAATTTTCAGGACGAACCCCTAAAAAGAAGTTAGTACTCAATTAACACTCTAACACATGCATCGAACGATGAATGTAACGAATGCACGTCTGCTCACCATCACTGTTCATGAAAGATGAAGAGAAGGGTATTCGATTTTTTTAGTCTATATGGTTACTAGACAGAGGAGATAGAGACATGAGCCATACATTTTTAAATACGATGTAGACACTACCATCAAACTTGAGAATTGAGAAAGAGATAACCAATATTTTACGCTTCATGAAGAATATGGCCCCAGACAGATAACACATACAGAGATAACAATTGAACAGGTAACCATAGTTGATACGACAGTTAAGGGAGATGTATGGGTCTACATTGGTGACAGAAGGAATATCACGGAATGCAGAAAAATAGTAATGGCATTACTTATACCCATGGATCAGTGCTAGGCAGTGGGTGTTTATGTTCTATAGTGCGAGTGCAGGATCGTGTTTAACAACAAACTCCAGTACGATAATTGACATGTAGTGACTGCAGCTCTGATATGGTTATCATGGACCCGTTCAACGAGAGGGGGGGGGGGATGATCGTGTCAAACTGCCAATCCTTCCTTCTGAAGGTACAGAAAGACTGGCTAAGGCATGCGTGAATGGCATGTGCAGAAGCTTCATATCTGCAGTGTTTGGTGTGGTTCTAATGTCTTAGTCATGCTGGAATTTTGGACAACGGGCATCTGGCTTCACAAGCACGAATTACGAGTTCATTAGATAGATATCGATCTAAGTGACATTTAATGCTTATCAATGCATTCCTGTTGGATGATCCAGATGAATCAGCAATTCACAGACTTCGAAACTTTGAAATATAATGAGTTTCGAGCGGACTGCGTCTCTTGAGAGGACGGAGTAGACGTCTGTACAAATCATCGAGCTATAGGAACCATCATTATTCATACCCGTCGCCATTTACTAAGAGAGACATCATCTCTCGGTATGCAGAGATAGCAGTGAAGTCGATTCTTAGGAACAGAACAGAACCAAAAAGAAATTGGTGTTTTCTTGAATGGATCGTTAATCGCCAAAAAGAGGTATAAGCACAACACACATCATCATGGCATCAAAGAAGATACAGTTTTGATACATTACATGCCGGACTTCATTTATAATAAGATATAACCATCGCGCCAATAAACGCACCACTTGTAGAAAAAGAACAGTTTCAGTTCCAAAACAGTGGGCCTAACGTGAAGTACGAGAATGTGTGCAGCAAAGTTAGAAGAAGTTTGCTATAAAGTGAGAAGAAGTTTGCTATAAAGTGAGAAGAAGTTTGCTACAAAGTGAGAAGAAGTTTTCTATAAAGTGAGAAGTTTGCTACAAAGTGACAAAAAGTTTGCTACGAAGTGACAAGAAGTTTGCTACAAAGTGACAAGAAGTTTGCTGCAAAGTGACAAGAAGTTTGCTGCAAAGTGACAAGAAGTTTGCTGCAAAGTGACAAGAAGTTTGCTACAAAGTGACAAGGTTTGCTACAAAGTGACAAGAAGTTTGATACAAAGTGACAAGAAGTTTGCTACAAAGTGACAAGAAGTTTTCTACAACATGACAGGAAGTTTGTCAGCAAACACTAAATTGCTTCTCACTCAGGATGAGTTTCAACTCTGTCACCTTGCTGTATACCTAGCCTGTCTACTGTTCACTCCTTCTACAAGTCAGTGCATCACGGCAAGTGTCCCGCTTGGACTCTCTCCATCTGTATTTATTGGGTCAGTAACTTTCCTCCTCCGTCTCCTCCATAAGACGATCTAGAGGGTCCTCCAGTAGCTGAGGGTGGGCTCTGTCGAGGCTCAGAGCCCGGTGCTGCACCTGCCTGGTGGGGCTCTACAGGGCGAGCACCATCTCGGGATTAATCTATATGTGTATTAATCCATATAAAGCGAGGGTTTCCTGATACTGTGGTTCCGGTGCGCCTTCTTTATCACCTCTTCAATGGGAGAGTGGGCTCCTTCTCGCCCCAACTGGCTGGGGTGTCGATTGCGTTTTTACCTCGTTTGTTGTCCCATCTGACCTCCCGCTGGGGTTAAAACCCAACCTTTGGCAGGATTGCTGGGCATAACAGGGTCCACCGCGTATAGGTACGGTAAACTTGTGCAGGAGAGGCTATAAGACATATGGGTCCTGTAGGTGAGGTAGACTTTGGCAGGAGAGGCTATAATACATGGGTCATGTAATTGAGGTAGAATTTGGCAGGAGAGGCTATAAGACATATGAGTCATGTAGGTGAGGTAGATTTGGGTAGGAGAGGCTATAAGACATATGAGTCATGTAGGTGAGGTAGATTTGGATAGGAGAGGCTATAAGAAATATGGGTCATGTAGGTGAGGTAGATTTGGGTAGGAGAGGCTATAAGACATATGAGTCATGTATTTTGCTTCACTGCCCCATGTACCCCATAGCGTCCTCATGATTAGGAAACCAGACCCACATACACTCCTGATGGCATGACACCTTCATCGCTACTATATATGCATGTCATGTCACCCTTGTGTACCATCAGAACTAACGCATAAGAGCCCTTAGCTTATGCTCAGTAATGCTGTCTCATATAACCGTGTCAGAGTTGGTTACAAACTCATTCTTCTTTTTTGCGCTGCAGGTTGATCCCACCCATTCCTTCCTTCGTTTAGTCCACCTGACCTCATTCTATCTAACAAGCCCCAGGAGTACTTCTCCCCATGCAGCTCATATATATCGGCAAATGCAACATCATCCTCCCTTGAGTTTATCATTTGTTTTTCTTTAAAAAAAATATTTAAAACGACCTATAACATAAATTATATAAACAGTTTCAAATGTATGGCGTCAAAGTAATCAATTTCTTCTTCTTCTTCATATTCTTCTTCTTCTACAACTCTTTTATAGTCATATTTCAGAGAGCTTAAATTTGCAAAATTAAGATGCTGACGCTCACACAACCATTCAATTTTCTTCGCATTCATAAACACTCATAAATGTGCAACTATGAGCAGAGGTAGCACGACTCACTTGAAAAGTCAGATCGACATTAATGCTCAGATGACCATGTTTCGTACATCTGTTGTGAATGTAAAATGTCATTTGCACGTTGTGCACGCAGTACAGAATTAGTTATACTGTTTAAAATATTATGGAGAATATCTGAAGTTGTGATTATTAGATTCTTTGTATTTAGTTCATTGTATTCTGTAACAACCGCAAGCGTACTGCAGGGTACACTAGGTGAGTAAAGAATAGCAAGACTGTCAATCTGTCAAACATAATGTAAAAAGCTACTTCATATTGTAGAAAATGTAAGCCACAAAACCTTCAACAAATATGGACATGGCATCTAAAAGTAAGTACGCAAATAATCAATGAAAGACTAAAGAAGGCTCTCTGGCCACATAATCAATGACAGACTAAAGAAGGCTCTCTGGCCACATAATCAATGGCGTGATGTAGAGAAAGTTGACAGGAATTTGCATAATCGACTCCAGTTTTCTTCTTAAAGACTTCCAGATTTAGTAGCTGCAATATTTAGTACAATGCACAGGGCAAGCTGCATATGCCAAACGTTATGTCATGGGATTGACTAAAACATGATGGAAAAAAGGAGTTTAGACAATGAAACAGCACAGTCGAAATGCTGAACTATCCCAATGGAGGGTGCAACCATGGGGCTAGGGAATATGCAAACACTACAGAATGTTTCGATTGAACTGGATAATTTTTAGATCTGCCTTATGCACGGTCTTTGGCTTTGAAAGACCAAAGAGGCAGGCGAAATGCTGATGTCCTGAGGTCACACTGAAGAAGACGCATACCATAGTTAGGGTGTGGCCCCAATGCTATCAGAATAGGTGCAAAAGGTACTTGCATGACAGGGAGACAGTAGCAAACAGAATGATATCAGCTACTCTCAAATTTCGTTTAGAGAAGGTAACGATAATCTAATGCTATGTGCACTAGCAAATGACAGAGAAGACTCAGTGAAAGAAGAATGCAACAAACGTCACAATATTATTTACGCAAGGAGAAGGAAAAACATTACTATTTTGATGGTCGATCTAACTGCTAAGATTGGCAATTGTAACAACTGCTTTGATGAGATCATAACGAACATGGAATCAGAATTAAAATTTAAAAAATGATTACTTATAGACCTGTACTTTAGATTAACTGATGATTTGTGGCAGAGTGTTTCCATACATAAATACAAATGGCTGTCAGCAGACCACAGGACAGAAAACCAGATTGAACACACACCTATAAATAAGAAATTCAGATTCTCATTTCTCGATTTAAAAGTACGCAGTGGAGCAAACCCTTCGTCAGCTCCCCATCTGTGTATTTATTTATAGCCACACAAAAATGTAACATATGCGGCCCTCATGGTTTTTTTTCTACTTTTATTACTGAAACTGGCACGCCAATCACCAACGAACTGTTAATTTTGTTTTGTAACTACATAGAAAAAAATAAAAATATGAAAGCCTACTCATAGAACTTGCGAATAAAATTGATACAAAAATGAGATCATTTGCATTGTTTCATGAGTCACTCATGTGTACCCGATGTTGTCCTGACTTTTGACGTATGTGGGGTGTAAACTTGTGAACATTACACGGTAAAGAAGGTCCTGCTCAGTACCTACTACTCAAAATCACTGCAGTCGGGCATGTCCATAGGTACTCAGTCTCTCTCAGTAAATAGAGAATGGCGTGCATAACGATTTTTCCTATAGATTGTTGACTGCACACAATGCTGATCCGTACTCGAATGAGCCTCACTTCGCTCAAACTTCTTTTGATTGCAAAGTTCTGTACTCTGTGAATTGATGATTCATATAGTGCAGTGTCATCTTCCAATGGATAGTCATTGATAAATTTAAAATGTCACTCCTACCCATATATATTGCCCCAAAAGTGGGTGATTGTGAATCCAGGATGTCAGCTCTTTCGTTGCACAGAAGGCCATCATGAACAATACAGTAGACCTACACCGGCTCCTGCATATTGGAGGCCTTTATGACTGTCATCCACCAAGCCATCCCTTATGTACTTTGCGTAGTAAGGTTTGTGAGTCTCTCGATGACTGTCCCTGTTAAAGTAATCTCAGATTGCCATCTCGGAGGTGTAGTCACTACTTCCATCTCCATTCTCCTATCGAAGGTAGTCTCTCTGTATACCTAACTCCGCTCAGCAAGAACTGACCTCTCACTCTTTCAAAGAAGCCCCAACCAGATATATCCCTGCTAGGCATCAATCTATTGCTATATATGATGGTATCCCTGTCGTTATTGTTATTATGTGTTAGTTAGTTAACATCCAGCTCTATTTTCCCATTGCACCACTCTCTGCATTCCCTTGTTAAGATTATGATGCGGTAATCTATCATTCGATACTCGTACGAAGAAAGTTAACGTTGGTTGAGGTGGTGTAGGCAGGGAAAGAAAAAGGCGTTTTAACTTCGTAAGCGAACATTAAAAAGTGCATGCAAGTTAAACCCCACGGGAGAGAATACGGAACTTTTAACACGCGCGTTAGCTTTGAGGTGTATATCTTAATAGCTTGTATATTTGGACGTTATCTGTTAATACCAAATAAACAGCCGTGAACAAGAAACGGTGGCCCCCAAGGAGGGCGAAAATGAGTAAGCCGCTCCACAATGCAAAGACAATTTAGGTATTCCATCTGCCTGTCTACTGACCTGAATAAAAAATCTACAAAGGAAGAAAACAAGACAGACCTTACAGATGACGGAGTGGTGCCAATTACGGACTACAATTTTTTGGAACATGAAACATTGGAAGTATAAACAGAAATAAGAATGAGCACAAGGAAGAAAATTAAACATCCAAATTGGAACACCTAGTTCTCACAGAAGCTAAGAACAAAGAACAGGAGGTAATTGATTTTGAGGGTAACATGCTTCTCTACATCAGAGTTCCCTGCACCTACAGAGTCAAATGATAAGTGGGTGTTATTGTTTCCGGGAGAGAAAGGGACAAGATCAAGCAACGATATAATGCTGAATCTTTAACAAAAAAAAGTTAGTCAACATTGTCATTGTGTATGCCCCTAATGATGCGAGTAAAGCAGATGCCAAAGATTACTCATTCGAACCGGTTGTAAAGACAGTGGTTGACTGTCATGGCGAACATATGCTCTTCCACATTTGAATGCCCAAGTTGAGAAAGATAACTCTAGAAGCAAAGAGTGGTTGAAAAACATGGTGAAAATGTTTTAAATGACAAGGAAAGGAGACTCCTGAGATTCTGCAGCGAGCATAACCTGGTCATCACAAACACAACTTTCCATCACCAACCCATGCATACATACACTAGATGTAAACCACCAAGGCAAGAAATAAAAAATCGTTGATTCTCTCATCATAGGAAAATATTCATTTAATTGTGTGATAGATGCTAGACCCTAAAGATGACCAGAAATCAGAAGTTAACACCACCTCGTTGCAATAAAGAGAACAACCGAAAAAGTAGCCCCATCAAAACATCATCCACAATCAGGTACAAAACTGGACATGGCATCATAAATGTTAAAGTAAATGGGCATTGCAGATAAACTGTTATTCCTGAAGGTTTACCGGGCAGTCTTGATCCACACGGTTATGCCAATTGACCGGGAGACAGCTACCCCTAAATGGTGACAACCGTTATTTCAAGATCTGTAAAGGCATCGTTTCTTAGTGTCCCATATAGGGCCTACCCTAGGATGCAGGAGCAGAGACTAAAACATCTGGCTAAGCCATAGATGTCCGAAGCCCAATTTGATTTTAAAGCAAACCGAACTAATCGAGACTTTACCTGCACGTTCAGACAATTAGATAAAAAAAAGTTATGATGAAATGCATCTCTGTTTCTTGAATATCCAAGCGCATTTGATAATGTTGACAGAAACATGCTCTTGCATTAACTGGAAAGGAAGAGCATACTGGCACCCTGATCTGTGTTATGTAGATTTTGTATAAGATATGTAGGAACTACTTTAAGAAAGGAAACCAAATGCCAGATAAGTTTAAACCAACCCGTGGAGTAAGTTAGGCGACATTAAATAATCATATCTCTGCATGCCAATCATGGATGATGCCATACAAACCTCACAGTACTCAGTGGGGTACTAGAAGATGAGGCCAGCCTATAAATCAGAGCTGTGGTTTGCCGATGATGTGATCCGAATTACTAGATCAGAGACACATCCTCAGACTAATCTGGGAATCTGGAAAGAGGAGCTTTGGAAGTGAAGGGTGACCATTAGCAGTTCAAAACCAAAAACCATTGTAGTCCCAATAGAAGAGTAGGGGTATCAGATATTTTCTGGGTGAATAGCCTCTGGAATAGGTCAATATGTTCAAATACATGGGAGCTGTAATAAACCAGAAGGGAAGTATTAAATAATATCTGGCTACGCGAAAGAAAAGAACTGGCTAAATTTATCATTTCATAAATCGGCGATTCCGTAAAAGAGAAATAAACAATATAATTAAGATGGCTGTATACAACTTCACCTTTGTATCAGTGTGGGCATATGTGTGTGATTCATGGGCAATGCAAAAAACCCAGGAAAACCGTCTCCAAGTCTCATAAATTAGATATCTAATAAATGTGATCCAAGTAACAAGAACAGATAAGAACCGCAATGTGTTCTGGAATCTCCAAGAGAAGTAGAAGCAGAACACATACATGTTGAAGCGAGCTGCAGACAAACATATATGAAACAGAGGAGACGTGAACAGATTCTTAACGGATGGCCAATGAAGTAAGAACTTTACTGGGGACGGCTGCATGAAGGATACGGTCTTTTCCTGCCACAGATTCTCAAGGACAGATGTAAAAGTTGTCGAGCCTGGGCATCCTGAGAGAGACGGGTCACGTGACCCAATTCGTTAAAGACCTGTGTTTCGTAGGGGAAGCTGACAGTGTGTTAAAAACTTACGTGCAAACATGTACCCATTTTAGCCGTTAATAACCCAAACAAATATAGTCAGTTACAGGTGGGCACGAACACAAAAAAGCCTTCCCCAGAGCAAAAGGATAACTAAATTTAAAATGAAACTAATCTAAACAACGTCAGACGGTAAAACGAACATACAAATCACTTTACTTAGTCCTTCGTCTTCTACCCTTTGAGAGTGTAGATGTTGTTTTATATATACGTATGTACATATATAATAAAAATAATAATAATAATAATAATAGCTGTCCATCGTTGTTGATGAGGACCGCCGACATCATCCTTGTCACAGATTTCCCTGTTGGGTGTGAGTGCGCATGTGGCTGAACAGGCCAATGCGGGCACGAAAACATCTGCTACATAACTGGTACACGAGATTTGTAGAAGGGATTTCCGGATCTCGCGTCTGCTCTGGGCTTTCACAACACCGTTGTCTTCGCCGGTATCTGCACCGGCTTTCATTGCGCTTTTTCAGTCAGATCTGTTTGGCGCAAGACATTCCCAGGTGTTGATGTCTATCTGCGAACTTTTCAGTAAGTCTTTCAGACCGTCTTTCAAACGTTTCTTTGGGCGCCCTTTCTCGAGCCACCCCTCTCTCACCTCCCCAGCGATAAAATATATATACACTTCAGGCACATGTTGACAAACACGTGAGTTGACTGACGTGTCCTTTTACACGATAGAAAGACCGTATTCTGTTGTTGATGATGCAGACTAGAATGTGGTAAGAATTTCGTTAACTTTAAAATTCTTTACGCGCACAGTGCGATCGGACTTCTAATTTGATCGCCAATGCACATAGTACAAAGTGTCGATATCTCCACCCTTAAAACCAAAGAACGCTTGATACTTGTGGGATTCACCACACACAGAATTGAACTTTTGTTCCTTGACAGACAAGTGCCTTACCTCTCCTTTATAGTAACGTTATATTTAGAGATTTGCCTCCAAATGAATTATGGAATGTTCAGAACGAATATAAATGTTAAGGAGTAGATATGATGTCGTTGAATGGATGGGAGAAAACAAAAGACGGACAAGACAAGAAAAGCCAAGTCAATCGCAGAAACTAGGCAAACGTTGGAAATGTGTTCCTGTCGTTTGACTCAGTGGAACTCCGTCGTCTCGAGGTAAGGTGTCCGCCTCGGGTGCCGGTGGTCGCGTGTTTGAATGACGGTGGAGACCTGATTTTTTCACGTAGATCTTCTGCTAAAAAGTCCCTTGTTCCCCGTAATGAGATCAGACTCCCGTGTTCAGTGTCGAGCACGTTAAAAACTACTTGGAAGTTGGAAATTTAAAAGACTAGACTTAACGACCGCTGAATGGACACACACCGAATTAAAAATCTACCAAGTTATTTGTAACTTTCCCCAGGTGGTTTGTTAAGAGCAATAGCTAAAGATGGCAGCTAGCTGGCTACGGATCTACTTAACTCTAGTGCTTGAGTCTATTAAGATGGACTTGCACGTCGATAAAAACCACACTCCAAGAAACTGGTTGTATTCAGACTCTGTAAAGTCTAAACCAGTATAACGACATTAAGTCAAGTTAAGTGTGACTCGAGACATCCCATGGGAACGGTTTACCAGTTATCAAGCTCAAGCCGATGTACACGTATTGTACCAGTAGAAGAGGAAATGATGTCGGCCGGCAACCCAATGTCTTATTCGCTATAGTACATAAGACAGCATTTTTTGGTTGCTATCAGTGTGTAAGAAGCTCGTGAAGTGTCATGTAAGTCTTTGCTCATATAGTTGTCGTTGTCCTGCTGAGTCATATTAGTGTTTGGATCTGCAGTGGCAGATCAGTGTGAACGTTATACTTGTGTGAGGAGGCAAGGGATAGCAGTTTTATGTACTCAGTAATCTCAATGTAGTGTTGGTTATTGTGCAATATGAATGGCTGACAGATAATCACGTGTAGTTAATACAAATTTGTTGTTGCCTTCAAAAGTACAAAGGTCTATTATGGTTATGGAACATTTTCATAATCCAAGATTTTGAGCTAAGGTTTGGTTTAAGAGTTAGGATTAGGGTTAGTTGAAAGTAATATATGATACATATTAATACAAATCAACTGTTTTTTACATCTGTCCCTGTGATTTATCTTTCGTTTTTTAAATATCGTGTGTTCGTCTGTCACGTGATTAACGGACATGAACGATGATATTAACGACAGATACATTGACATGTCATAGAATAATATCTTAGGACTTGATATAATGTCATGTTGGAATCTCAAAATGTGTTGTGCAAGTAACTTTAGCATGTCTTTCATCTGAGCTTAATATAGACAGGGCATTGTATCATTTCATCGTTTATTTGCTTGTATAAATGTGTACATGGACCTAAGCAAGGACGAAATCAATTGTCTCATCTTATTTGTGTTGTGTATTGGATATTGTTCCAGTACACGATATCTAACCTTAACCTACGTTTTCAAAAGTTATACAATTTTTGTGAAAACCGAATACGAATACGGACTGTCAATCTGGACAGTCAATACGGGTACACGCAAGATTAACACCACATCATATTATGCTTGTATATTTAACTGCCAATGAGTTATTCTGACAGTCTATCATACCTATCTTTCTCTTATCCATATATATATATATATATTAATAAGTAAGGATGCGTGTCTGTCTGTACAAAAAAAAAGTCAATTCTCCATGCCTGTCAGTATCTCGAGGCCAAGGATTTAATTGTTATCTCATGTAGGTTTAAGTCCAGAATAGAAAGAAACATTTTTCACTAGTTATCAAAACCTTTGCACAGGCAACATATAGAAATATGAATTCGACCTCCGGATGATATTTGCTTAGCTGGAGGTGTTGTATACCTACGCAATGAGTTTGGTCGGGCGCAAACAATGCTCTCAATTCTCGTTACGGTACACATCTTCACCAAATCCGGGACGTGACTTAGCTGTACAGCCGATTGTATGTTTTGTATACAAAAATGAATTGAAATTGGCACAATACAACTAATTCATTGAAAGTGTATTATAAAAATAAATTGTTGCCCTATGACCGAATTTGAGCGTATTGCATTGGACACGAGACTTGGTTTAAGGCTTAGCTCGAATACGCTCGATATTCTTCGTAACATGAAAGATCATGGGAGGGTGATGGTGGGGGAAGTGATTGGCGGTTGGATCGGGGCGTTGAGGAGGGGAAAGAGACAGACTGAGACAAAGAGTGTTTGAATGAGAAGAAATGAGTGTGAGGATTGACAAGCTTGGGGGATTGGGAGTGGGTGAAGGCGAGGTGATGGACGAATTGGGAGAGGTAGAGATAGGGTATGTTGAGGAGAAATATATTAGGGAAAGTGATGGACATGATGAGTTAACGCCTTGGCGTGTTTAGGGTTGAGAGGATGTATAGTAAGGATGTGAGGGAGATCAAGAATACAGGAGAGACGAAGTGCTAGAAATGCAGTACTTGTCATGAGCAACGCCGGGTGCGATAAGTTCTGTATACATATATATGCTTACTAGGAATACTTGTATAATGTCTTTTACTAGTTAACCTAAGGCAATCCGTAGTAGGTATTTTTAAACTTCCTATGGCCTACTAGGCCTGGAGGAAGGTTTAAAAATTTTAGGTACGTTTTTACTATGATTTTTTTATATTTTGTCTCGGCAGCTGCCGTTTAGACTATTCTTTTCGATTTCTACATGAACAGCGATTTTTAACATGCTCGACACTGAACACTGGAGTTCGATCTCAGTTCCCATAAATCAGGTGAATTTTTACAAGAAGATCCAGGTGCAAAAATCCTGGTCTTCGCCATTATTCGAACCTACGACTTCCGGCACCTGAGACGAACACCTTACCTCGATACCACTGCCACACTCACACATAAATATATATATATATATATATATATGTGTATATATATATATATATATATGTATGTACAACTCGTATGTGCGATCATGTTTCCTGGAGGTTGGGGCAGGTCATCAGGTGGTCTGCGTTCTGTATTGAGCCACAGTCACGTGAGTCATCATTTGTGTATCCCCATCGTTTCATATTCCTCTTGCACCGTGATACCCTAGTTAGGATTCTGTTCAGCGACTTCCATGTGGTGGTCGATAGATGATGTCCAGGGGCAGATACCTCCCAAAGTTCCATCTGTGGGGCCTGCATAAATTCGTGCTATCTCTCTAAGCTGCGACACTCAGAGTTTGTCTGTATGTACTGTGCTAATTTTAGAAAGCTATGTATATTTGAGTCTTGTGCTCTGTACCTGATGTCCAAACATTGGGTGCCTTGGGGGGGGGGGGGGGGGGGGTGTTGTGCCAAATATACGGTACATTTTATCAATTAATGTGGATTTTAAGCACTCTGTTGCTATCCAATCAATCCGCCTCATTTATTGCTGTATCTATTATTTTCGCATGCGTTTTTCCAGACTGGCGCAGCGTATTCAGCTACGGAAAAACACAAGGCAAGTACAGATTTCCGAAAGACAGATGGCTGTGCCGCCTCCTATATATTTGGTAGCCGTGCAGTGTTCAAGCTCCTGTCCTTGCCACCTAATCTAAGGTTTACGTTTTGCTTCTGTTTCTGAGGTGCTAAGCACATACCTAAGTTTTACTGGGATTTGGTTTAAGGTGATTCTTGTGGTAAGCACATGTCTGGGTTTTACTGGCATTTGGTTTAAGGTGATTCCTGTGCTAGCATTCTGCAAGGGCACTGAGAGAACTTGGCAGTTTGTTTTCAACTTCCTAAAAACCCTTTTCCCTGAGCAGCAACTCCTGTGTCATCAGCAGAGATGAGTTTTATTGTGTCTTGTGTCCATATGTTTAACTTTTAAAAAAAAAAATGTAAGCGGGTTTATTCCCCATTTTCTCTCGGTCTCTCATTGCTCAAAGTACGAACTCCGTAGCTCCAGCGATGAACCCAGGAAAAAAAATTGACATCAGGGATCGACCGTCGTAGCTCGAAATCGAGTAAATATGTTATAGAGCATGGGTGCTAGGACACTTCCTTGTGCCAGGCCATTGTTTTGATTTAGCCGTCTGCTGTCTTTTTTCTCCAAAGTGACGCAGAACCGTCTGTTTTGCAGAGGCATTTGATTATATTTGTCAGACATATCTTTTGTTATGGTGTATAGCATTGACAGTAGTCCCCAATAGTTTTTGGTGGCATATGCTGCACTTAGGTAAATATAGATCACTCCTGTGACCAGTTGGCGTTCGTACCCATCCTAAATTAATTATGTTTGGTAGGTTAAGGATTTACGTCCATTGATAGTGTCATATAATGTGTGGAGATGACATCTTACATCGTTTGACATATGTGTCTCATCTCAATTCATCTTTGCCTCATTTCATCTCATTAGCCCGTGTGTTGTAAGATGAGGTGAGGAGATGGGCCATTATTGCGTTTATTTGTATCTTATCTGATCTTATATGATCACTTTTATTTCGTGCGATGTCTATGTGGTTTCAGTTATCTTAAATGTGTGCACGTGCAGTGTATTAATATAGTCAATATTGACAGTTAGAAAATGAATTGATTCAGACATTAAACTATACTATTTTCAAACCCTACGGCTTATAAGACCAGGCAGCATAGTTGCAGAGTAAGATAACGACTAAAAAAACGATTTATTTACTATGGAATGTGGATGGTGATCTTTATCTTTCGGAATTATCAAACTCTAGCTCTTTATTTTCAGTGACTCTGTTCACTTTCTATCTTCATCTCGAGAGTAAAAGATAATCAGAGTGAACCATATTGCTCATAACCCCACCCCTCACTACCCCGATCTGGCTCCTTTAAATACATTGTATCCAACAAATATAACCTACCAGACGGGGATATACGTCATCATCTCTTTAGTGGTGAGCTCGTTGAAGAGGTTCGCTGTCACGGGTACCACAGTCCACCTTCTCAAAACCGCGTCGGGATATAAAAAGAATTACTTGCTACCTAAGAAAACGCGCCAAGAGCTAACCCAACACAAGAAGCTATCAGCAGCAACAACTACATTCCTCTCATTTCACATTGTTTGATCTTCCTCTGCTCTACTTTGATCAAGGCGCAAGTCTCACACTGATAACAGACAATTTAATACGAATTAATTTGTTTGTTTTTTAATCTTATTGAATTAGTCGGATGTCTTAGTAATGATGGTTGGTGGTATCCCACGACATTTGCTTTTTGATTACTTGTAGCCAATAGAAAATGTATACACCTTTCCGTTATCATTCACGACATTTACCTAACTTCAATTAACGTCTTTATATCGATATAGACGACTCTGCAGAGTCTATACACAAACATTCATTTACATTTCATTGCTCTAAAAGCTATGCGGATCAAATCTATTCTTAAATGCATTAATTGTCTTTGCCTCCACTACTTCCTATGGCAATGCATTCCAAACATTCACCACTCTCTGACTAAGAAAATATTTCCTAATATCTAATCTGAATCTTTCTTTAGTAAATTTTTGGATATCCCCTCTTTTTCTTGTAGGCGGTTGTATTTTGAAAAAGAACTTGCTATAATCTAATTTATCCTTTACTTTGACTATCTTATAAACCTGTATTAAGTCACCTCGAGTTCTTCTATTTTCTAGACACTGTAGGTCGGTCGTTTTTCAGAGTCTTTCCTCATAACTGTAGGTCTGGAATCCAACTTTCAGCTTTGTCCTTCTTGCTTTTGCTGCTGTCTCATCGCTGAAATACACAATAGTGAGATAAATATTTGTGAGTGTAGCGATTATCGGAGGTACAAACTCTGGCGAATATCCGAGGCACAATTTCTCGTGATTAACCGAAACAAAGTAAAGTCAAGAACCGATGAAGACGACAAGCGCCAAGCTGCTAGGTGGTCGATAAAGATCTCGTAGAAATACAAGTTTTTTTTGGTATTTTTTAATCTTCTATCTGAGATTTTCAAAGGAATATGGATCCATCGATCACTCGTTCCGTCGGATCTTTCCGCACTAGATGTGGACTTTTCTCATAAAATCTCGGAGAAGTAAGACCCGTACGCTGATTGCTATTGTTAATAAAATTGTACTGTGCAATCTGTCTCTTTCTGAGCAGTAGTCCACTCTCATTTGGATTTCACAAATTAACTGACACATCTACTAGACCCCAAACATTTAGTAGACCCCAAACATTTAATAGACCCCAAACATTTACTAGACCCCAAACATTTAGTAGACCTCACACATTTAGTAGACTTCACACATGTAATAGACTTCACACATTTACTAGACTTCACACATTTACTAGACTTCACGAATTTACTAGACCGCAAACATTTACTAGACTTCACACATTTACTAGACCTCACACATTTACTAGACCCCAAACATTTACTAGACCTAAAACATTTACTAGACCTCACACATTTACTAGACCCCAAACATTTACTAGACCTAAAACATTTACTAGACCTCACATATTTACTAGACCCCAAACATTTACTAGACCTAAAACATTTACTAGACCTCACACATTTACTAGAACCAAAACATTTACTAGACTTCACACATTTACTAGATCTCAAACATTTACTAGACTTCCCATAATTACTACATTTCACACATTTACTAGACTTCACATAATTACTGCAATTCACACATTTACTAGACTTCCCATAATTACTACATTTCACACATTTACTAGACTTCCCATAATTACTACATTTCACATATTTACTAGACTTCCCATGATTACTACATTTCACACATTTACTTGACTTCAAATACTAGACTTCACACACTTATTAAATTTCACACATTTATTGGACCTGGTACATTTACTACTCCTGACACATGTATTAGACCTGACACATTTACTGGACCTCACAAATTTACTAGACCTCACACATTTACTAGACCTGGCACATTTACAAGATCCTACAGATTTACAAAACCTCGCACATTTAGAATAGCTCACACATTTGCAAAACCTCACACAATTGAAATATATCCCACATTTACAAAACGTCACATATTTACAAGACTTAACACATTCACAAGACCTAGAGCATATTTACTATACCTAAACCATTTACAAGACTTAACACACTTATAAGACCTCACACATTTTCAAGAACTTACACATTTACAAGACCTCACATATTTACAAGACCTAATACATTTACAAGACCTAACACATTTACAAGACCTCACACATTTTCAAGAACTCACACATTTACTAGCCTCATACATCTGTAAGTTACACCATTGTTCTTTTTTCCTTAATAGGTTATCATTTCTATGGTTTACAGTATAACTCGAGAAGCCATTCCACATTTCAGCAGTCTGAATCATGTATAAGATGGAACGGGCATTTAGATGATGATTTTGGGAGCATTGTTTGTCGATTAAAAAATATCACTAAAAGTGTAGCTGAAGTATTCTCTCGTGTGTACAGTACTTGAACTTCTGCTGGAATCAAAGATGGACATTACTATCTTGCTAGGTCAACCCACGAGCGCTAGTAACTGCAGTAGTAGCACATGACCAACTGGGTTTGTCAAATCGTCTTTTCTATCATACCTCGCTGAGCGCTGACTATGGAGTAGCGAACCTGTTTTAGTGAAAGACAAGATACAGTTTCCCAATGGTTTGACAGAAGTTTAATGTACTTTCATAGCAAAATCTGCCTTCAAGTATCAAGTGTTATAGATTACATTATTCTAGAGCTAAGTTATCGTCTGGAGAGCCCTGACCAACCATATTCTTTCCTAGTTGTTATGGATATCCAAATTGTAATGCACACACTCATTCCCAACTGGATGTACTATGGCTTGTCGGGAATAAGACCACGGATTGAATCAGGGAATTACAATCAAGAAAAACATATTTCATATTCTTTTCAGAAGTAGAAGGAAAAGAATCGAAGTGATGTTATCTCGTTGGTCACCAATAATTCTCCGCCTCTTTATTTTCCAACTAGTTTAGTGTTTTGTACGTTTTCTTGAAGCCTGAAATCAAATTGTCTGGCCACCAATGCTTATTGCTAAGTTAGGGGTTCTTACGCTTTCTCGAAGGACACATTATCACACCAGCTAGATACTAGTTCTGGTATTGAATTGAGAAATGTGTTAGATGTGTCTAATTAGCGTAGCGGTAGGGTACACGCTTTTCACTGCAAAAGGTACAAAGTAAAACTGTCGTTTCTGGCCCACTCCAGTCGACCAAGCTGTAAGTTGGTACATGGTTTACTATTCAAGAAGGAAAAGCAACAATGTATGGAACAGACCACCCCACCTCATAAACAAAATGTGGCCTCGTACAGTATAATTTTTTTAACACTTCATCTACGATCACATATCTGACAACCTTTACCATTTTAATATGTTAGACAAAACATGTCGGATCCTCCGGGCTCAATGTCTCTATCCGAATTCACAGATCCATGAAAAACATCAGATACCAAATATCAATTTAAGTCACCATTGACTAGTAACATGTCAACATTTTTTGTGGGCTTCAAAAAGAAAGACACATATTTGAACATATAAACAAAGATGCCACAATGGTCGACACGGTGAGTTATATGTTATGTTCTGTTCTATCAAAAAGTGATGACATTACACTTTTTGCAGACTGATAGGTGCTCAATCCAAATTAGCAATTTACAGTATGTGTAGATACTGATGTTTCTTGGAGCTTGTTAGTTATACACACTCCATAACTTGCCTCGTGCGTTCCTCTCTGATGGATACGCATATGATTTGAAATTTCACAATCCGTGCATTGCTGGTTCATCGGATTGCAGTGTCATCATACAAGAGTTCGTCGTTGATAAATTTTAAAATGTCTACTCTACGTTTGCACTTGCTGCCATAGCGTCAGGGCTTTCATTTCCAGACACCTCAGCATGACAAGAATACTAGATCCACATGAGACCCATGTGTCTGCTATCCGCTAAGGTCATAGACTGCCAATTTTGTACATTCTACAAGAAGAATTGAGAGTCAGAAAGATTTGCGACATTCATTAAAGAGGTCTCAGATAGCCACCTCAAAACCATTTATGTACTGAAGATTGTTGTCATGTATGCCTTGCTCCACGCAGCAATAATATTGCTTTTCACTTTAGCGAGAAACCATAACCGGATTTATCACCGAGAGGTGCACATTTATAGGTTTCAAATATCATAATTTTTAAATATCATAACTATTCCAAATATTATCAGTTGTTTAACATCGATGTCAGCTTTATCTGTACACCATTCTTTGCATCCTTTGCCTGTGTGATGATTGATGTCTCGGTGGTAGTTCTTATAACACCATTATTTGCATCCCCTTCCCTGGATGATGATGTCTCGGTGGTAGTTCTCGTAACACCATTCTCTGTATCACCTGTCCTGTGAGATGTTGCCTCGCTTACAGTTTTCTTTACACCATTCTCTGCATCCTCTGCCTTCTGTTATGATAACTCGACGGTAGTTCATTATTCTACCTCCTGTGTGTATCAATTACCTTCATTTGGTTATTGTCACCTGACCAGACGTCTCCTCTCCTTTTTTCATCAATGACATTCCTCTATTGATTTTTTATCATTGCAAGGGACCGCGGTAGCACAGTGGTCAGTCATCATCATTCACTCTGGATGCGCTACAACCTTTCACACTGTGACCTTAATAGTGTGAGGACGCCCAGCCTGTAATCAATAATTGACTAGCCAAACTTGTTGTATAGGATGAAAAGCGGCCGTTGCTCCAGATATGTAACTACCACTGTTGAGTGCCACCAGTTTCCATCGAATGGTATTATCGAGATGGTACTTATAAGAAATGCTGCAATCACATGTTGCCCCCATATATCTGAAGCTTTTTCGTTTTTCTATGACACATCTATCAATGGGCAAGTTAGGGTAACGTTAGAAGGTCAGTCATTACTCTGATGTTGATCAATAAGAATCGTATCACACTGTAATTATTGGAATTGATGAGAGCTTTATTCTTTATATCAATGTGATATTGTATGTAAAGTCTAATGAATATCGTTGACAATCCTATTCAAGCCAGTCTTGCAACCGTCAACATTCATATTGATCCTATCGGTTAATGTTGGCTACTTTTAATGATTACGCACCACATGTGTAAGTGGAGGACGCTAAGGCGACACATGCCGTCTGAAGTCCATATACCAAAGATGAACCTAACTGTTTGTACCACCAAAAGTGATCCAGCTCACCAGCCACGGGTTGATTATATACTCCTACAAACAGCACATGAAGATATCATATTCCACACGGTTATACATATCCACCAGATCAAGAACCACATAGAATGTTTCTTGCTTAAACTGGAAGTCCAAATACATGTTATAAATAAATGTTCCAGCATTAACCCAGATCTCATTCTTCGGTCTCTAACTACCTAAGTTGCAATGGGATTTGACCTTTCTTGCCAATATTTTTGAAAATAATTTTCCAGACACATTATGTAATACGATGATTATATACCTAATTGGCAGAGTAGAGATATTGCCAAGTTTAGAAAGGGGTTGAAGGTAACTGTGCAGCCAGTCTACATGCATTGTTGGATTGGTAATAACGGTATTCAATTCCAGAATCACGTTTTTAACACTCTTCATTCAACTGCTTCATATGGCAGCACCTGGGACAGTGCTCTGGCTGATACTTAGAGCATGGTTCACAACGGCCTCATGTGTAAAGTCTATTTGTTGTACAAATTTCTGATGGCCATGCTAAGAATAATTCCCGGACATCTTGACCTGTCATCGTTATCCCGTGTGTCTGCATGAGCAACATATCGCGTCAGAGGCCACAACTTGTCTCTGTCCCTGGCATTATTATTGTCCCTGTCCAGTCTACCTTGTTGGGGACAAGTTGTCTTGTACATTTTACATACTTGAATGCATTTGCCAGAACGTCTCCAAGCTTCTATTACTACCTACTCTAGTAAGAAACCCCCCCCCCCCCCCCCCCCCACATCTTGTTCTTTGATTCCTTCACTAACAATCAGACGCAGAGAAAGTTATTCAATTAACACTCCCGAAACGAGCCTCAGACACCCATGTGACTCTCTCCGCATTTTGGGCTCGTAATTATGTCCATTATTTGGGCTACACTTCGAGCTTAATTTAGTCTGCAGTATCGATTCTTTCGTACAGTCGTGTGTGTATTCAAGTGATTTACATTGCCAGTATGATTTCTGGTGTTGTGCTCTTAATATATGTGTTATTATTGATTTCAGCGATTCCGAATACGTTTCCACAAACATGTACCCGACTAAATGATTCTTGAAAACAATTGTTCGCTGATCAACTTTTCAGTAGCTTTTTTTCTAAGATACTTTCATAATAGTTTAGTTGTGAATGTGTTCTGACCAATGCTCACCCTATATCAACATTGATGACGCTACATGCTGTGTTTTCTTGTTTATTCCATATTTTCTGGGCTATTCCATATTTTATGGGTTATTCCATATTGATGGGATATTCCATATTTTCTGGTTTACTTAATATTTTCTGGGTTATTTAGTTTGTTCCATATTTTCTGGTATATTTCATATTTTCTAGTTTATTTCACATTTTGTAATTTATTTTATTTTTTGTGGGTTATTCCATATTATTTTCTAGCTGATATCATGTTATCACTGTTGCGGTTTTGACTTGGCATTATTTAAAAGATATTAGACCATATATCCTGAAAATAGATATGAAAAGAAGCATATGATGATACTCTATCTTGGCATAGTTTACGTTACTAGGTAATTTATATGTTCCAAGAACAGAAGGTTTAAACCTTTAGTATTCACAAATTAACATGTAATGGCAGTTACAAACATTTATCCCCTATTTGATTGAATGAACCTGAAATAATACAACACTAAAGTAAGGATATAAATACGTTTCTGGGAAATGCCAATAATATCATTTTTTAAACAAAAAACAACTGAGTTTATGCTAACGATAAAGTTTTAGTAACAAGATTTTGAATTGATGGTAGTAAAGGATTGATTTTGTGTAAATAATTTAGTCCAGTGGCATAAAAAGACAGCTTAATGAAATAATCTGCACTTTTTTTGTTTAACACAATTCCATAATACAACAGCAAAGTGATCAGTACTAATTTAAGCCAGTAAATACCTTTAATATCTGAAAAAGCCTTATGCAATTGACGAAGATGCAAGACGAAAATAAGAAAACTATTTTTTGAACATTAAAATCAACATAGGCTTCAAGTCTACACAATGCGAATTCTTTTTTGTAACTTAGGCATAATCCTTCTTATGGAAGCAGGTTATGAACAACAAATAAAAAAACAAAAAGGTGATTGGAAAGCAAAGAGAGGTAGTGTTGCAAAATAATATTTATAAATCTCAACTAATAATGAAGATAATAACTAACAATGGATGCTGGTGCACGAGAATAAATCCACCCTTGTTGGACATGAACGAGAGGAAGAGGGCGACACTCAATTTGGAAAAAAACGAAAAATAGATTGAAAGCAGGTTGAGAACAGCAAAGGGAGAGCATACTAGTGGGTAAGCTCGTCATTATTGACAATCTGTAAGCTGTGCAGTTGTCGTTATTGACATATGCTTGACACGACCGATAGTAGAAAACACGGCCACACATTTCATTGCAATAGAGTCGTGATTTTGGTCATAAATACTTCAGCAATACGTGATACCCCGCAGGGTAATTGAACTATCTGTTTGTGATCAGATCTTACTACCTGAAGTTATCTGCTTCTACTCACAGATAAATACTGACACATTAACTTTAGGCTATGCTGGTGTGTTTTTATTTGAGATTTGCGAGTTTTCATTTCAAGTTCACTGTCAGTGTTCTTCTCTTGTGATCACTAGTTGATTATTATAAGCGGTATGACAAGAGCACATACAACCATTGATTAGAATTATCCATATCTTCTTCTTCTTCTTCTTCTTCGTACGCAGTCAGACAGTAACCATTATTTTTTCGAGAAAAGCGGCGGTCATCCTGAGGCTCTCGCCACTGCCATAGAGCTTGTCTTGCAGTTCCACTGGCAATGGCCACATCTGCTCTCTCTGATCCTCGTATGTCGGGCAGTTCTGTAGCAGATGTTCAGTGGTCATTTTACCAGTACCGCACGGGCATTCGTCGGTACACCCTATCTTCAATTTGTTGAATAGGTGGTACCTCAGTCTGTTGTGGCCAGTGCGAAGTCTGAAGACAACGACCTGCTCTCTTCGGTTCAACTGGTAATAGGCATCGTTTTTGGTGTAACCAGTATGTTCGGTTTCCCATTTGGTCATGTATCTGGCTTTGATAAGCCGTTTTGACTCTTCGTACGTCATACTGGTATCTGTTTGTGGTAGTCTTGCACCTTCTTTTGCCAGTCTGTCTGCCTCCTCGTTGCCTTGGATGTTGCAGTGTGACGGGACCCACTGTACCACTACCCTTTTTGGTGCGGACTGCTGGCACAGTTTGCAGAGTGCTGCTCTTAGGTCATTAAGCTCAGTGTTTTTCTGGCTTTTTAGCGCTGTGACTACTTCGAGAGCCTCTGTCAGCAGAACTATATGGCTCTCATTTTCAGTATGTGTCACCATTTCTTCCACTGCCGCCCTCAGTGCCTCTGCCTCCGCTCTGAAATTGCTTGTGTACTTACCAGTAGCGAATGATAGTGTTATTTGTTTGCCATTTGGTAAGTTCAGGAATGCTCCTGCCCCTCCGTTCTGTGTAGTGTTTGTTACAGAACCGTCGGTGTATGCATGGGTCCAGTCCATGCTTGGGTAGCTTTTCGTTATGAAGCTTAGGGTAGTGTCTCTCCTTTCTTTTTCAGTCTGGCAGTTTTTGTTTGCAATACCTGGTATATTTTCTACCACCTCTGGAAATATATCCTGCCTCCAGGTAGGTTTTCGTACAGTAGTGATAGGTTTTGGTGTTGTTAGTGCGTTTATGGGATCTTCGTGCATCTTTGCTTTGGCTATTTCTGCAAAGTTTCTCCGCTTTAGTTTCCCATTTCCCAAATTGTTTAGTCTCTGGTGCATTGGGTGGTCGGTCAGTCTTCGGAGTTTCTCTGACTGCAGCTGGGCTCTGCAGTCTCTTCTATCGGTCATGGATTGCAGTTTTGTAATCTTTTCAAGTTCTACAATTGGCGTTGACTTTATGCCACCTGTTATAATTCTCATGGCTTGGTTTTGAAGTTTGTTAACTTTATCGAAGTGCGCCTTCGCTGCTGTTGTCCATGCCGCAATGCTTACTCGAGAACTGGTCTCACTCTTCCAGTGTACAGTTTCTTTAGTATGCCTTCGTCTGCTCCCCAGCTAGTGCCAGCAAGTTTCCTCATGATTGCCATTCTATTTCTGGCTTTCATTCGGTTTCTCTCAATCTGACTTTTCCATGTCATGCGCCGATCAAATGTGACTCCAAGATAGGTTGGGTTGTCGTTTGGCTGCAGGATTTTTCCATTTAGGCTTAATTTGGTACTTTGGGGTTTTAATGAAAGCGAGAATATTGTACACGTGGTTTTCTCCTCGTTTATTTTGACCAGCCATGAGGTCGCCCACTCTTCCAGCGATGTTAGGGCCGTCTGCATCCGATTTCTTGCTATGGTGAGATTCTTTTCAGAGGTCCACATAGCCAGATCGTCTGCAAACATTGAGCTATGGACTCTTCTTGGTATATTCTCTGTAATATCGTTTATATATACCAGGAAGAGTGTGGGTGACAATACTCCCCCTTGGGGTACTCCCTGCTCGAGTGTCACCTTTTTGCTCATCTGCCCTTGTACTTGAACTCTGGCCGTTCTTTGTTTGAGGTAGTGGTTGATCCACTTGTACATCTTCCCACAGACATCACTTCTTCTTAGCTTGACTCTAAGTCCGTCCTTCCAGACTTTGTCAAATGCCTTTTCCAGATCCACCCAAACAGCTACTGTGTGTTTCTGTGCCTGGTAGGCATCTTCTATCTCCTGGGCTATGAGGATGACCTGGTCCTCAGTGGATCTGTGCTGTCTAAAGCCGGCTTGCTGTGGAATTAGTATCCGTTTTTCTTCCAGATGCCACATCAGTCTGGTGTTTATCATCCGTTCCATCAGCTTGCCGACACAGCTCAGTAGGCTGATGGGCCTGTATCCATTTGGATCTGTTTTATCCTTTCCTGTTTTTGGTACTGGTACCAGTATTGCATCTTTCCATTCCTGGGGTACAATACCCCTTTCCCTGCTTTGGTTCAGGACTGATAGTAGTTTTTTCTTCGCTGTTTGGCCCAGCCCCATCAGCATTTCGTTTGTTATCCCGTCTTTTCCGGGAGATTTCCTTTTCTTTAGTGTTCTCATAGCCTCTTCCATTTCGCGCATTGTTAGTTTGGCCATCATGTGCTCTTCGGGAGCCGTATTTATGTTTTCGTGTCCCTTTAGCTCTTCGCTAATGTCTGTATGCTTATCTGCAGGGACCTCGATGTGGTTTGCTCTGGCATAGTGATCGACAAAGGCGTTTGCGGCTTTCTTACCTGTGATCAAGTTCTCGCCCTGCTTGATAGTAATTTGTTTATTTGACGGGGTTTCGTCGTTCATGGCTCTGACTAGCTTCCATAGCTTGTTCCCTTCTTTATCCAGGTTTAGACTTTCCGTTTTATTTTTCCAACTTTCTCTTGCTGTTTGCTTGAGAGTGTGTTTGTACTTCTCCGCGGCGGCTTTGAGGGCGATGTTTGCCTCCATGGATTTTTCTCGTTCTGCCATGTTCCTAGCATTTGTTACTGCATCTTCCACTTTCTGCAACTCATCATTCCAGTAGGGCTTATAGTTTTTCCTAGCTCCTCTTGGGATGGTTTCAGTGTCGGCTTGCATTATTGCCTTGCTTAGGCTCTCTACCATGGGCTTCATTTTGGTGTTTCGTGTGTTGATGGTTTCACACAGCCCATCTGTCAGGATTGCAAATCTGTCCCAGTCGGCTCGTTTGTAATTCCAACGTGGGAGCGGTTTTGTTTCCTGTGGGCCTACTTCCATGTCAATGGTTAGCCTGATCGGCCTGTGGTCGCTACCTGCCAGTTGGTTTAGCACCTGGCGGTCTATTTTATGGTGTATGTCCTGTGTGGAGAAGGCCAAATCTGGAGTCGAGGTTGTATGCCATGTTCTTGAATAGAAGCTAGGGCTATCCTCCGGCCTATTGATTAGGGAGAGATTTGCATCTATCTCCCAATCTTCCACTTCGTCACCTCTGCTGTCTGTGTCAGAGTATCCCCATCTCTCCGAGTGGCTGTTGAAATCTCCAACTACTATGCAGTTGGAGTCTCTGACCTCCATACTCGAGAGCGATAGGTCTCTGTTTGGTGGTCCGTACAGATTGAAAATGCGGAGCTTCGTCTCTTGAGCCATTATGTCAACTCCTACAATTTCTGCTTGTCCGGTGTGATTGACAGGTACCGCGCTACTCGGCATGCAGTTTCTGGTCAGTATCAGGACCCCTCCTTTGGGGCCTTCTCTATCTAGACGGAAGGTCTGATATCCTCTGATTGAGAATTTATGGTTATTGTTGAGGTGCGTTTCCTGGATACATGCCACGTCAATCTTACCTTCATGCAGGTGGTGTGTAAGGGAAAGTTTTTTGTTAATGACTCCCTCCGCATTCCACTGTAGTATTTTGAGGGTCTTGAGGTTTTGGCCAATAGAGGTTGCCCCATAGCCATGTGCCTTGACTCCACGACACATGGGTGGGTGACCACCAGTAGTCAAGGGTGGGCCCCTTCGAGGCGTGGGGCCCCATTTGACTCTGTCCTACAGTCACACCCTTGCACAACTTTCACACGCGCCATCGTGGTAAAGCCCTTCCATAGCACTTTGGTTGGGCTAGCTTCTGAGGGCGCACAAACCTAGCATAGGTACATACAGATGCACACATGCATCCAAGCACTGGTTTATGCGTCCTGATATCGCCCAATTGACTACGATCTGGGGTGGAAAATGGCGCGCCTCCGCCAGTAGAAACTAGCGAGGCAAACATTTAAGCAAAAAAAAAAAAAAAAAAGGCGTGGGGCCCGGCACTATCGCTGCCTGGCGGGACTCCGCAGGATGAGTGCCATGCGTTTTTCGAATAGGTTGTACTGCCATCATACTGTGATTTACGTTGCACTGTTTTGTTAGGCTTGCGGCCCCGTGCATCCGATTTCAACAGGCGTTTCTTCAGGGATGCCCTCGTTAGCAAGGCAGCAGTTGTTTATGATCAGGAATTGTCCATATAAAAGCAGTCAGTGTCTTTGCTTATTAACATCAATTGCTGATTTGCACGTCAATATCAGTCCTTTTATTTGTCCCTTGGCATGGGTGATTATACTTTCATTTGTCTGAAGTGAAACGACACAAGTACATCTAGCCTATTTTTGTTAACGTGTAAAATAATAATTGCATACATGTACACCTACACCACATATGTTATTATCGAACTATTGATTACATACATGCACACATAGGAAGTGCATGTTGATGTGTGAAATATGGTTTATAGACTAGCACATATAGAAAGTACATGACGTGTGAAATATTGTTTACAGACTAGTACATATAGAAAGTAAATGACGTGTGAAATATTGTCTACATACTACATATAGAAAGTACATGACGTGTAAAATATTGTTTACAGACTGATAACTGTCCATCGTTGTCGATGACGACCACCGACATCATTCTTGTTGTATGTGATCTGTTTTGTTTTGTTTCTGCTCTGTCTGACATGTTTTGTTGTTGTGTTTGCTGGACCTTATGTGGCTTATCAGTCCAATGTGGGCTCGGAATGTTTTATTACATGGTGTAGCAGATCCCACTGTTTGCCCTAGGGTTATTCTAACTTGGAACATTATCACACTCATCCACATCAATCATAACCACACACTGCAAATAATATAGCACACAGCAGATGGCATATTTATTATATAATACTCATACCAGAAAAATGAGTAGTGAAATTACAAACACAATACAATACAAATAATCTAAACTAAATATTCCTATATTATATTTATATATTAATATAAATATTAAGTAAAGCGGAAATTTTAAGCATTAGCTTTTGATGGAATTCCCAACTATCATTACCCAGTTCTATTGCCTACACACATCACACACACATCTCTTTAAACTGCATCCTCAACACACCTTATCAAAAACTCTTCCTCACTCAAATCCCCTCAGGCGGGCGATCTGGACATACCTCGTTCACAATGTGTCCTGCTTACAACAGACGTTCAGATTATCTATTAATACAAAACTCGCACACCCATTTGAGCGATCCTGTTCTATCACTAATATTCGTACAACAGTCTATCATTCGCTCCTCTATCAAATCGGTGAACTAAACGGACTCCTATCTACAGTTTCTCATTCGCTCTCCTCTCCATCCAGCCTCTCTCATCCAGCCTGCTGAGCTCAACTTTGACTAGTCGTATATACACTCAAGCAGTATCAAAGCTGACCAACGGACCCCATGGGGATGGCTCTACTCAGCCGCCATTGGAACGAAATATTTTGCACACCTGTCACTCATCTATAGCACCAAGCTCCGCTACCATCTCGTCTGTCACTCATTCTCCCCCTACCCAAATCGGAACGCCAGTGGTCAGCTCCCACGTGTCCACATTCTTTGCCCCAACTCTGTTTTCCTTTGTTGAGACAGTGAGTGACCTAGGCACGCATTCAGGTACCTTTGTTCTGGGTCGTCAACCACATCACCCCTGCCCTAAACTCTCTTGCTCCGGCTGGAACTGTTACAATGGTTTGCACACTATGTCTTCTGCTACCGGTGAGTGGGGTTACGCTGCTCTTTCCTTTCGGATCAAGCATTTGGTTTGCAAACTGTGACTTTCTCCTTCAGCAAAGCGGACGTTTAATGCATTTCTCCAGAGCGATATGTTTTCCGCAATGATCTCCCAGGTGTCTTAATCTATGTGACAGATTCTGAGAGTTACCTTCAGGATGTCCATGAATCGCTTTTTTGGGCGACCTTTTCTTCGACAGCCTTCTCTAAGCTCACGGTACATAAGTCTTTTCGGCAGCCTTGTGTCTGGCCTGCACATAAGGCCCATCCCAGCTGTGCAGCCTGCAGCGATGCATAGATGCTTGGCATGTATGCTCTTTTAAGGACTCCAGTGTCAGGGACATGGTCCTGCTAACAGATGCGGAGTATACATCTCAAGCTGGTTGCGTAGAAGTGGTTCAATCTGTTTGCCTTTCTCGCATAGACAGTCCAACTCTCGCATGCGTATAACAGGGTTGGGAGAATAGTAGCTCGAAAGATCTTGAACTTTGTCTTGGCACTTACATACTGTCGCGCGCATTCTATCGAAGACTAGCTTTCATTATCCTACTTGCCACCTCATCGTCCAGATTGACAGTTCGCGACAGTGTACTACACAAGGTAGGTAAACTTGCCCACATCTTTCAGGATCTGTCCAGTTACTTTTATTTGGGAATGTGTGTTTCCTGTTCCAGGAGTTAGTTGGTGCATTACTTCCGTATTTTTAACATTTATGACCAGTCCGAAGTTGTTGCATGCAGCAGAGAACCGATCCATATCCTCTCGAATTTTCCGCTCTGAGGTGTTATTCACAGCACAGTCGTCAGCAAAGTAAAGCTCATGGATCATGTCGCCTGTTATTCTGGTTTTTGCCCCAATTCTGTGAACATTGAGGAGTTTTCTGTCCACACATTATCTGATGGCTAGGCCGGATTTGACTGTATTGAAAGCATCCAACATTGTGACTGAGAACATCATGTTAAAAAGGGTTGGATCGAGCGCACAGCTTTGCTTTACACCGTTTGAAACGTTCTGAAAGTCTCTCCGTTTTCCAGCACACTAGCACGCATTTTTAAATCGATTAATCAAGCATCCTCAACATGGCTAGCACCTTCCAGAGAATCAGCGTGGCTTCAGAACCGGACGAGACTGTAGACATGATCTTGGCTAAGCGACAGATACAGGAGAAATGCCAGGACCATAGCATAGACCTGTACACTGAATTTATCAACCTCACAAAGGAATTCGACACGGTAAGCAGAGGTAGATTGTGGATAGTCATGTCAAAGTTCGGCTGCCCCTCCAAGTTTATCACCATTTTGAAACATCTTTACAGACTAGGACACATAGAAAGTACATGACGTATAAAATATTGTCTACCTAGATTGTGCATGTTAACATTGGACATATTGACTGCAAAAACTGTACTTCTAAACGTGGGAAATGATAAATACAGACGTAAACGTACAGATTGTACAAATGATCATGTAAGCTGATAACGTCAGACGTGTACATCGAAATTGTGAATGTTTATGTGTAGAATAATGACTAGGGACATGTGCATATATTGTACTTATTAACATGTCACATTACTCACACACAACGTCACGAAAAATGACCATTACCCGCCGTCCCTACGTTTTACAGACATTCGTTTCGTGGATTTTCACGGATTTCCATTGATTTTGGTGGATTTTCTTAACGATCACGACTGTTTCTAAGCAATGTGCCGTTCTGATACTGTTTATGCATCACTCTGATGTTTCTTCGTAAGGATTTTCTGAGTGTAAGAGATAAGGACGAATGTGATACATTGCTTTTGTATTCGTACTTTCCAGTTGGTGAGGCCAGCGCAATGGCCACATACGATATCTGCTGTGATTTATCGCCATATGTCATGAAGTTTAGAAACCTTGTTCCACGTGAGCAGGTCCAGCTTCACCTAGTTTAACAACTGCCAAGAAACAGGTAAATGCCGGAGCTGGAAAGCCCCTAAGCTGCACCACCCCAGGCCTAGTAAGCTGCACGAAGAAAATCATTCACACTATATAGGTCATTGTCAAATAAGGAACAAAGGGAATACACGGTAGAATGGTGACAGGACAGACTCGTGGAAATAAAAGGTGAATAAACGAACCGGTTAGGTCAAACTTTCTAGAAACACATGCAAAGTGATATCATATAACCTAAAGAGCGGATTTGAACTACCCAGAAAAAAATCAGCTAAAGGTGCTTTAATTTAAAGGTAATTGTTTACATCCCTGGATTCAGTGAAAACTGTACTCGGGCAAAAAAAAAATACTTCAAACGGCTTGACTTTCGGTACAAAATCCACATCGGATATTGAGAAGGCAAATATCACATTGCTGGAGTTGATTTATACACACTAAAACTAAATGGTTGAGAAGGCAAATATCACATTGTTGGAATTGGTTTATACACACTAAAACTAAAGCTTAAGGTCAGTAGTCAAGCAAAGACACTTCTCTCCATACGTGTGTTAGCTCACAATAGTGGTTATGCCGATGACGATATTTAGATTGACTAGGAAATGTTAGAACACCTACGACAAACAGCGTATAAAAAAAGTCTTCATAGAAGACTAACTAACGCACGACTCGGACTAAAACAGACAAGCTATTTTTTTCTGACGACACAAGAAAGAAGAAAAAGGGAGCTTGATAGTTTTCGTAGAAATGCACAACTGCATGTCGTGAACACCTACTTCAAGAACCCTGCCAGGAAATTTGCACCTGGCACTCCCCAAACTTGTAAATCAAGGCCGAGGTTGACTACATGCTGAGTAACGTACTAAATGTGATGCTAACGGCGAAGTACTGCATCGAGTAAATGAGACTACAGCCCAGTTCGAGTAACGATACACATGAACACCCTTCCTCACAAAAGAGAATTACATAAATCCGAAATACTGGTTGCTGCCAGGGTGACAGAACAAATTTGGTGGCATATCTGCTACAGCACGGACTCTTTTACCTGTCACCTGGAACAGAAAAGCTGATAAATTGTATCGGCGTCAAAAATACCTAACTCAACCAAATAGAAGTGGATTCATAATGACACCCAAGATCTTATAGCAACTAGAAGAATGCCCAAAGACTCAGTTTGATCCAGCTAAGTTTGATCTAACAATGCGAGTTGAACAAGCAGATCAGACGTAGACTCAAAGAAGAATATGTGCTGCATCAAAACTGATCAAAGCAGCTGAGACGATACATGTTGAGAGGACCTATTTCACCCAAAGTATATTATGAATAATAAAGCGAACTCCCAACATTAGCGATAGGAAGGGAATAGCGTAAGAGTATCAGAGATATTACATCGATCTCTTCACATCAAAGGATGAATTTAACAACAAGCGACCCAATACGGAACATGTATCGATACAGGAGATGGATGAGATGTTGCGTGTGACGAAACACTTAAAATCAGGAACAGCCCCAGGACTGGATTAATCACTACATATGTAATTTGTTAGGCACGAGTGAAAACACTAACACGACAGCTAGCTAAACTATTCAACAAATTTTATAGTGAATGTCAAATCCTAAACAAGGTCAAATGTTAAAAACAATTTTGATTTCACTAAAAAAAGGAGGCACAGAAAAAGTGGCAAGCTACAGTCCGATCTGTATATCTATATCCATGACACACTTTCCACAAGAGTCTTTGTCAATAGACTCGATGAGCGGCTTGACGAAAATGAACATGAACACATGCGTCTGGAGGTGCTACTGAACTGCCAACCACCTCCACACAATCAGCCAGTAATGGAGATGGCACAGGATGCACATCTTTGTCCTGTGTTTATGAACTTTGAAAAAGCATTCCAAAGCATTGAAATAGCATAAGTGGTAAATGCTCTATGAAATTATAGTACGGAAGTAAAGTATCCTCGGGTTTATTTAAGAGATAAATGGCGGCTGCTCAAACTAGATTATTCTACTTTACTGGCCAATCAACAAACTAATACAACTAGTCGTCTGTCAATGCCATACAATCTCACCAAAACTTTTCACTGCGGCACTTGAAAAAGTCTTTTACAAACTAAACTGGGAAGATAAGAGCACTTACGTGGATGAAGAAGTGTCCACCAACATATGGTTGCCAATAGCTACAGACTGCAAACATGCACAGATAGACGTTACGTGTTAACGTGAGAAATAATGATGATAGTCACGTACACGAAGACTATATACTAATGGGTGATGGAAGGACCTCTGATATGTTTCTAATTATCTGTCCGCGTTATGTTGAACATTATGTGAACATTGTATGTGTTCGCGTATAAAGAACTACGGGTACTTAGATCGAACATTTTATTTGTCCTATTAAATAGAACTACGGGCACTTAGACCGGATATTATATTTGTCCTGTTATGTAGAACTACGGACACATATTATCGAACACTATATTCATTTCACTTATAAATAACTAGAACATATATATTTAACATTATATGTGTTTGCTTATAAAGAACTACGGACACACACACATATATATATATATATATATATATATATATATATATATATATATATATATATATATATATATATAAAACATTATATGTATTTACTTATGAAGAACTACATGCACGTACATCGAACATTATATTTTTTCTCTTACAAAAGAAGCAAAAAGACAACCTTTGACACATCCAATTATATAGAGCTATGGACACATTTATCTGACATTATGTTTGTCCCGAATTTGTCAAGAGCTGTTCACAATACACCCCGATCATTGTCTGTAGAAGGCAGGAAGACATGAAGCACAGATTGCCATATTTTCTAAGTGTATGCATGCACACAGAAGATGGTGAAACCATTTTACCAAGTTATATACAAACTATTTCAAATGTGGTCCTCGTTTTGCTAGAAATGTTTGCCATGTGCAAGCTGCAAGAGAACTAATCGCATTGTCAGACAAGAAATATGGAGTAATTGTTGTAAACAATATTAGCAAAAGAAATTGGACGAAGAAATCTTGTCGAAGTAATTGTATTGTTGTTTCATTACAAACGTTGGGCATTGTATGTACATGTAGTCAATTAGTTTGCAGCCGGGCTATTTGTTCGTGTGATGGCGATGGTGGGGGTACATATTGGGAGTTGGAGCACGTTGTGGTACGATCTTGTTCCTCTTTGTAGTATACAGCAATGGGTTTAACAATTGTGATGTGGGTACTTTAAATAGTAAACCTGTTATAGGGTAAAATGGACGAGCTGAATTCCAAAATAACATTAGTCTTGTCGTATGGCCTCCAGTTTTTTAGATACAGCTAACCCTTATAATTCAACTAACCTACATTGTTACTATTGCCATTGGTGGAATATTGCTGTTTATGCCACCTTTAATTGGAAAGTTCTTGCATCTTTCAGTTTCAGTCTACAGAAACACATTACACATCCAATTTGTTTCCCTATTTGAATGCATTGCATACTTGTTTACAATACAATTACTTTTAGTTTCTGGATACAGAATGACTTCACATAAAAGGCCATGTTTACATCATCCTTATGTTTTTTGTAACATTTGTCGAGCGTACATATTACAAGAAGAACACAGGAAGCCACTTTGTAACTAGGGCATATCTCACTTATTTCAAAGTAAAACTTAGTGATCAAGATAAGCCATGGGCTCCTCACAACGCATGTAAAACATGTGGGGAACACTTACGACTGTGGGTGGGCTAATGGACAAAGGAATAGATGTATGAAATTTGAAATACCTATGGTTTGTAGGGAGCACAAACACCATATGGATGACTGCTATGTCTGCTCGGTTAATATTTAGGGCATTAATGACCAAAATCACAGTCAGAATCAACAAGGCCACCTGCCCCGCATTCAAACAATTTGCCGTCCTATCCTTTAGTCAGCTTTCAGATGTTTTGCAGAATGATTTTGAATCTGCAATGTCAGTTTACCAACAATGTGACAGATCTGACTTAAGTGACACTAATTATGAAGTTGATTCATCATATGCTTAACGCTTTAACCAAAATGAGTTCAATGATCCAGTCAGATAGCTTTTATCTTTTAAAGAAATCATCAGAGGTGCTGGCTTCTAAGTCAAAGGAAAAACATGTACTTGATCATAAAACCAAGGTTACGTATTATCGCAGCAGAGAAAAAGAGTTTTCGCCAGTCTATAGGCAGGATATTGGATTAGTCTTCGGCAGTGATGTTGGAGGCAATATGATTAATATAGGTATCTCAGTAAACCTGCAAAAGGAATGGCGGTTTTTTCATTGACATTTCAAAGCGCAGTTTATAAAGTCTATTTTTGCACAATAGTAACTAGTAGGGTTCTACTCATACTGCTCATTCAACCACCCTGAAGCTAGATTATGCAACTGTTAAAACAGTCTTAGAGAAACTGAAGTACACAGAACACAATTTATTAATTTGCGTTCATTTAAAGATGATGCACCTGCTCCTTGGTCAGTAGAGTGGTTTTACATATATAAATATTGTTCATGTTTATGGGATAGCAGAGCCAGGGACAAACATTGTGAAAACAAGCAGTGGTCGTTGAATGAACAAAACAGTAATTGGTGAAAAAAGGTTTAAGTAAAGGTGGGTCCAATGGCAACAATTGGATGAAAATAACTCTTCATGGACTAAGCCGCAACCTATGTGAGGTAAGGTGGCCAGTTCGTTTCCTTGCTGTATATACCTTCCCCTGCTCATACTCCAGGTACCCAGGTACCTAGGTCAACTGGTGGAGTGGTCGCACCAGGAACGAACCACGCCCTATTTTCGAACCCAAGTGCGATGCAATCCCAATTTTAGCAAGCGAGCTCACTGTCGACTAGGCTTCATCCTCCACTACTAAAAAACGTTATCAAAAGACCTTTAGTTGATATGGAAAATATCAGTTTGCCTCCATTACATATCAAACTTGGTCTCATGAAGCTGTTTGTAAAGGGAACGATAGTTCCTGCTTCAAATACATTTACAACAGATTCCCAGCTCTAAGTATGAACCGACTCACAGCTGGAATTTTTGATGGGCTATATTTTAGACAATTAATCATGGATCAAAGCTTCAGACTTTTGATGGACAACATTGAGTCCCTGGCCTGATCATCATTCGTTCTGTCTGTACAAAACTTTCTTAAGAACAATGAAGCAAACACAATTACAGTGAATTTGTTTAAAACATGCTGTCTAAAACATGCTGTCTAAAACATGCTGTCCAGTTTTCACAAACTAAGATGGGCATCAAGGCACATTATCTCCATTGTGACTTAAATTACTTTCCAGATAACCTCGGAGACCTCTGATGAACAAGAAGATAGATTTCACTAGAACAATAAAACACTAACATTAAACAGGCCTGTTTCTGTTATGATAAACAATCCACATACAATACCTTCAGTTTGAAATCATTGTATGTATGATCTACATACATACCACACTGATATTTGCTATCAAATATTTCAAGTCATGCGTTTTACACTGAATAGCACTCATAATATCAATGGTTATCAGTTCCTTTTTAAAAACTAGAGCTGAAAGAGAAATTCTACTGACATTTTTGGAATCACCGACACCAAAATACCCGCCCAGTTATACAATTTGAGGCACACAAAAAGTGTGTTCCCCAGTGAATTGTTTTTGTTAATAGTTCTATTTTCCTTTTGCTTTTTGATCTTCTTGATAGAATTAGATCCGCTTAAACGAGTTGATTACTCGTATATATTATACATGTGGCATTGTTGCTTGAGCTTTCTTTCACAAATATAAGACTACTCCAAATTCTGTCTTATTTTGACCTGTAGAAATGGTAAGGTGTGAAAAACCATGAATTGGAATGTCTTCTACCAAAGGACAAATAGACAGCATTGCTAGGCGCAACCTACTCCTCCCCAGTGTTTTACGTATATGTCGTACACAAAGACTTTCTAGGAAACGGCCTGACGAAAACACGGAAACTATTGGAAACAACAATGGATTATCTTCAAACAACATAATATATGTTACTGAGATAGCATGATTGGTTGTGAAGAGACAGTCGAAGCACCTGAGAAGACGACGGGGAGGCAGACACGATGAAGAGAAATGAATGAAGTAGACAGTTATAGCCCAATGAAACTAAAAATGAAAATTAGGGGAAATCGACAGTAAATGAATAAGAAAGCACAAACGTAATTAAGAATAAAGAATGAACGTGACACGCTCATGGATACATGCCTGCTAGTATTGTAGCTTCTGGCGCTGGGTTATTATCTACAAGAGAAATGTGTGGGAAACCTTGCTTACGGAAAGGTCGCGTAAATAACACGTGACTGTGACGTGGCAGCACAAAATATTTGTTCTAATAATCCGTTTGTCCAAGAAGGCGTGTCCACATTCAAGGTCGCAGGGGACGATGGATATTTGGTTCAAGCCAGCGGTGAAGGTCACGAACACATAAAAAGGACAGTATTATTTCGGCAGAGTTACAAATACACAGGTCACTGCAACCAAACAGTATTCATCATAGCCACAGAACAGCTGATAATATAACACAGACATAGCTAAATAAGGGAGAGCACATCGGGATACATTAAAATAATATAATTAGTTGTAAAATGTAGATGCACGTTATAAGTGAGGTTATGTTAAGAAGAATGTTGTATAAATTACATGTAAGCATACAAAGCAGTGACATTCCTAACAATAAACAACAGAGAAATCAAGATTCACACTAACATTTGAGAATTGAACGCTAGTGTCAAGTCGCTGCTGCTGCATGGAGCGGGGACATAGAGAACGACCAAAGCAATACAACAAAGACTCTAGTCCTTCGATAATGGTCATAAAGTGACAGGGCATGGTGAGGTTTGAAGACCTATGGACAAAAGAACCAAAAACATAAACAGGAACAACAGATAAAACGAAGACAATGGCGCTGGATAGAATATTCGCTGCGAAAGGCACAGTCCAATATAGTTAGACAGGCTCTGACATGGAAATCTAAAGGAAAGAGAGAGAGAGAGAGAGATAGAGAGAGAGAGAGAGAGAGAGAGAGGTAAACCCAAAAGTACACGGAGAATAGAATGTGAGAAGGAACTAAGATTAAATAATTATACATGCAAAGAGGCAGAACAGTCTAGGACTGTGCATACTGGCGGGATGTTGTCAATGGCATGTGCACCAAGAGGAGCGATGGACTTTGATTGATTGATTGAATGATTGATTGATGAAACGCAAGAAAAATACTATAACGTATAAAGTATCGATTCGCATTTGTGGGATACCATTTAAAAGTTAAAGATTCACAATCTGAGTAGCATTGCTTGAAACGGATGAAAAAGGCAGGTTATCAATTTAGAAAACATAGCCAATCAAAATACATTTTTAGAAAAGTAGCAGATAATATACACAAATCGTCAGCGAAGTAAGAAATGTAATATTATAGATTTGATGTGCAGAATTAGCTACACTCTCATGGGGATACGATTAGTGAGAGCTTGAGAAATACTGGTGGTGGCAATGTTTGTGTTTATTTCTTGCCTAGGAAGTCTCCATCTCCGGCATTTGAGATATTCAAATCACGGCCCAAAAAAAACTACATGATGTGTACGGTGAATCTATTACATTAAGCCATCAAACACACACATACACACAGACACACATGCATTTATGCACACACATGCTCACGCGCGTTCAAAAGCATTGCAATGACATCCGGGCACGAACCAGCGTCGTCAGCTAGGATGGAATCCATTATTGATGGTCAATGGAATAGCCTGGAACATGTGCTTGACATTTACAGGCCTTCACAAATTGTGATCACGCCACGGCTCAGTGCACTGTCATGAGTGTCAGAGTAAGCCATCATTGATTCCAATTACTGGGGTAAACAGCTAGTGAAATATTCATAAGACTTTCTCCACACGGTACATTTCCAATCACGCCAGGTTACCGCAGCCGTCGTTAGTATATGTGTAGCATTATGTACCTGGGCTAGTGAATCATTGGCTGATGTATAGGATTCGTGGCATATCTATTGCTTGCTCTGTGTAATCGAGACCCTGATTGTGCTAGATGTTGGTTACAGTTGAATAGTTTAATGTTCAAGTTCTGCGACCTTTTGTTGACAGATAAATAATAGGGCTACTGAAACCATGTTGTGCAGTTTTATTCTTCTTCTTCTTCTTATACTACTTCTTCTACATCTAATCTTCATGGGGTAAAATGGAGAGATTCACTATTTTATCGTGTGCCATATATGAAATTATTGTTTCTGAATTTTCTTAACTCTTAACGTCGGCTATTCCAGGCCCAGAATGCATTTCAATATTAGAGAATACGTACGCTATGCAATAGCCTTAGTCGACCTGTACTTAACAAAGCAGGTTGCCCTTTTGCAGGCACCAACTCGTACGAGTTAATGGTAGTCGGTAGGTGCATTTCTCTGCTTAGTGGACTTGGCTCGAGATGTCCTGCCTTTTTTGGTCTTGTTTTGGCTCCCAGCTAAGGTCCCAGTCGTTTCTGTCTCGCACACGGGTTGTCCCGTGGGTGACTAACTGTTTTGTTTCATGGTGGCGAGTGTTGTTTTGTAGCACGACCAAATCTTGCCATCTGGTTGGGGGAGGTCTTCAGGAGGTCTCATTGTGCCGGGTACCACAGAGTGGCTGCTGCGTTCGTTTTTCCTTCTGACTAAATGGCGAGCCCAGTGGCGCTTTTAATTGATTGACCTGCTGTAGTACATTATTGACGTGAGCCATCGCCCGGAAGTTACTGTTGCGTAGACACATCTGACGCCGTTGCCTAAGTGATAGGCCCACGAGACTCGCTCAATCGAGGCATGTATTGTACTTAGCTGATTCTCCATCGCCTGTGTTAGAGATCATGTTAAAACTTCCAATCACAGTGCTTGTAAGGCCTCTGACTCGAATAGATCTGATCGAAGTCTATTGCTATTCGTTGCGTCTGCTGCCTTCTTGACCGAGTTGAAGGCGGCCCTGGTTGCACACCGGCTTTTCAATATGTATAAAAAAAGGACAATTGGTGTGAAGAGGCCAAGCTTGACAATATCTGATATTTAACTTAGTTCATCCGGGGCATTACAATCAACTGCGATGGTATATAACGAGACGATCCCCAGATGTTGTCAGCTCGTTCTGACTGGGTGTTCTGGCGGCCTCGGGGGCACCCACGGTGGGGACTTTGATAATGGATACAGGGACATTTTGAAGTTGTTTAACGACTGCCTTTCGGAAGATACTGCAGTCAATGAGCCTTCAATGCAGGAATTTGGGGTCATGCGGGGTTATGCAGTGGTCCAACAGAGAGCTGGCCAGGGAGGACGAATGGGAGTGTGTACAGCCAGCCAGCTACATGAACAACCAGTATCTACATTATTTGCCATTTTTTGAGAGGGACTGACTAACTAAGTGTCTCATCGAAGAGTAATAACGTCGATTTTTAACCGAACAGAACAGATCTGTTGATCCCACCCATTCTCCCTGGGTACTAAACATATCTGTTGAATGCCCTCTCAAGCTAAGAAGAAGTGATGTCTGTGGGAGAATGGACTTAGTCAAGCTAAGGAGAAGTGAAGTTTGTGGGAGAATGTACGTGGATCAACCACTACCTCAAACAAAGAACGGCCAGAGTCCAAGTACAAGGGCAGATGAGCAAAAAGGTGACACTCGAGCAGGGAGTACCCCAAGGGGGAGTATTGTCACCCACACTCTTCCTGGTATATATAAACGATATTACAGAGAATATACCAAGAAGAGTCCATAGCTCAATGTTTGCAGACGATCTGGCTATGTGGACCTCTGAAAAGAATCTCACCATAGCAAGAAATCGGATGCAGACGGCCCTAACATCGCTGGAAGAGTGGGCGAACTCATGGCTGGTCAAAATAAACGAGGAGAAAACCACGTGCACAATATTCTCGCTCTCATTAAAACCCCACAGTACCAAATTAAGCCTAAATGGCAAAATCCTGCAGCCAAACGACAACCCAACCTATCTGGGAGTCACATTTGTTCGGCGCATGACATGGAAAAGTCAGATTGAGAGAAACCGAATGAAAGCCAGGGAAAGAATGGCGATCATGAGGAAACTTGCTGGCACAAGCTGGGGAGCAGACGAAGGCATACTAAAGAAACTGTACACTGGAAGAGTGAGACCAGTTCTCGAGTATGGCATTGCGGCATGGACAACAGCAGCGAAGGCGAATTTCGATAAAGTTAACAAACTTCAAAACCAAGCCATGAGAATTATAACAGGTGGCATGAAGTCAACGCCAATTGTAGAACTTGAAAAGATTACAAAACAGCAATCCATGACCGACAGAAGAGACTGCAGAGCCCAGCTGCAGTCAGAGAAACTCCGAAGACTGACGGACCACCCAATGTACCAGAGACTAAACAATTTGGGAACTGGGAAACTAAAGCTGAGAAACTTTGCAGAAATAGCCAAAGCAAAGATGCACGAAGAACCCATAAACGCACTAACAACACCAAAACCCATCATTACTGTACGAAAACCTACTTGGAGGCAGGATATATTTCCAGAGGTGGTAGAAAATATACCAGGTATTGCAAACAAAAACTGCCAGACTGAAAAAGAAAGGAGAGACACTACCCTAAGCTTCATAACGAAAAGCTACCCAAGCATGGACTGGACCCATGCATACACCGACGGTTCTGTAACAAACACTACACAGAACGGAGGGGCAGGAGCATTCCTGAACCTACCAAATGGCAGAAAAATAACACTGTCATTCGCTACTGGTAAGTACACAAGCAATTTCAGAGCGGAGGCAGAGGCACTGAGGGCGGCAGTGGAAGAAATGGTAACACACAGTGAAAATGAGAGCCATATAGTCCTGCTGACAGATGCTCTCGCCGTAGTCACAGCGCTAAAAAGCCAGAAAAACACTGAGCTTAATGACTTAAGAGCAGCACTCTGCAAACTGTGCCAGCAGTCCGCACCAAAAAGGGTAGTGGTACAGTGGGTTCCGTCACACTGCAACATCCAAGGCAACGAGGAGGCAGACAGACTGGCAAAAGAAGGTGCAAGGCTACCACAAACAGATACCAGTATGACGTACGAAGAGTCAAAACGGCATATCAAAGCCAGGTACATGACCAAATGGGAAACCGAACATACTGGTTACACCAAAAACGATGCCTATTACCAGTTGAACCGAAGAGAGCAGGTCGTTGTCTTCAGACTTCGCCCTGGCCACAACAGACTGAGGTACCACCTATTCAACAAATTGAAGATAGGGTGTACCGACGAATGCCCGTGCGGTACTGGTAAAATGACCACTGAACATCTGCTGCAGAACTGCCCGACATACGAGGATCAGAGAGAGCAGATGTGGCCATTGCCAGTGGAACTGCAAGACAAGCTCTATGGTAGTGGCGAGAGTCTCAGGATGACCGCCGCTTTTTTCGAAAAAATAATGGTTACTGTCTGACTGTGTACGCAGAAGAAGAAGAAGAAGAATGCCCTCTATTTTATTTAACATCGTAGTCTCTGAATAAGGATAATGAATATCTCTCCCACTAGTTAATATAACGGGAAGTTATTTTTTGAGATAGTTGGACTAATATTCCAGAACTAAGCAATGGTTGCTGATACAAATTTATGAATTCAACTCCAGTTTTAGAGAGGCATAAGAAGTCGACTGGGTAAAAATATCTTAATAAGCATATTGTTGTCACTAGAGTAGGTTTATTTCAAAAAATGTATGTGATAAATTACTTTTATGGGGCTCTGGATAGCTTCCGTAAAAATGTATTTTACATAATGAGATTTGAGCTTGTAGGTCTATACACATACATGCAGGAGATGCTTGAAATGATGCATGCCCACTTTCTTTAGCCTTTTACCAAATCTCACGATCCATGCAGACACAAGCTACCGAGAATGTGTCTCATTGAAGCACGCAGGCATACGATATAGAGAAATCAATCAACATTGTGTCCAGCAAATGGTACACTAGACTAGTATGATCAAGTCGCACCAGTCACAAAATTCCGTGCTGGACCAAGATATGTTCACTGAGATCTAGCAAGCATATGTGCCTGTGACTGTCTAACACACTTAAGTAAACTACAGATACTTTTGTGTGGTTGATTAAATATTTGCCTTTCTGGATTCTACTCCCAAAGGAGTTTCCCTCCCCACGCCCCCAGATCGCAATCCTTTGGGCGATACCAAGACGTATTAGCCAGTGTATAGACGCGTATCTAGTTGTAATGTGAACATATATGGCAAGTGATATGAACGGGTGTTTGTAATGTGTTCCACTATGGCAGCTTTGCAGTACACTAGTTTTGACAATCCCTTCTGTTGATGAAGAAGTGGTCTTACCAAGAACAATCTCCGACCTTCTCAGCCAAACTGGACACAAACTAATTTAGAAACCGGTTTGCTGGGATTGCAAACCAAGTTTGCGTTAAATTTACACGCATACACTGTGTACCTCCCCTACATATCATTGAATGAAGTCTATAATTTTGGACATTTTGTCATCAATTTGTAATTTAGGACCGTTTTTGATCAGATGACTTTTCCATTTCCATAACGAAGTTGGACTTCACTGGATCTCCAACTTTTTGAACATTTTGCCATGGTAGTGGAATTTGAAATACGATTTCCTTTTGTTAATCGTTTGATGTTATCCTCCAACTTTCAGCGTTGTCTCCCTTTTGTTGGCCATTCCATTTCGGAATGGTTTTCATGAAGATGTGCTATTTTATCAGGTTAAACTATTGCATTTGTTTGATTGATCTCGTTCACTAATTCCCTTTTTAATTCTAGTCTTTTCAAAATCGATTATATCTACAGTTCAAAGGTCGCAATTCTCTTATCCAACTCTTTGTTCACTGTACAAGATTCTTCACTATACAGTCTTACTTTCTTTTCAATCCCCTAGTCCCGTTAAGCAACGCCCTTGAAGCACAAGTCAGCTAACAAAAGCTGGTAGATATATTTGTCTGCGTTTGTAAGCGTGCAGTGGTGGTTGATCAGGTTGTAATCTCATCAGATGGCTAAACCATTGTGTATTCTGTATTTCGAACATGTCAGCACAAGCTGAGGGTTGCACCATATTTCCGTTATCCTCAGTGTACTTCTCCTGCTGACATAAGTCATTTCTCTTAGACTCTTTATTTCACACGTTGTAATGTTCCTCTTCAGGCTCATAGATAAGGACACGATTGTACATTGATACCATAGAGTTAGCATAAATATACTGTTTATTGGTTGTTGGTCTGTTGTCAAGGTGATATTCTGGTTTTTAAGCAGTAGTGACACTTGATAAGTTTCAGCATAAAATTTGTCTTTCAAGCCTCCATGGTCTGTACACACACTTCCCATATATTCAAACTCTTCGGCCTGCTTATGTTTGATATTGTTTATACTTAAAGTTAGGTAACCTGGTCTTCTGCCAATCCTCACAGTTTCTGTCTCCGTGTTCTAATCTTCAAATGATATATTTCACAGACTTTTCCAGGCGATTACAGTCTATTATTCCTCACACAGTATGTAGTCTTTCGTCATGTGTAAAGAGTAGTTCATGTACTGATTTATCTTCCACTTTTGGTATTGAAATTTGATTTGCTTTTGTTGCTATTTTGTCCATGTAAAAGATGAACAGTGATGGTGAATGCACAAATCGCTGTCGTACCCCGGTGCTTACTTCAAATGTATACCTAATTCCATGAATTATTCCTTCTATATTTATATGTATACTGTTCAGCACTCTCACGTTATGTAATAGTTGTCTTCATATTCCGTGGCCTTCTAACATTGTCCGCAGTTTATGTTCATATCTACTCTGACAAAAGCATTCTCCTCATCAATATGTGTTCTGTTTAAATGCTTTTGATTTCCTCTTGTTCGTTTGCTTAGTTCTCTTAAGGTTGATAAGTTATTAGTGTATCCCATTCTCTGATGAAATGCAAATTGAGCTATCTTCAGCTGAAGTTCAACAATTAGTCTTAGGTGCAGGTATATTTGTATACATTATTCATGTACGATTTAGTGCGATATACCTCACTATTTATCCCCGTTTCTTTGACTAAACTGCCTTTTTACTTCAAGATCGGTAATATTGTTTCATGTTGCCAATCTTTTGAAAAACTTCTTTCTGTCCATGCTTTTGTAAAGTTTTCTCAGACCACTTTAATAATGACTTCCCGCACACTTCAGTTGCGAAATGTTATGAGTCCATATTGGTGACTTATTTGTTCATAAATCTGTCTATTTCTTGATTCAATAAATCAGGATTCTGATGGTCCTTGTTTCTTGAGATAAATTATGAGATGAAATTAATATATTTCTCATTTTAGTGAACATATGGATCATTCCTACATTGGGGGGTTTCTGTTTTTAATTCTTTATGTTCGGTATTACATCAATTGGGTATACAACAAATGTGGCGTCTTCTAGCATGTGATTATTTATTCGTATCCATTCAACGAATGTCTTAGTTTGATATCTGGAGAGTTCAGGATTTTATGACATATTTTACTATTGCAGATTGTTCCAAGTAAAAGTTATTAAAAAGGTTTATGTCTTTTGCATTCGTACGTCTATATATATTTATTTCGATTCTGAAACTTGTTTCTGTAAAACAAATGATTATGGTTTAGGAGTAGGGTATGGAAAGGTAGATATAACCTTTTGGAAAGTGAAATATTTTTCATGAAATTGAGTTCCATTCATTCAATAAATAGCTCATGTTTGCTTCTACGAATACCTCTTATGCATTACGGTAACCATATCCTAGGTAACATTTTTGGGCACCTGGATGAACTACATATGTGACCTATCAGAAAGCCAACTTTGTGATGCTCCATCCAACGAACAAAATAATGTGTCTTGGAGGAAGGAAGCAGAATAGTAACAATTAAAGGCTCCCGAAACATAACGTAAAAGTATGTGGCACACTGGACCAATTATTCTCAACGATTTTTTGTTCTAGGCCTTAAGAATCATCTATTCAAAATTTATTAAATATACCGATCAAAGTAAGCTGTACGTATAATCGTTATTTATATCTCTCTAGGATTATCTGATGAAACAGAACATACATCTTTTGAGAAACGCAAGTGAAATGTGATATAACAAATGGAATAATATGGACATCCTGCACGAACATAAATATTTAATTGTTAGCATTCATTGAAAGACTTATTAATTATTATTGTGGCTTATGCATGATCAAAGCTGAACTGTTACTCTCACAATAATCGGTCCTGAATTGCCACCATTGCGTATTACTGACGCCATGTAGTACTGACTCAATGCGACATTTGACACTTCAATTTCAATCAGGTCATCTGCTTCCATTGGACCAAAAATAATTAGCGAACCCAATGATCTTTGAACCTAAACGTGTAAATACTACTTCTGCTTTGGCCCGATATCCACGGTACATTAAATTATTTATTGTGTCCCTAAGACGTCTTTGATTGTATCGTTAAAACAAAATTAGACTTAATATTATTAATAACCGAAAGGATTGTTGGAAAACAAATTTGCAAATACCATACATAAGAGACAACCGCGCAAAGCACAACAAGAAAACAAACTTCTAGAGGAATCAGTAATTTGACCCTTTCATTTTTCTTCATTTCAGTTCGATTATCGTCTAAAAACGTCCTTCATTATTGATGGGGTAGTCCTAGTCGTCAAAGAATACATGTATATAATTCATTTAATTGATTTTCAATAATTCTATGAACAACGGCAACATATATGTCCAAACATTACAAAAAGAAAGGATACCATATTGTTCACTGACATAATGCCTGTTCTGCCAGCTAAGTGACCACAACAACAATTACATACATTACATTTATTTGGTTAAATGACCATCTCTTGTGGAACATATAGAGATATTTTGCGGAACCTCAACGGAACACGGGTACAGAGAACCCTGACTTAGGTGTGTAACGGAACAAAGACAAGGAACCAGACTGGACATTGCGAACAAGACTGAAGCACCGCTTTGTATACATCATCTATCCCGGAAGCAGTCTATCAAATTATATGTTACAGTTTAAACAATACCAGATATCGGCTAAATCGTAAATGTTGAGGTATCATATTTTGGTTAATGACTAAACATGAGTAGCATATGAAGAATAAATGGAAGGATGATTATGGTTGTTCGGGGGGGGGGGGGGGGGGGGTGTCTTATCACTACTGCGTATTTTGTACTACTGCAAAACTCAGTTGTCACTTCAATGCTGGCGTGTGTGGCTCTTACCAACGCTGTATTTCTCCACGTACTGTGAATGTTAATGTGATTTTATAGAAGCCTTGTGAAACAGATTCGACAAATTCAGTGAGAACAAAGCTAAATGTTATTCTGTGGACAACACCACCAACTGTGCGTCAAGTCATTTTACGAGCTCTCTGCTTTTATGATTTGTGATGATCAGTTCCGTTCTTAGCTGCCTTTTTCCATAGCTCTCACAGATGTATGTACTCATGTGAGCTAAGTGAACGAGAAAGGCAAATGACTAGGTTGCGTAACCGGTTTATTTAACAGTGATAGGCAATGGCTCTAACAGTCTGTCGAATCGGGCGATCAGCACGAGTGACCATAGATGGAAAAAACAAGAGATAAAAGGCACTAATTTGCTGTTGGTTACACTTTGAGACACATTTAATCTAGACAGCAGTATGGGCAGCAGACCACCACATAGACGACAGATAGAGGGCGAGAAGCGGAGATCATTCTGAGCAGTTATGTAGTTCTGAGGGTCTTTGCGTAAGAGCAGATAGGGCCCATATATTGGTGCGTTATAGTTTGCCAAACTATAGATGGGTACTACATTTCGGCTAGGGAAGGCGATGCGATAAAGAAATGAACTGGTTATCCCATTTTAAAAAAAGCGGCGACTCAGTAAAACGAAGTCTCTAACAATTTTCCCTCATCCACGGTAACTGTTATGAGTCTGTATCAGCATTGTCTTTATCCTTACTACTTATTGAGCTTTTAAATAGTATATGGGTAGAGCAATCGATTTTCATGGACAAGGTATGGGGTTCAACTCCCGCACTGGCCACGCTCCAGTCGAGCCAGCTGTAAATTGGATCCCGACTTATGGTTATGTAAAAGAAATGGAAGCGAGTAAGGGAACTGGTCACCCCCACCATACAGAAGCTGCAGTTTACTGTACGTATCTCTAACATTTCATTCCTAACTGGCGGTTAAGTCTGCTGAGGACAAACTTTACCTTTAGTATATTGCTGGTCAGCCCAGACATGTGATTTGATGACGAATAAATCGAAATATACACAAGCTGTAGAGACAACATGAACACCTGGACAGATCATGTTGGCTAATGTAATGATCGACTTTCTGAATCTTACTGTGGAAAACAAACTATGACTGGTTTCTGTTGTTCCGGTATTTAAATCATATTAGACCAGATAACCCTGCCGAAGACGGATGTGTCGGACCGAAAGATGCAAATGTCGCAGTCAAGCTGTAAACTAGCGACACAACGCATTCTGTTCTCCGGACTATATCCTGCGACTTGCAAAGGGTCTGGTAGCGGGAGATTGAGAACAAACGCAGAAGAAGATGAAGAAGAAGACTAGATAACGCGCCGTTTTTGTATCTACGATTTTTAAAATTTGTGTTTGCTCACGCCTTATTTCTCTAATCCCAAAGGCGGTGTGCGTTGCACTGTGGTTTTTATTTTGCGCCTGTCGGCCCAGTGCATTTTTTTTGTTTGTTTGTTTTTTTGCTTAGATGTTTGCCTCACTAGTTTCTATTGGCGGAGGCGCGCCATTTTCCACCCCAGACCGTAGTAAATTGGGCGATATCAGGACGCATAAACCAGTGCTTGGATGCATGTGTGCATCTGTGTGTACTTATGCTAGGTTTGTGCGCCCTCAGAAGCTAGCCCAACCAAAGTGCAATGGAAGGGCTTTACCACGAGGGCGCCTGTGAAAGTTGTGCAAGGGTGTGACTGTGGGACAGAGTCAAATGAAACAGAGTGAGGTGAGAGAGGAGAGAAGGGGAATAGTGGCCCCCAGGGTGAGCCTGAGCCTGCCCAGTGCATTCGACTTCACCATGCATTTTATATAAGGGTTTGCTTCCTCCTGCATTTTCTAAGGGTTTGCTTCCCCGGGGTAACGGCCGGGGCTGTGATGGGGATCGAACCCAGCACCTTCGGGTTGTGAGCCGTGCCACTTAACCACTAGGCCACGCCGTCCTCTCATATCTACGATTTGACTTAATGGTTGTTTCCAGATAGCAGGGTATACCGACAATGAATGTCCACATTCTCGTGCCTACTTCCCCTTATCATTGCATCTTCTGCTCGTACTTGATTTGTCTAATTTTATTTACATCTTCAACCTTTTTATCTTCTATGTTTCTTTTCAAAATATATCAGCTCTTTTGTTATCTATATGTTCTAAGTCATAAAAGAGCAGCTATTATGCCGCCGTACCAGCTTCGGGTCAACATTGATCTGTTGTTTTAGTTCATCATGGATGCGTCAGGTCACGGATTTGCCTTAAATTTACACTAGTCATCGACTTACCCTTGCGTTCACGGAAAAGTGTCGATGTTTTCAATTTGGGCTGGTTAATTCTTTGGTTGTGTGTGTTTTCTTTCCTCCAATTATCCTGGAATTGGCATCAGCTATATGAAATAGCACTACGCTTAAACCTGTGTTGTATTTTCACGGTCTAGTGCACACAGCTGAAATATACAAGATTGGCGCCATTCGTCCTAGCTGCAGAGAGCGTCGGTTTTGGTATGACTGAAATTTAGACACGACTATAATGGACTAGATCACGACCCGGCATAGATCCTCAATACATTACTCACACGCCGAGTGTTGTCCCTACGACCTCTTGTAGTTATGGAAAAGGTTGGGCAGACAATGATAGATATCATTCCCCTCCACTGCCTTGCGGGATACCTGTTTACGAGAACGGCTTCAGGAGTAAACCATGAGGATAAATCTGCATCCTGTTGCTATCTTCTCGGTAAAATCTTGCCAATGACCAAAGGTAACTCTGGACCAGAGAGTGAGGTTGACAGACGGCGGAGTTTCTTCCTCACTATAATCCAAATAACCCGCAAGCCATACATTTCAGCGGCCACAACAAGATAAAAGACTGTCCACACGGCTGAACAAATGGAGTGTTCTTGATCACATGTCATTGACAAACATCATGTTCTAAGTAATCATGTCTATCACGTTGCTAATTCCTAATTACACCCAATTGTCAAGTATGTAAATATATATATATATATATATATATGTATATGTATGTGTGTGTGTGTGTGTGTTTCTGTGTGTGTGTTTGTGTATGAGTATGTATGCATGTATGTTTGTATGCATATATGTGTTTCTATATGTATCAGACTGACCACTGGATATCGGATTCGTGTACTATCAAAAGATACAGAGACAATTATACAGAGGCAATTCCTCAGGTACTATGAAGTGCCCTTGAAGTTCACTAGTATAATTACGAAAACGTGTGAAGGTATAAAATGTTGACATGAAGGTCACCTATATGAGTGAGAGAATCTGGGGTAGTTGTCTCGCCGCAGCGACTCAATTTCAACCAGTGTTCGTAAAGCGATCTCAGTCCCGCCAGGCGGAGCGATAGCGCGGGCTTGCGGAAAACGCTCGCCTGCCTTTCCCCGTAGAGCGAATTGGGTGCGGTTTGTTGTAGTGGCTCCTCCACCGAGGTGCGCTCGTCTGGTCCGTATCAGGAAACGTGGTCCGTCCGTGGTGATTTATCTAAGGCTTATAGCAGAGCTCGACAGTACGTCTCGCTGGTGGTCCGACTCTCGCAAAGAGCTTGTGACCGGCAAATGGAAAGCAGGAATCGTGCCTCGAGGCCCTGCGTTCTCCTACGGAGAAGGGCAGGCCAGCAGGCCAAATTGTCTCTAGTCCCAGTGAAATTCATCGCCGAGGTCGTTGGGATCCGTTCTGCACAGAGCGCTGCCATCCCTCCTCGAGCGAGCCCGGTCGGTCGGTCGTCTGGTGCGTGTGGGAGGCCCCTGTCAGGCGGTCCTAGGTCGACCGAGTGAGGGACGGGTGGAACAACCGTCCGTCCGTCCCGTCAGTCGGTCCCTGCGGCCGTCGTCCCAGTGAGGCTTTTTACACACCCTTTCTCCGCCGACCGGTGTGTGCTGTACGTACGTCTCCGACAGATATCTGGTTGATCCTGCCAGTAGTCATATGCTTGTCTCAAAGATTAAGCCATGCATGTCTAAGTTCACACTGTCTCACGGTGAAACCGCGAATGGCTCATTAAATCAGTCGAGGTTCCTTAGATGACACGATCCTACTTGGATAACTGTGGCAATTCTAGAGCTAATACATGCTTACCAAGCTCCGACCCTCGCGGAAAAAGCGCTTTTATTAGTTCAAAACCAATCGTCGTTTCCCCTCGCGGGGTTGCGGCGTCCCCACTGGTGACTCTGGATAACTTTGTGCTGATCCTATGGTCTCATGTGCCGGCGACGCATCTTTCAAATGTCTGCCCTATCAAATGTCGATGGTACGTGACATGCTTACCATGTTTGTAACGGGTAACGGGGAATCAGGGTTTGATTCCGGAGAGGGAGCATGAGAAACGGCTACCACATCCAAGGAAGGCAGCTGGCGCGCAACTTACCCACTCCCGGCACGGGGAGGTAGTGACGAAAAATAACAATACGGGACTCTTTCGAGGCCCCATAATTGGAATGAGTACACTTTAAACCCTTTAACTAGGATCTATTGGAGGGCAAGTCTGGTGCCAGCAGCCGCGGTAATTCCAGCTCCAATAGCGTATATTAAAGTTGTTGCAGTTAAAAGCTCGTAGTTGGATCTCAGGCGCAGGCGGGCGGTCCGGCTCGCGCCGGTTCACTGCCCGTTGTCTCCTGCCCTACCGTCTGCCGGCTCTCTCCCACGGGTGCTCTTCGCTGAGCGTCCTGGGTGGCCGGCGCGTTTACTTTGAAAAAATTAGTGTTCAAAGCAGGCCTCGGCTGCCTGAATAATGGTGCATGGAATAATGGAATAGGACCTCGGTTCTATTTTGTTGGTTTTCGGAACTGGAGGTAATGATTAACAGGGACAAACGGGGACATTCGTATTGCGGCATTAGAGGTGACATTCTTGGATCGCCGCAAGACGAGCTACTGCGAAAGCATTTGTCAGGAATGTTTTCATTAATCAAGAACGAAAGTCAGAGGCGCGAAGACGATCAGATACCGTCGTAGTTCTGACCATAAACGATGCCGACTAGCGATCCGCAGGTGTTGCTTCGATGACTCTGCGGGCAGCTTCCGGGAAACCAAAGTGTTTGGGTTCCGGGGGAAGTATGGTTGCAAAGCTGAAACTTAAAGGAATTGACGGAAGGGCACCACCAGGAGTGGAGCCTGCGGCTTGTTTTGACTCAACATGGCCAACACTGAAATGATTGACATGCCGAGACCACTTTTCTGGGGTCTAATATGGAACTGGTGCTGGATTTAGACCCTCAGAAATCTGGAGTTATGCCCACCGTGGCTCGGTTGGTTTGCATCGATTGTTCTGACAAAGGAATTGACGGAAGAGCACTATCAGGAGTGGAGCCTGAGGCTTAAATTAACTTAACACGCCAATACTGTAGAATGACGGTCAAAAAGAGAGCACCTTCGTGGGGTCTAATAGTGAACATGTGCTGGAATTAGACCCTCGAAAATCTGGGGCCACCCTCTAAGTAACTTGATTGTCTCGCCAAAGGAATTGACGGAAGGGCACCACCAGGAGTGGAACCTGCGGCTTTATTTGACTGAACACGCCAATACTGTAGAACGACTGACAAATCGAGAGCACTACCGTTTGGGTCTAAAAATGAACGTACGCTGGTATTAGACTCACGGAAGACAAGTCAGCTCTCAAACACTCTAATGAAAGAACGCCACGGAAATCGTGTTTAACCCCGCAGAAACCGCAGATTTCAAATACCTGGTCATTGACAAACAAAAGCCCCCAATAAATTCGTCTGACCAAATAGTGAACGGGTGCTGGAAATAGACCATCTGAAGACAGGTCAGTTTTACCCTACTAATGACAGGGCGTTGCTACGGAAAACCAGCTCATATCGAGAGGAGCCGCAGACACTTTGGTTCACGTACCAGGCTGATAAGCCAATGGCGCGAGGCTACCATGTGGGGGATTACGGCCGAACCCTTGTAAGCCGCAATCCCGCCCAAAATCTCAGCACCACTGCAATGGGAGGCTCCTACATGCTCAGGACCTGGGGCTTGTGCCCCAGCCATATCCGGTAGAGCCGCAGCAAGAGGTCCTTGCCGTCCGCCGATCAAAGCGGGCGGACAACTGCTTGATACTCACCTTATACGGCGATGGGGTGCGAAACCACCAACTAAAGACTTAGTACCTGGTCGGGGTGTCGAAAACAGTAGAGCAGCCACCTCACTGTGAACTGTCGAGACTCAACCAATGACCATGAGAGCTGTCCGCACACCAGGCGAACAACATCTCTGTGACATTACCAGGCTTGTCCTCTGGCTAAATGCACGTCGGCTACGATATCTACCTCTGTACGTTATCAGCCATATAACTATCATGCTGGACGCAGAAGAGATGCAGACCAGCGGACATTGCACACCTGCCCCACTGTGTCAACACCCCAGGTGGCGGGGAATGCTAGGCGTACCATCCCTGCATAGAAGCCAACAAAATAAAGGGAGAAAGAGATACCCCACCCACATGCAAATGCTACGTTTCTGGCAGGACGTGACGATCCTGGGATACAGACACACTGGACTGCCTCTCTTCCGGGTAAACCAGTCCATCTCATATATCACATACCATCATTGCACCCTATAGACACGAGTAGTGAAGACTCGATAGTCTGGTAAGACAACTTCCATAGGAGAGAAAACTCTGATCGTAAACAACTGCTGCTTTGCAGATAGGCTGGGGACAGCCAAAGGCTAAGGAGGGCATCCCTACAGAAACGCCTGTTGAAATCGGATGAACGGGGCCGCAAGCCTAACAAAACAGTGCAACGTAAATCACAGTATGATGGCAGCACAACCTATTCGAAAAACGTATGGCGCTCATCCTGAGGAGACCCGCCAGGCAGCGATAGCGCCGGGCCCCACGCCTCGAAGGGGCCCACCCTTGACTACTGGTGGTCACCCACCCATGTGTCGTGGAGTCAAGGCACATGGCTATGGGGAAACGACTATTGGCCAAAACCTCAAGACCCTCAGAATATTACAGTGGAATGCGGAGGGAGTCATTAACAAAAAACTTTCCCTAACACATCACCTGCATGAAGGTAGGATTGACGTGGCATGTATCCAGGAAACGCACCTCAACAAAAACCATAAATTCTCAATCAGAGGATACCAGACTTTCCGTCTAGATAGAGAAGGCCACAAAGGAGGGGTCCTGATACTGACCAGAAACAGCATACCGAGTAGCGCGGTACCTGTCAATCACACCGGACAAGCAGAAATTGTAGGAGTTGACATAATGGCTCAAGAGACGAAGCTCCGCATTTTCAATCTGTACGGACCACCAAACAGAGACCTATCGCTCTCGAGTATGGAGGTCAGAGACTCCAACTGCATAGTGGTTGGAGATTTCAACAGCCACTCGGAGAGATGGGGATACTCTGACACAGACAGCAGAGGTGACGAAGTGGAAGATTGGGAGATAGATGCAAATCTCTCCCTTATCAATAGGCCGGAGGATAGCCCTAGCTTCTATTCAAGAACATGGCATACCACCTCGACTCCAGATTTGGCCTTCTCCACACAGGACATACACTATAAAATAGACCGCCAGGTGCTAAACCAACTGGCAGGTAGCGACCACAGGCCGATCAGGCTAACCATTGACATGGAAGTAGGCCCACAGGAAACAAAACCGCTCCCACGTTTGAATTACAAACGAGCCGACTGGGACAGATTTGCAATCCTGACAGATGGGCTGTGTGAAACCATCAACACACGAAACACCAAAATGAAGCCCATGGTAGAGAGCCTAAGCAAGGCAATAATGCAAGCCGCCACTGAAACCATCCCAAGAGGAGCTAGGAAAAACTATAAGCCCTACTGGAATGATGAGTTACAGAAAGTGGAAGATGCAGTAACAAATGCTAGGAACATGGCAGAACGAGAAAAATCCGTGGAGGCAAACATCGCCCTCAAAGCCGCCGCGGCGAAGTACAAACACACTCTCAAGCAAACAGCAAGAGAAAGTTGGAAAAATAAAACGGAAAGTTTAAACCTGGACAAAGAAGGGAACAAGCTATGGAAGCTAGTCAGAGCCATGAACGACGAAACCCCGTCAAATAAACAAATTACTATCAAGCAAGGCGAGAACTTGATCACAGGTAAGAAAGCCGCAAACGCCTTTGTCGATCACTATGCCAGAGCAAACCACATCGAGGTCCCTGCAGATAAGCATACAGACATTAGCGAAGAGCTAAAGGGGCACGAAAACATAAATACGGCTCCTGAAGAGCACATGATGGCGAAACTAACAATGCGCGAAATAGAAGAGGCTATGAGAACACTAAAGAGAAGGAAATCTCCCGGAAAAGACGGGATAACAAACGAAATGCTGATGGGGCTGGGCCAAACAGCGAAGGAAAAACTACTATCAGTCCTGAACCAAAGCTGGAAAAGGGGTATTGTACCCCAGGCATGGAAAGATGCAATACTGGTACCAGTACCAAAAACAGGAAAGGACAAAACAGATCCAAATGGATACAGGCCCATAAGCCTACTGAGCTGTGTCGGCAAGCTGATGGAACGGATGATAAACACCAGACTGATGTGGCATCTGGAAGAAAAACGAATACTAATTCCACAGCAAGCCGGCTTTAGACAGCACAGATCCACTGAGGACCAGGTCATCCTCATAGCCCAGGAGATAGAAGATGCCTACCAGGCACAGAAACACACAGTAGCTGTTTGGGTGGATCTGGAAAAGGCATTTGACAAAGTCTGGAAGGATGGACTTAGAGTCAAGCTAAGAAGAAGTGATGTTTGTGGGAAGATGTACAAGTGGATCAACCACTACCTCAAACAAAGAACGGTCAGAGTCCAAGTACAAGGGCAGATGAGCAAAAAGGTGACACTCGAGCAGGGAGTACCCCAAGGAGGAGTACTGTCACCCACACTCTTCCTGGTATATATAAACGATATTACAGAGAATATACCAAGAAGAGTCCATAGCTCAATGTTTGCAGACGATCTGGCTATGTGGACCTCTGGAAAAGAATCTCACCATAGCAAGAAATCGGATGCAAACGGCCCTAACATCGCTGGAAGAGTGGGCGAACTCATGGCTGGTCAAAATAAACGAGGAGAAAACCACGTGCACAATATTCTCGCTCTCATTAAAACCCCAAAGTACCAAATTAAGCCTAAATGGCAAAATCCTGCAGCCAAACGACAACCCAACCTATCTGGGAGTCACATTTGATCGGCGCATGACATGGAAAAGTCAGATTGAGAGAAACCGAATGAAAGCCAGAGAAAGAATGGCGATCATGAGGAAACTTGCTGGCACAAGCTGGGGAGCAGACGAAGGCATACTAAAGAAACTGTACACTGGAAGAGTGAGACCAGTTCTCGAGTATGGCATCGCGGCATGGACAACAGCAGCGAAGGCGAACTTCGATAAAGTTAACAAACTTCAAAACCAAGCCATGAGAATCATAACAGGTGGCATGAAGTCAACGCCAATTGTAGAACTTGAAAAGATTACAAAACTGCAATCCATGACCGACAGAAGAGACTGCAGAGCCCAGCTGCAGTCAGAGAAACTCCGAAGACTGACGGACCATCCAATGTACCAGAGGCTAAACAATTTGGGAACTGGGAAACTAAAGCGGAGAAACTTTGCAGAAATAGCCAAAGCAAAGATGCACGAAGATCCCATAAACGCACTAACAACACCAAAACCCATCACTACTGTACGAAAACCTACTTGGAGGCAGGATATATTTCCAGAGGTGGTAGAAAATATACCAGGTATTGCAAACAAAAACTGCCAGACCGAAAAAGAAAGGAGAGACACTACCTTAAGCTTCATAACGAAAAGCTACCCAAGCATGGACTGGACCCATGCATACACCGACGGTTCTGTAACAAACACTACACAGAACGGAGGGGCAGGAGCATTCCTGAACCTACCAAATGGCAGAAAAATAACACTGTCATTCGCTACTGGTAAGTACACGAGCAATTTCAGAGCAGAGGCAGAGGCACTGAGGGCGGCAGTGGAAGAAATGGTAACACACAGTGAAAATGAGAGCCATATAGTCCTGCTGACAGATGCTCTCGAAGTAGTCACAGCGCTAAAAAGCCAGAAAAACACTGAGCTTAATGACTTAAGAGCAGCACTCTGCAAACTGTGCCAACAGTCCGCACCAAAAAGGATAGTGGTACAGTGGGTTCCGTCACACTGCAACATCCAAGGCAACGAGGAGGCAGACAGACTGGCAAAAGAAGGTGCAAGGCTACCACAAATAGATACCAGTATGACGTACGAAGAGTCAAAACGGCTTATCAAAGCCAGGTACATGTCCAAATGGGAAACCGAACATACTGGTTACACCAAAAACGATGCCTATTACCAGTTGAACCGAAGAGAGCAGGTCGTTGTCTTCAGACTTCGCACTGGCCACAACAGACTGAGGTACCACCTCTTCAACAAATTGAAGATAGGGTGTACCGACGAATGCCCGTGCGGTACTGGTAAAATGACCACTGAACATCTGCTGCAGAACTGCCCGACATACGAGGATCAGAGAGAGCAGATGTGGCCATTGCCAGTGGAACTGCAAGACAAGCTCTATGGTAGTGGCGAGAGTCTCAGGATGACCGCCGCTTTTTTCGAGAAAATAATGGTTACTGTCTGACTGTGTACGCAGAAGAAGAAGAAAGAAGGTTCTGAACCAAAGCTGGAAAAGGGGAATTGCACCACAGGCATGGAAAGATGCAATACTGGTACCAATACACAAAACAGGAAAGGACAAAACAGATCCAAATGGATACAGGCCCATAAGCCTACTGAGCTGTGTCGGCAAGCTGATGGAACGGATGATAAACACCAGACTGATGTGGCATCTGGAAGAAAAACGAATACTAATTCCACAGCAAGCCGGCTTTAGACAGCACAGATCCACTGAGGACCAGGTCATCCTCATAGCCCAGGAGATAGAAGATGCCTACCAGGCACAGAAACACACAGTAGCGGTTTGGGTGGACCTGGAAAAGGCATTTGACAAAGTCTGGAAAGACGGACTTAGAGTCAAGCTAAGAAGAAGTGATGTCTGTGGGAAGATGTACAAGTGGATCAACCACTACCTCAAACAAAGAACGGCCAGAGTCCAAGTACAAGGGCAGATGAGCAAGAAGGTGACACCCGACCAGGGAGTACCCCAAGGGGGAATATTGTCACCCACACTCTTCCTGGTATATATAAACGATATTACAGAGATTATACCAAGAAGAGTCCATAGCTCCATGTTTGCAGACGATCTGGCTATGTGGACCTCTGAAAAGAATCTCACCATAGCAAGAAATCGGATGCAGACGGCCCTAACATCGCTGGAAGAGTGGGCGAACTCATGGCTGGTCAAAATAAACGAGGAGAAAACAACATGCACAATATTCTCGCTTTCATTAAAACCCCAAAGTACCAAATTAAGTCTAAATGGCAAAATCCTGCAGCCAAACGACAATCCAATCTATCTGGGAGTCACATTTGATCGGCGCATGACATGGAAAAGTCAGATTGAGAGAAACCGAATGAAAGCCAGAGAAAGAATGGCAATCATGAGGAAACTTGCTGGCACAAGCTGGGGAGCAGACGAAGGCATACTAAAGAAACTGTACACTGGAAGAGTGAGACCAGTTCTCGAGTATGGCATTGCGGCATGGACAACAGCAGCGAAGGCGAACTTCGATAAAGTTAACAAACTTCAAAACCAAGCCATGAGAATTATAACAGGTGGCATGAAGTCAACGCCAATTGTAGAACTTGAAAAGATTACAAAACTGCAATCCATGACCGATAGAAGAGACTGCAGAGCCCAGCTGCAGTCAGAGAAAGTCCGAAGACTGACCGACCACCCAATGCACCAGAGACTAAACAATTTGGGAAATGGGAAACTAAAGCGGAGAAACTTTGCAAAAATAGCCAAAGCAAAGATGCACGAAGATCCCATAAACGCACTAACAACACCAAAACCCATCACTACTGTACGAAAACCTACCTGGAGGCAGGATATATTTCCAGAGGTGGTAGAAAATATACCAGGTATTGCAAACAAAAACTGCCAGACTGAAAAAGAAAGGAGAGATACTACCCTAAGCTTCATAACGAAAAGCTACCCAAGCATGGACTGGACCCATGCATACACCGACGGTTCTGTAACAAACACTACACAGAACGGAGGGGCAGGAGCACTCCTGAACCTACCAAATGGCAGAAAAATAACACTGTCATTCGCTACTGGTAAGTACACAAGCAATTTCAGAGCGGAGGCAGAGGCACTGAGGGCGGCAGTGGAAGAAATGGTGACACAGTGAAAATGAGAGCCATATAGTCCTGCTGACAGATGCTCTCGCCGTAGTCACAGCGCTAAAAAGCCAGAAAAACACTGAGCTTGATGACTTAAGAGCAGCACTCTGCAAACTGTGCCAGCAGTCCGCACCAAAAAGGGTAGTGGTACAGTGGGTTCCGTCACACTGCAACATCCAAGGCAACGAGGAGGCAGACAGACTGGCAAAAGAAGGTGCCAGACTACCACAAACAGATACCAGTATGACGTACGAAGAGTCAAAACGGCTTATCAAAGCCAGATACATGAACAAATGGGAAACCGAACATACTGGTTACACCAAAAACGATGCCTATTACCAGTTGAACCGAAGAGAGCAGGTCGTTGTCTTCAGACTTCGCACTGGCCACAACAGACTGAGGTACCACCTATTCAACAAATTGAAGATAGGGTGTACCGACGAATGCCCGTGCGGTACTGGTAAAATGACCGCTGAACATCTGCTGCAGAACTGCCCGACATACGAGGATCAGAGAGAGCAGATGTGGCCATAACCAGTGGAACTGCAAGACAAGCTCTAGGGCAGTGGCGAGAGTCTCAGGATGACCGCCGCTTTTTTCGAAAAAATAATGGTTACTGTCTGACTGCGTACGCAGAAGAAGAAGAAGAAGGATTATCAAGACAACCACTTCCACCGATACCAATATCATTCAGTTGAATTTGACAAACCAATTTGATGATCTGGGCGTTGATGATGACTATTCTTCTCTTTGGTGTTACTGCAATCGGATTTGTTTTCAAACCCCAGTAAGTATACTTGGTGAGAGATCACATAAAGTAGGACTGAGAACACACTGACAACGATTGCGTGGATAATCACAATTAACCACAATCAGTTTCTATTGGGAGACACACTATTTGAAGATATATGAATCGGTAGCAAAATAGACACAGTATAAAGTGGAGATAACGATATAACAAAAAAGTACACCGTACAAGAGGGCTTTTTATTGCATTAGGAAACGCTTCAAAATCGAAAGACTCATTGGTCTCGAGGTAAGGTGTCCGCCTCGGGTACCAGAGGTCGCGAGTTCGAATCACGGTGAAGAACGGGATTTTTTTTACGTGGATATGGATATTTGGTAAAAAAAATAGCCCAGATCTCTGGGTAGTGTGATCAGACTTCTGTGTTCAGTGACGAGGATGGTAACAAATAGCCCAGATCTCTGGGTAGTGTGATCAGACTTCTGTGTTCAGTGACGAGTATTGTAAAAAATAGCCCAGATCTCTGGGTAGTGTGATCTGACTTCTGTGTTCAGTGACGAGGAGGGTAACAAATAGCCCAGATCTCTGGGTAGTGTGATCAGACTTCTGTGTTCAGTGACGAGTATTGTAAAAAATAGCCCAGATCTCTGGGTAGTGTGATCGGATTTCTGTGTTCAGTGACGAGTATGGTAACAATTCCTCGGCATTTGGAAATCTAAAAGAGTATGCTTAATGGCCGCTGCCCGGGCACAGCTCAAGTTAAAAATCTACCTAAGTTAGTTGTACCTTTCCCCGGGTGGTTTGTTAAGAGCAGTTATAGACGACGCCTAACTAGCTGCGGGTCTGCTTAGCTCTAGTGTATGAGTCTATTGAGATAGACTCGCACATTGGTTAAACCACCTTCCATGGAACTGGCTGTATACAGACTCTGTACAGTCTTCTAAGCCAGTATAAAGACGTTAAGTTAAGATTAATTGATTGATTTATTGGGACAGGTAGTTGTGGAGAAAAAGTAATCGTCACCTACAGTTGACCACACAACATGAAAAAAAATATAGTTTAAACTGCCCATATATTTTCGAACGTTGTTCTGGATAGAGATTCACATGTAGTGTACGCTGTAGAACATGGATGTTGTAAAGAAATGTAGTGTAACACAATCATGGTCTAAAGCCAGAGTCCTAACCTCTGTAAAGATACACAGTGTCAGTGTAACTATTGATTGTTGCCTAACCTCAGCAGCGGTTATTGCCACAGAGGTCACACAAAAAAACAAATTGTACAAGAATTAGGGAATCTCGATTAAATGAAAATGCAAATCTTGTTATAAAAAGATCTCCAAATATCGACAAGCTGCCACGCAATCACTAATCGAACTGTGAACCTGTCTGTTTTTCCCTATTCTGTACGAACCGATTCTGTCAATGTTCTGAATTCTGTCTAGGATGAATCTGTTCTTGTGCAGTATCAAGAAATTGAAAAACAGTTAAACGTACTAGGTGGTAAATGGTGTTAGAAATCGTGCTGATAACATTTTCATGTTTTTTTCCACATAGAACAAATCATAGTGCTGTTTATCAATCCCGTAGAAGACTTTCTTCTATGCCTTGATGTCAATATCGAATATTGTCTCTTTTCGTTGCCCCGATCTATTTCTTAAGAGTTTTCATTTGCCGATTAGTAAATCGTGTTCTGACTTATTCCCATAACGCTCCCAACAAATGGAGACTGCCTACATCTAATTTATTCATTCACGTTCATTTTTGCAGCTGATTACATTTTTGTATCCTCCCTACTCCTTTATTGTAACAACATTATACAGCAGTATCACCTCCCTGTATTATAATATTTGTTTATTTGTGACATGTAATTTTAAGCACAAACAATATCACTGCTGGTTGTTATACATTCCCATAGTAGTAAATTTGGTGATGGTTTCTTAGTTCTTTGCTTAAACAAAGTTCCTACTTGCTTCTCAGACGCTTCTCAGTCAATTAACCTTCCCATATTCATAGTTCATTGGCCCACATTATATTAGTGTGTTTACCATTTTCAATCCACGCTCTCAGTCCATTTCAGCCAGTTACATCTTTCAATTTTTAGTATCAAACATTTACATGAATGTCCTAAAGTAATGCCAGTTGTCTCATGAGATTTGCAATGGGCCAGAGCCATTTAAGAATTATTGTAAAATATTTAAGTGTCTTCCCGAGAGCAGTCAGCTATTTCGGCGTAATTTTGTACACAAGTCATGTTTAATGGACTGTCATTCAATTTAACTAACAGGATTCGGTTCCATACTGCTGAAATCCCTTAGCCGATTTTGCCATTAACTGTTTTTACTGACTTCTACTTAATGTGCGTTTTCTCAAGAGTAAATTATTTTGTAGTTGTGACAATGTATGTCTCTATCTTTGATTCATCTCACTTCACTTCATATATCATTTTGTTGGTGCGTGTATGTATGTGTGTGTGTGTATGTATGTTTGTGTGTATATGTACGTCTATATGTGTGTAAATGTGTGTATATGTGTATATATGTATATATGTGTGTGTATTTATGTGTGTATATATGTGTGCGTATATGTGTGTGTATGTGAGTGTGGGTGGGTGGGTGGATGGGCGGGTGGTCGGCTGGGTATTTGGTTTGGTGGATGGATGAACAGGTGGGGGGTTTGATGGATTGCTTGCGTGCATACGTATCGATGTATGTATGTGTGTGTGTGTATTTGTGCGTGCGTGTGTGCATGTTCGTGCGTGTTTGTATCTATGTGTGTGTATGTCTAAGGGAGTGTGTGAGTGAGTGAATGCGTGTATAAGTAGGTGAGTGAGTGAGAGAGTGTGTGAGTGAGTGAGTGGGTCAGTGAGTGAGTGAGTTAATGAGTATATGTATAGTCTTCATTAACATGCATTGTTTTGTTTTCGTCTTAGTATTTTCCAATGATCACTCTCTGCAGTAAAGACCTGACTCTGACATGTCGTATAGACCTGAATCTGACATGCCATGCTGCTTTTGACTTTAAATACAACTTTGCTTCTCGCACTTTGATATCGGTTAGGTGTGACTTCTAATCCTCAATACGAGCTGAAGGCGTCCCGGCAGGATCTTCATTTGATATTGTTTATTTTACAGTGAATATATTTACATCCAATTGTTACATGGACTCCTATTACGAAGACGTTACATCGCCTTTCCACGATGACCAGTACTTGTATTCTTATTTAACTTTTGTCTGCATAGAAATTCATTGAACTGCACACTGTACTACGTGTCCTTTGTCGGCAGGTAACCTGTTCAAACTCTTCTGTCTCATTCATGTCTGTCTTCCTTAGATTTCCTAATTAGGACTCTTATATTGAGTTCACATAGTTTAGTTAGAGATCTACCAGTGCTCTTTCATGTCTGTCCTCCTTAGATTTCATAATTAGGACTCTTATATTGAGTTCAAATAGTTTAGTTAGAGATCTACCAATGCACATTCATGTCTGTCGTCCTTAGATTTCCTAATTAGGACTCTTATATTGAGTTGAAATAGTTTAGTTAGAGATCTACCAATGCACATTCATGTCTTTCCTCCTTAGATTTCCTAATTAGGACTCTTATATTGAGTTCAAATAGTTTAGTTAGAGATCTACCAGTGCACATTCATGTCTGTCCTCCTTAGATTTCCTAATTAGGACTCTTATATTGAGTTCAAATAGTTTAGTTAGAGATCTACCAGTGCACATTCATGTCTGTCCTCCTTAGATTTCCTAATTAGGACTCTTATATTGAGTTGAAATAGTTTAGTTAGAGATCTACCAGTGCACATTCATGTCTGTCCTTCTTAGATTTCCTAATTAGGACTCTTATATTGAGTTCAAATAGTTTAGTTAGAGATCTACCAGTGCACATTCATGTCTGTCCTCCTTAGATTTCATAATTAGGACTCTTATATTGAGTTGAAATAGTTTAATTAGAGATCTACCAGTGCACATTCATGTCTGTCCTCCTTAGATTTCATAATTAGGACTCTTATATTGAGTTCAAATAGTTTAGTTAGAGATCTACCAGTGCACTTTCACGTCTGTCGTCCTTAGATTTCCTAATTAGGACTCTTATATTGAGTTCAAACAGTTTAGTTAGAGATCTACCAGTGCACTTTCACGTCTGTCCCATTGTCTGTTGAAGCAGGGAAACTCTGCATTCAGCAGGGCTGTGTCTCCTACTAATTACTTTGCGTTTTTTATTTGCTTTTCGAGTTTTCCACTTGTGTTACTCATTAGTATACTGAATTGGTGTTTTATGTACTTTTTCACATTGTCCGGTTTTTTATAAATACTTTAGTTGACGGTAACTGTGGTATTTTCATGTCTTGGTGTTTTGTCAATCTGTGACTTAACCACGACATTTTAATAGTGACCGTTACCTCAAGGCCGATATTATTTGTGATTATCCTGTGCTTCAACCTTTCAATCTATATTTAAGCTTACAAATCCAACGCATGATTTTCGAAATTGTCTTTGTCAACTGAGTTTTGGAAATACAATGATGTGTACGGTTAATTATATATATAAGCGAGGTTGCATGTCTGTAAGGAAAAAGTATTTCTCATGCATGACCATATTTCAAGTTCCAACCTCACCAAGTGTGGTACAGTGATTTCGTTTGTTCCCTTTCAGATTTTAGACATCGATATAATCAAACAAACTATCGTTATGGTAATATTTTCAAAAGCAGTGTAGATAAATTTATCTCTGAACCCGTGACCTAAATCACGGTGACGCGTGTATATACATATGCACAACTGAAACAATCTATTCCTCTTACACATCTCCACCAAACTGTAGGTTTGACTAAATGATAAGACTAATTCTTTTATTATAAGGACAACTGAAAGAAGAATTGCGTAATAGTTAATTCACTGACATTTCATTAGAATTACAACATGTTGCACCATGACAGAATTTTCGTTCAGCATGAAACTTGGCGCAATAAAATGCTCGATATTCTGGAAGATCGGGACGGACAGAGGGTATGTTGAGGGGGTGGAGTGCTGTTTAGATGTTGACGGGTTGAGGAAGGTAGAGGTTGGAGAGGGAGGTGGTGAAATTGGAATGGGAAATGTGCACTGGGGATATGAAAGTGTGGAATGATGCAGGAAGACATTTTTAAAATTGACTACTTTTTGTGAATTATCCCGTCCAACACTGGTTCTCCTAGCAGATAATATATAATTCTTGGTTATACCCAGGGAATGGAATAACACCATCATGATAGTACTAAAATAAGTACATCTATTACACAATTCTTGTGATGTGCCTTTTGTGTCTTTTGTTATTGAGATGTTTCAGAATTGACGAGTTGAATGTTATCACTCTTGCTATTTGTAAACTCAAGAGATAGTCGAGGTGAAATACATAGTACATGTATTGGTTTGTGCAATCAGTGAGGTCGTAATTAAACAGCAGCAGCAGAAGCAAGACTTTAGACACAGCACGCAGCATTAACTGCGCTCGAATAAACACGTTTAGTTTGGGCATCTTTTCTAAGCTACAATTCAAATTCGGCTGGAGTAAGACATCCTTCATTCAGGTATTAGGCTACGTGCGATGTGGTTGGACATGTGTCAGATGCAAATGGACACTCATCAGATGACAATTTGAGAGGAATCAGATGAAAGTGAAGAACAATCAGATGAAAATGGACAGACATCAAATGCAAGTGGACAGCCATCAGATGGAAGTGGACAGACATATGAATGGGGACAAACATTACATGAAAGGAGACAGACATACGAATATGGACAGCCATCAGATGCAAGTGGACATACATCAGATAAAAGAGGAAAGCCATCAGTTGACAGTGGAGAGCCATCAGATGAAAGTGGACAGACATCACATGAAAATGGACAAACATTTAAAGTGGACAGTCATCAGATGAAAGTGGACAGTCATCAGATCATAGCGGACAGTCATCAGATGAAAGTGAACAGACATGAGATAACAGTGGGAAGATATCAGATGAACTTGCACAGACATCAGATGAAAGTGGGCAGATGTAAGATGTAGAGATATCATATGAAACTGGACAAACATCAGATGAACCTGGGCAGATATAAGATTAATGTGGATGTTCATCAGATGAAAGTAGACAGACAACAGCTAAAAAGTAGACAGATAATAAATGAAACTACACAGTTAAATGAACGTGTGCGGACAAGGTGTTCAGGAAAAAAATAAACCCAAAAATGTCGTACGACACTTTTTCCCATTGCTGGGTAGTCTAGTCGAGGGGCTTGAAGGCTGAGGACTACTGACCGCTTCGCGACTGCTGTCGCCACGTCGTGTGCTATGTTTGTTTATTTCACCGCCAACAGAAAAATAGTATATGCCATACCATGGGTGATCTGGGGTAGTTGTCTTGCCGCAGCGACTCAATTTCAACCAGTGTTCGAAAAGCGATCTCAGTCCCGCCAGGCGGAGCGATAGCGCGGGCTTGCGGAAAACGCTCGCCTGCCTTTCCCCGTAGAGCGAATTGGGTGCGGTTTGTTGTAGTGGCTCCTCCACCGAGGTGCGCTCGTCTGGTCCGTATCAGGAAACGTGGTCCGTCCGTGGTGATTTATCTAAGGCTTATAGCAGAGCTCGACAGTACGTCTCGCTGGTGGTCCGACTCTCGCAAAGAGCTTGTGACCGGCAAATGGAAAGCAGGAATCGTTGCCTCGAGGCCCTGCGTTCTCCTACGGAGAAGGGCAGGCCGGCAGGCCAAATTGTCTCTAGTCCCAGTGAAATTCATCGCCGAGGTCGTTGGGATCCGTTCTGCACAGAGCGCTGCCATCCCTCCTCGAGCGAGCCCGGTCGGTCGGTCGTCTGGTGCGTGTGGGAGGCCCCTGTCAGGCGGTCCTAGGTCGACGGAGTGAGGGACGGGTGGAACAACCGTCCGTCCGTCCCGTCAATCGGTCCCTGCGGCCGTCGTCCCAGTGAGGCTTTTTACACACCCTTCCTCCGCCGACCTGTGTGTGCTGTACGTTCGTCTCTGACAGATATCTGGTTGATCCTGCCAGTAGTCATATGCTTGTCTCAAAGATTAAGCCATGCATGTCTAAGTTCACACTGTCTCACGGTGAAACCGCGAATGGCTCATTAAATCAGTCGAGGTTCCTTAGATGTCACGGTCCTACTTGGATAACTGTGGCAATTCTAGAGCTAATACATGCTTACCAAGCTCCGACCCTCGCGGAAAGAGCGCTTTTATTAGTTCAAAACCAATCGTCGTTTCCCATCGCGGGGTTGCGGCGTCCCCACTGGTGACTCTGGATAACTTTGTGCTGATCGCATGGCCTCTTGTGCCGGCGACGCATCTTTCAAATGTCTGCCCTATCAAATGTCGATGGTACGTGACATGCCTACCATGTTTGTAACGGGTAACGGGGAATCAGGGTTCGATTCCGGAGAGGGAGCATGAGAAACGGCTACCACATCCAAGGAAGGCAGCAGGCGCGCAACTTACCCAATCCCGGCACGGGGAGGTAGTGACGAAAAATAACAATACGGGACTCTTTCGAGGCCCCGTAATTGGAATGAGTACACTTTAAACCCTTTATCGAGGATCTATTGGAGGGCAAGTCTGGTGCCAGCAGCCGCGATAATTCCAGCTCCAATAGCGTATATTAAAGTTGTTGCAGTTAAAAAGCTCGTAGTTGGATCTCAGGCGCAGGCGGGCGGTTCGGCTCGCGCCGGTTCACTGCCCAACCGTCTACCGGCTCTCTCCCACGGGTGCTCTTCGCTGAGCGTCCTGGGTGGCCGGCGCGTTTACTTTGAAAAAATTAGAGTGTTTAAAGCAGGCCTCGGCTGCCTGAATAATGGTGCATGGAATAATGGAATAGGACCTCGGTTCTATTTTGTTGGTTTTCGGAACTGGAGGTAATGATTAACAGGGACAAACAGGGGCATTCGTAGTGCGGCGTTAGAGGTGAAATTCTTGGATCGCCGCAAGACGAGCTACTGCGAAAGCATTTGTCAAGAATGTTTTCATTAATCAAGAACGAAAGTCAGAGGCGCGAAGACGATCAGATACCGTCGTAGTTCTGACCATAAACGATGCCGACTAGCGATCCGCAGGAGTTGCTTCGATGACTCTGCGGGCAGCTTCCGGGAAACCAAAGTGTTTGAGTTCCGGGGCAAGTATGGATGCAAAGCTGAAACTTAAAGGAATTGACGGAAGGGCACCACCAGGAGTGGAGCCTGCGGCTTAATTTGACTCAACACGGCCAACACTGAAATGACTGACATGCCGAGATCACTTTTCTGGGGTCTAATATGGAACTGGTGCTGGATTTAGATCCTTAGAAATCTGGGGTTATGCCCTCTGTTGCTCGGTTGGTCTGCATCCAGTGTTTGATAAAGGAATTGACGGAAGAGCACTATCAGGAGTGGAGCCTGAGTCTAAAATTGACTAAACACGCCAATAGTGTAGAATGACTGTCAAAAGAGAGCACCTTCGGACGGTCTAATAGTGAACATGTGCTGGTATTAGACCCACGGAAGACAGGTCAGTCTCCAAACCCCCAAATGAAAGAGCGCCTTCTACGGTAATCTGGTCTTCACCCTGCAGAAATCGCAGGCTCCAGAAACTGGGCCATTGACAAACTAAAAGCCCTCTATTGATACGGTCTGGCTAATATTGAACGGGTGCTGGAAATAGACCCTCTGAAGACAGGTCAGCTTTACCCTACAAATGACAATGCTCTGCTACGGTAATCCTGCTAAGCCCGAGAGGAGCCGCAGACATTTTGGTTCACGTACTAGGCGAATAAGCCAACGGTTCGAGGTGAGGGATTACGGCCGAACGCCTCTAAGCCAAAAATCCCGCCCAAAAGCAGCCCAGCACGAATGCAAAGGGAGGCTTCGACATGGTGGGGACTTCGGGGTCACGCTCCAGCCCAGCCCGGTCAAGCCGCAGAATGAGATCTCTGCCGTCCGCTGATAAAAGCGGGCGGGAAGCTGCTCGATATTCACCCCATACGGCGATGAGGAATGAAATCATTTGTAGAAGACTTAGTTCTCGGTCGAATGCCCTAAGCAGTAGATCAGCTACCTCACTGCGAACTGCTGAGACTCAACCCTTGACCATGTCCGCTCCCTAGGCGGACAACATCTCCGTGCAAGACTAGGCTTGTCACCTGGTCAAATGCACTATTTCGAGAGGAATCACAGGTCGCTGACATTTGGTCCACGTGCTTGGCTGATAAGCTACCATCTGAGGGATTACGGCCGAACGCCTCTAAGCCAGAATTCCGCCCAAAATCTCAGCACCGCTGAGATGGGAGGCTACGACATGGCTGGGGCTTGTGTCCCGGCCCGATCGAGCCGCAGGAATGCACCTCGTAAAATGCACTCCTTCCTCGCTCTTTGCATCTGTCTGCTATCAGTCATTCCAATGGACACAGAAGAGATGCAGTCCAGCGGACACTGCACCTCCTGTCCTATGGTGGCAAGCTCCCGGGTGGCGGGGAATGCTAGGCGTACCATCACTGCAGATGAGCCGAGAAAATAGAGCGAGCAAAAAGATACCTCACTCATATGGATATGCTACGTTTCTGGCAGGACGTGACGATACTGGGAAAAAGTCACACTGGACTGCCTCTCTTCCGGGATAGTACAAACTAGTACATAGTCCATCATATCATTGCCAAACCTTATAGACACGAGTAGGGAAGACTCGATAGTCCTGCAAGACAACTTCCCAAGAGAGACAAAACTGCTGCCTTGCAGTTAGGCTGGGGACAGCCAAAGGCTAAGGAGGGCAACCCTACAGAAACGCCTGTTGAAATCGGATGCACTGAGCCACTGGCTAACAAATTAAATCAGGGAAACGTAAATATCGCTGTAAACAGCGTACGATGAAGAAGAAGAAGATACCACGGGGTGTAGTTTGATGCTTGATATGATAACAGTCGAAGCGCAATAATATGTGGGACACTTATCAATGCCAAGATACGTAGTAAGAGAATAATCTCATGTGAAAACTTCGATTTTTACGATTGTATCTCTATGTGCTAAGAGCCAACCCATTCATTTTTTAACAGAACAGCAGGCAAGATCAATTAAATCTAATCCAACGTCTTCAAGGCTATCAGAGCTGTGATATATCCTCTGTATTATTTGTTTGTTTGCTCTGGTGCGAAAGCTTAACATCAGGTGCAACATATTGACCAATTCGCCACCAGACTGTACTACAGTAATCATTCCAACGAGGTGGGAGTTGAAACAGTGATCCTCGTCGTAGTGAGCCTGCTAGAGTAGATGTTTTCCCTTCTGCTGTACGCTCTAGGATTTAAGAAGAGTGGCAGCAACCCCACTATTAACCAAATACGTCTAAAATTACAAACTCAGTACGAGGAGCATCGAAACTGTCACTGATGGTAACCAATGAGCATTCATGATGACCGCATTATTAGATGAAGGGACGTTTTCCTCTTGAACTTTTCTCACCTAAATGTTTCTCTCTAATAAACCTACCAGCACCTGTGCCGTGTCTCCTATATCAAATAATATTATTTAATTTGTCTAATTTTCGCTCTCGATCAACCCGGGATCATTATTGAAGCTAACAGGAAAAACACCCCCTATCTTGGGTACATTCTCATCGTCAGATCCTCAGTTCAGTCTTAGAACTGGTGTATTTTCGCCTTTGGAAGTGGAATATATTTAGTTCTTTGAAGTCATCACCGCTGTCATTAGCATTTGCAATGACGACTGACTTTGGTAACATTGACGATTAAAAACTACATAACCGTACAGCAACATAATAATTGTAAATGTTGACTCTTCTATTCCCATGGCATGCTTTTACACCAAGTACAATAGTATCTGTAATGGTAGCTGAGACAAGTATGTTAATATTCGGAAAATATACACACCGAATAACCATAACAAAGATGTGAAGTAACAATAATTCCGAATCAAAGTCAAGTCGTTCAAACAAAGATATCGCCTCTAGAAAAGTGATGAAAGAGTTACGGAACATCATTCAGATACTGTTACATTTGACCAAGCCATTGTACACGCTTAATTTCCAACTATTGGATCTAGAACCAGTTCGATGCAAACAATGTACTACATTACTGAGGAAAAATTCAGAAAAAACCGATCTACAGTGTCTAGGAACAAGAAGAATTTGGGCTGGCGTAATACAGGTTTATAAGATATTCAAAGAAACGGTACAATAGACTATAATACGCTTTTTTAAATACAACCACCTACACAAACAAAAGGACAGCTACAAAATAACTAAAGAAAGGACTAAATTATATATTAGGAACTATTTTTTTACCCACTCCCGGCACGGGGAGGTAGTGACGAAAAATAAACATACGGGACTCTTTCGAGGCCCCGTAATTGGAATGAGTACACTTTAAACCCTTTAACGAGGATCTTCTTCTTCTTCTTCTTCTGCGTACACAGTCAGACAGTAACCATTATTTTTTCGAAAAAAGCGGCGGTCATCCTGAGACTCTCGCCACTACCATAGAGCTTGTCTTGCAGTTCCACTGGCAATGGCCACATCTGCTCTCTCTGATCCTCGTATGTCGGGCAGTTCTGCAGCAGATGTTCAGTGGTCATTTTACCAGTACCGCACTGGCATTCGTCGGTACACCCTATCTTCAATTTGTTGAATAGGTGGTACCTCAGTCTGTTGTGGCCAGTGCGAAGTCTGAAGACAACGACCTGCTCTCTTCGGTTCAACTGGTAATAGGCATCGTTTTTGGTGTAACCAGTATGTTCGGTTTCCCATTTGGTCATGTATCTGGCTTTGATAAGCCGTTTTGACTCTTCGTACGTCATACTGGTATCTGTTTGTGGTAGCCTTGCACCTTCTTTTGCCAGTCTGTCTGCCTCCTCGTTGCCTTGGATGTTGCAGTGTGACGGAACCCACTGTACCACTACCCTTTTTGGTGCGGACCGCTGGCACAGTTTGCAGAGTGCTGCTCTTAAGTCATTAAGCTCAGCGTTTTTCTGGCTTTTTAGCGCTGTGACTACGGCGAGAGCATCTGTCAGCAGGACTATATGGCTCTCATTTTCACTGTGTGTTACCATTTCTTCCACTGCCGCCCTCAATGCTTCTGCCTCCGCTCTGAAATTGCTTGTGTACTTACCAGTAGCGAATGACAGTGTTATTTTTCTGCCATTTGGTAGGTTCAGGAATGCTCCTGCCCCTGCGTTCTGTGTAGTGTTTGTTACAGAACCGTCGGTGTATGCATGGGTCCAGTCCATGCTTGGGTAGCTTTTCGTTATGAAGCTTAGGGTAGTGTCTCTCCTTTCTTTTTCAGTCTGGCAGTTTTTGTTTGCAATACCTGGTATATTTTCTACCACCTCTGGAAATATATCCTGCCTCCAAGTAGGTTTTCGTACAGTAGTGATGGGTTTTGGTGTTGTTAGTGCGTTTATGGGATCTTCGTGCATCTTTGCTTTGGCTATTTCTGCAAAGTTTCTCCGCTTTAGTTTCTCATTTCCCAGATTGTTTAGTCTCTGGTACATTGGATGGTCCGTCAGTCTTCGGAGTTTCTGTGACTGCAGCTGGGCTCTGCAGTCTCTTCTATCGGTCATGGATTGCAGTTTTGTAATCTTTTCAAGGAGGATCAATTGGAGGGCAAGTCTGGTGCCAGCAGCCTCGGTAATTCCAGCTCCAATAGCGTATATTAAAGTTGTTGCAGTTAAAAAGCTCGAAGTTCGATCTCAGGCGCAGGCGGGCGGTCCGGCTCGCGCCGGTTCACTGCCCGTTGTCTCCTGCCCTACCGGCTGCCGGCTCTCTCCCACGGCTGCTCTTCGCTGAGCGTCCTGGGTGGCCGGCGCGTTTACTTTGAAGAAATTAGAGTGTTCAAAGCAGGCCTCGGCTGCCTGAATAATGGTGCATGGAATAATGGAATAGGACCTCGGTTCTATTTTGTTGGTTTTCGGAACTGGAGGTAATGATAAACAGGGACAAACGGGGGCAATCGTATTGTGGCGTTAGAGGTGAAATTCTTGGATCGCCGCAAGACGAGCTACTGCGAAAGCATTTGTCAAGAATGTTTTCATTAATCAAGAACGAAAGTCAGAGGCGCGAAGACGATCAGATACCGTCGTAGTTCTGACCATAAACGTTGCCGATTACCGATCCGCAGGAGTTGCTTCGATGACTCTGCGGGCAGCTTCCGGGAAACCAAAGTGTTTAGGTTCCGGGGGAAGTATGGTTGCAAAGCTGAAACTTAAAGGAATTGACGGAAGGGCACCACCAGGAGTGGAGCCTGCGGCTTAATTTGACTCAACACGGCCAACACTGAAATGATTGACATGCCGAGACCACTTTTCTGGGGTCTAATATGGAACTGGTGCTGGATTTAGACCCTCAGAAATCTGGGGCTATGCCCCCTGTGGCCCGGTTTGGTCTGCATCCAGTGTTCTGAAAAAGGAATTGACGGAAGAGCACTATCAGGAGTGGAGCCTGGGGCTTAAATTAACTTAACACGCCAATACTGCAGAATGACTATCAAAAAGTACACCTTCGTGTGGTCTAATAGAGAACATGTGCTGGAATTAGACCCTCGAAAATCTGGGGCTACCCCTTAAGAAACTTGATTGTCTCGCTAAGGGAATTGACGGAAGGGCACCACCAGGTGTGGAACCTGCGGCTGAATTTGACTGAACACGCCAATACTGTTGAACAACTGACAAATCGAGAGCACTGCCGTTTGGGTCTAATAATGAACGTACGCTGGTATTAGACTCACGGATGACAAGTCAGCTCTCAAACACTCTAATGAAAGAACGCTACGGAAATCGTGTTTAACTCCGCAGAAACCGCAGATTTCAAATACCTGGTCATTGACAAACAAAAGCCCTCAATAAATTCGTCTGACCAAATAGTGAACGGGTGCTGGAAATAGATCATCTAAAGACAGGTCAGTTTTACCCTACAAATGACAGGTCTTTGCTACGGAAAACCAGCTCAAATCGAGAGGAGCCGCAGACACTTTGGTTCACGTACCAGGCTGATAAGCCAATGGCGCGAGGCTACCATGTGGGGGATTACGGCCGAACCCTTGTAAGCCGCAATCCCGCCCAAAATCTCAGCACCACTGCAATGGGAGGCTCCTACATGCTCGGGACCTGGGGCTTGCGCCCCAGCCCTATCAGGTAGAGCCACAGTAAGAACTCCTTGCCGTCCGCCAATCAAAGCGGGCGGAAAACTGCTTGATAATCACCTTATACGGCGATTGGGTGCAAAACCACCAACCAAAGACTTAGTACCTGGTCGGGGTGTCGAAAACAGTAGAGCAGCGACCTCACTGTGAACTTTTAAGACTCAACCACTGACAATGAGAGTTGTCCGCACACCAGGCGAACAACATCTCTGTGACATTACCAGGCTTGTCCTCTGGCTAAATGCACTCCGGCTACGATATCTACCTCTGTACGTTATCAGCCATATAACTATCATGCTGGACGCAGAAGAGATGCAGACCAGCGGACATTGCACACCTGCCCCACTGTGTCAACACCCCAGGTGGCGGGGAATGCTAGGCGTACCATCCCTGCATAGAAGCCAAGAAAATAAAAGGAAAAAGAGATACCCCACTCACATGCAAATGCTACGTTTCTGGCAGGACGTGACGATCCTGGGATACAGACACACTGGACTGCCTCTCTTCCAGGTAAACCAGTCCATCTCATATATCACCTCACATATCATCATTGCACCCTATAGACACGAGTGGTGAAGACTCGATAGTCTAGTAAGACAACTTCCATAAGAGAGACAACTCTGATCATAAACAACTGCTGCCTTGCAGATAGGCTGGGGACAGCCAAAGGCTAAGGAGGGCATCCCTACAGAAACGCCTGTTGAAATCGGATGCACGGGGCCGCAAGCCTAACAAAACAGTGCAACGTAAATCGCAGTATGATGGCAGTACAACCTATCAGAAAAACGCATGGCGCTCATCCTGCGGAGTCCCGCCAGGCAGCGATAGTGCCGGGCCTCACGCCTCGAAGGGGCCCACCCTTGACTACTGGTGGTCACCTACCCATGTGTCGTGGAATCAAGGCACATGGCTATGGGGCAACTTCTATTGGCCAAATCCTCAAGACCCTCAAAATACTACAGTGGAATGCGGAGGGAGTCATTAACAAAAAACTTTCCCTAACACACCACCTGCATGAAGGTAAGATTGACGTGGCATGTATCCAGGAAACGCACCTCAACAATAACCATAAATTCTCAATCAGAGGATACCAGACTTTCCGTCTAGATAGAGAAGGCCACAAAGGAGGGGTCCTGATACTGACCAGAAACTTCATACCGAGTAGCTCGGTATCTGTCAATCACACCGGACAAGCAGAAATTGTAGGAGTTGACATAATGGCCCAAGAGACGAAGCTCCGCATTTTCAATCTGTACGGACCACCAAATAGAGACCTATCGCTCTCGAGTATGGAGGTCAGAGACTCCAACTGCATAGTAGTTGGAGATTTCAACAGCCACTCGGAGAGATGGGGATACTCTGACACAGACAGCAGAGGTGACGAAGTGGAAGATTGGGAGATAGATGCAAATCTCTCCCTAATCAATAGGCCGGAGGATAGCCCTAGCTTCTATTCAAGAACATGGCATACCACCTCGACTCCAGATTTGGCCTTCTCCACACAGGACATACACCATAAAATAGACCGCCAGGTGCTAAACCAACTGGCAGGTAGCGACCACAGGCCGATCAGACTAACCATTGACATGGAAGTAGGCCCACAGGAAACAAAACCGCTCCCACGTTGGAATTACAAACGAGCCGACTGGGACAGATTTGCAATCCTAACAGATGGGCTGTGTGAAACCATCAACACACGACACTCAAAAATGAAGCCCATGGTAGAGAGCCTAAGCAAGGCAATAATGCAAGCCGCCACTGAAACCATCCCAAGAGGAGCTAGGAAAAACTATAAGCCCTACTGGAATGATGAGTTGCAGAAAGTGGAAGATGCAGTAACAAATGCTAGGAACATGGCAGAGCGAGAAAAATCCATGGAGGCAAACATCGCCCTCAAAGCCGCCGCGGCGAAGTACAAACACACTCTCAGGCAAACAGCAAGAGAAAGCTGGAAAAATAAAACGGAAGGTCTAAACCTGGACAAAGACGGGAACAAGCTATGGAAGCTAGTCAGAGCCATGAACGACGAAACCCCGTCAAATAAACAAATAACTATCAAGCAGGGCGAGAACTTGATCACAGGTAAGAAAGCCGCTAACGCCTTTGTCGATCACTATGCCAGAGCAAACCACATCGAGGTCCCTGCAGATAAGCATACAGATATTAGCGAAGAGCTAAAGGGACACGAAAACATAAATACGGCTCCTGAAGAGCACATGATGGCCAAACTAACAATGCGCGAAATGGAAGAGGCTATGAGAACACTAAAGAAAAGGAAATCTCCCGGAAAAGACGGGATCACAAACGAAATGCTGATGGGGCTGGGCCAAACAGCGAAGAGGAAATTACTATCAGTCCTGAACCAAAGCTGGAAAAGGGGTATTGTACCCCAGGCATGGAAAGACGCAATACTGGTACCAGTACCAAAAACAGGAAAGGATAAAACATATCCAAATGGATACAGGCCCATCAGCCTACTGAGCTGTGTCGGCAAGCTGATGGAACGGATGATAAACACCAGACTGATGTGGCATCTGGAAGAAAAACGAATACTAATTCCACAGCAAGCCGGCTTCAGACAGCACAGATCCACTGAGGACCAGGTCATCCTCATAGCCCAGGAGATAGAAGATGCCTACCAGGCACAGAAACACACAGTAGCTGTTTGGGTGGATCTGGAAAAGGCATTTGACAAAGTCTGGAAGGATGGACTTAGAGTCAAGCTAAGAAGAAGTGATGTCGGTGGGAAGATGTACAAGTGGATCAACCACTACCTCAAACAAAGAACGGCCAGAGTCCAAGTACAAGGGCAGATGAGTAAAAAGGTGACACTCGAGCAGGGAGTACCCCAAGGGGGAGTATTGTCACCCACACTCTTCCTGGTATATATAAACGATATTACAGAGACTATACCAAGAAGAGTCAATAGCTCAATGTTTGCAGACGATCTGGCTATGTGGACCTCTGAAAAGAATCTCACCATAGCAAGAAATCGGATGCAGACGGCCCTAACATCGCTGGAAGAGTGGGCGAACTCATGGCTGGTCAAAATAAACGAGGAGAAAACCACATGCACAATATTCTCGCTTTCATTAAAACCCTAAAGTACCAAATTAAGTCTAAATGGCAAATTCCTGCAGCCAAACGACAACCCAACCTATCTGGGAGTCACATTTGATCGGCGCATGACATGGAAAAGTCAGATTGAGAGAAACCGAATGAAAGCCAGAGAAAGAATGGCAATCATGAGGAAACTTGCTGGCACAAGCTGGGGAGCAGACGAAGGCATACTAAAGAAACTGTATACTGGAAGAGTGAGACCAGTTTTCGAGTATGGCATTGCGGCATGGACAACAGCAGCGAAGGCGAACTTCGATAAAGTTAACAAACTTCAAAACGAAGCCATGAGAATTATAACAGGTGGCATGAAGTCAACGCCAATTGTAGAACTTGAAAAGATTACAAAACTGCAATCCATTACCGATAGAAGAGACTGCAGAGCCCAGCTGCAGTCAGAGAAACTCCGAAGACTGACTGACCATCCAATGCACCAGAGACTAAACAATTTGGGAAATGGGAAACTAAAGCGGAGAAACTTTGCAGAAATAGCCAAAGCAAAGATGCACGAAGATCCCATAAACGCACTAACAACACCAAAACCCATCACTACTGTACGAAAACCTACCTGGAGGCAGGATATATTTCCAGGTGGTAGAAAATATACCAGGTGTTGGAAACAAAAACTGCCAGACTGAAAAAGAAAGGAGAGATACTACCCTAAGCTTCATAACGAAAAGCTACCCAAGCATGGACTGGACCCATGCATACACCGACGGTTCTGTAACAAACACTTCACAGAACGGAGGGGCAGGAGCATTCCTGAACCTACCAAATGGGAGAAAAATAACACTGTCACTCGCTACTGGTAAGTATACAAGCAATTTCAGAGCGGAGGCAGAGGCACTGAGGGCGGCAGTGGAAGAAATGGTGACACACAGTGAAAATGAGAGCCATATAGTCCTGCTGACAGATGCTCTCGCCGTAGTCACAGCGCTAAAAAGCCAGAAAAACACTGAGCTTAATGACTTAAGAGCAGCACTCTGCAAACTGTGCCAGCAGTCCGCACCAAAAAGGGTAGTGGTACAGTGGGTTCCGTCACACTGCAACATCCAAGGCAACGAGGAGGCAGACAGACTGGCAAAAGAAGGTGCAAGACTACCACAAACAGATACCAGTATGACGTACGAAGAGTCAAAACGGCTTATCAAAGCCAGATACATGAACAAATGGGAAACCGAACATACTGGTTACACCAAAAACGATGCCTATTACCAGTTGAACCGAAGAGAGCAGGTCGTTGTCTTCAGACTTCGCACTGGCCGCAACAGACTGAGGTACCACCTATTCAACAAATTGAAGATAGGGTGTACCGACGAATGCCCGTGCGGTACTGGTAAAATGACCGCTGAACATCTGCTGCAGAACTGCCCGACATACGAGGATCAGAGAGAGCAGATGTGGCCATAACCAGTGGAACTGCAAGACAAGCTCTATGGCAGTGGCGAGAGCCTCAGGATGACCGCCGCTTTTTTCGAAAAAATAATGGTTACTGTCTGACTGCGTACGCAGAAGAAGAAGAAAAAGTCAGAGAGTGGTGAATGCTTTGACTGCATTGCCACAGAAAGTAGTGAAGGCAGGTACAACTAATGCATTTAAGAATATATTATACGCGCGTAGATATTAAAGAAAGGAAATGTAAATGCAACTGCTTGTATACAGTTTCTACATAGTTTTCTAAACCTTTAAGTTAAGTTAGATTCCATCACATACATATCATCAGTCATAAACCATATAAAGTCATTTGTCGGCGATCTTCTTTTCTTGTTGTCCTCCAGCCTTATTTGTCATCAGTGTACCGGTTGTCATTCTGTGAGTTAACTTGTCTCCTTCTCTTAACATGCCTTAAAATATTGTTCCTTTCTCCAGACATGTGTTACTGGTGTTGTTGTTGTTGTTCGAAGGTGTTTGCATGGATTCTTCATTCCTTATGCCCTTCCTCTGGTAGAAGGTTAAATTATAACTCTTTTACAAATGTGTGGCGAACTGAAAAAGATACACTTGGACATTCTAGCTGTATTGCAATGTAAGTTTCTCAGTAGGCTCGCCACTATGATGACCATTGTGTCGATGTAGACCTCGTTGATCAGACTGCTAAAACACAGCTACTTTCGAAGAACACGGCGAGGGCGTGAGCTCGGGTGTTGGTCAGTATGTTTCACTTGACCCTGAGGCATCTTTACCTCCTGCTGTGTGTAAAAGATTATCACGATACGTAAAGTTCTCTTCCCGTGAAGCACATTAAAGAGTTGCTACATGATTGAAAGCCCAGCATTCTCTGCCAGAATACAAAAACGTCAACAACAAGATGTAACGATCAATATTAGCTTACTACTATTTGCCGCGTGCGTATTAGAGTCAGTAATAGTACACAGACATAATGAACATCACGTGATGTACGTGTGGCAACAGTTCTGTTGCTAGGCAGTTTTGTCTACAAGAATACTGAGATTGTGTATGTTATTTTATGTCTACATTCTTCCGAGCTGGTTATCGTGTTGTGCAATATTGCTATTCATTTCCCCCGAGAGTCCCGGACGGACCGTGTAAGAATCAAGGGCAGAGAGAGAGCGAGCTAGGATCGTTGACGTTTACACATGAAAGATGCAATGAAAAGACTTTCCAAAAAATGGATGTAACGTTTGCTCGTATTTGTTGCATAAGAGAAACACGCTCAATATGCATGGCAGCTTGTCATGCATAGATGGAAACGTCGTTTGTAGACATGCAAGTGATTTTAGAATTGGTACAGGTTGTCCCATATAAGTCACTGCCGTCGGGGTTGTAGCTTTATAGAGTTCTGTGTACGTAGTCTTAGATGTTCGTGAGGTGTCGTGTCCTTATTCGATTTCTAACTGCATTATCCGTTTTGTGGCCATTTACAACTAGGTAAAATGGAACGATGTGTGACCTAGGCGGCATCTCGATCAATTTATTGTGAGAGATATGCATTCCAACCGTTCTGCCACTTGGAAGATAGAACGTACACGAACATAACATTGTTAACTGGAAGAAATCAGTCAAACTAGTGATGGAAACATGACCTTGGTATGTTCAGATTGTACAACAAATCTATTTCAACACTAGCGTAAAGAGACAATGTTAGCAACAGGAAGAAAGAGACACCCGTTTTCACGTAGTTTATAATATATGTTTACGAAACTATTGATATGTATAAACTGGAAATGTCATGTCTCAGTTGTTACCGGCGACACAGATAGAACTGGGCGAATGCACTCCATAGTCTTCAATTTTAAAGTTCAAAATAAATGCATTAAACGTCTAAACTTGTATAAGAGCAAGCACATTCGTTCTCTCTCTCTCTCTTCTCTCTCTCTCTCTCTCTCTCTCTCTCTCTCTCTCTCTCTCTCTCTCTCTCTTACCTTGACCGTTTTATGTAGTTCAGTTTAAAGCAATGTTTAACCATGAAGCTCACCTAACAAAATAGTTTAAATTCAATTATATGAGGGGTGTGGGTGGTGCTGGAGTCCTGCTTCTTATCTGCTGCAGGTAGAGAATGGTATACACACGGAATTAGTTCTTGATTCTAGCTCTCCCCAAGCGTCCTCTACACATTTCGTATTGCATTTATCGCAATCACTACCTTTTTCTGAGGAGTATTGTTTGATTACAAATTACTAACAAGTTAGGTTGTTATAAAGTGGTTAAGGTTTGGTGCTGCTATATAATCTACTTGGTAAATGCTTCAGTGTTGTGTAAGACATTGAAATCAAATTGATGTTCATAATAATCCCGTCTCGTTAGAAGAACATGCCAGTTAGACACGGCCCTGTAGAACTGCAGCTTCATTTTTCATGTGGCAGATATATTAAGAATTCCGCGCCACATTCCGGACAGAAGCACTGCTTTAAGATAGCCCTTCCATTATCAATAACATTCGGTTATCTCTCATGTTACAACTTCAGGACGTTTCAGAAAATGAGTTTTTTTTGCAGATTTGAACTGATTCAGACTAACATCTATATGTAAATTACCGAAGACAAAAAATAATTTACCGCACATGAACTTTGATGATATCTAAATGTTTATGGACTTTCGTTGTTGTAGCCAGCATTTGGTGGAGGAAATAATAAGAGAACACAGATGAATGGTGCATTTAGGCCAGTTAAGATTCGAGGATTATCTTTGTTCTGTTCGTGCTTTTGTGATATAACTGAGAAGACACACGTGGTCTATGGACTTTGTGATTGCGACCAATATGTAATCGTTCGTACGTTAAAGAATGTTGGATGCAGAAGCCGAGGAATTAGATATAGATATATATATATATATATATATATATATATATATATATATAGAGAGAGAGAGAGAGAAAGAGAAAGGGAAAGGCAGAAAGAAAACTAGGTATCTTCTTCTTCTTCGTATGCTGTCAGACGTCAACTTGAAGAAAACTAGGTATAAAAACAGTGGGTATCGGCTACTGGAACTGCCGAGCCTCTAGTCAACGTGTGGCCATTACCAGCAATTGGTCTATGAATTCGACATCTTCGTGATCCAGGAGACCTTATTGAAGGCAATGTTACCATTAAATGTCCAAGGTTGCAGGATCTACAGTAACGCATATGGTGCCCCCAAAAAGGGGCATTGCTACGCACATGAAGCAAACTTTTCCCAACATATGAATTAGATGCTTGTGCCAGTAACATTGGGGATGTCGGCCTACAGAGGATTGCAGTGTCTATGAGCAACAAAGATTGGGTAATTTGTAACCCGTATGCACAAGTGGAACGGCTATTTGACGAGATAAAGTGGGATTTGTTTTGAGGAATTATCAGAAGTGCCTGGTGAAAAGGGTCATTTGCGAACATCTATTGTAAAGCTACATCGAAGGAATGGGTAAATGCTACTGAAGATAGGCAACAAATCGGTTTGAGCCAGGCACTACTTGACACAAGCCTCACAGTCGTGCATGATGTACTTCCAACTTGATTGGCATTGGCATGGTTTGAGTGCACAGACTACCTGTTACTTGACGTCCTTGTCGCAAATAAAAAACATACCAAACACACACAAAATTAACAGATTTTCAGATACCAGGCGCAAGATCAGGCCATTGCTTTAAATCAACTGTGTCAGAAAATTAGAGGCAGGACCACTAGATTCATTTTTATTCAACCACTCTGGTGGAGTCCACCGCTGGTATAACATGCATGGAGACGGAGATGACAACAGAAGTATGGGGAAAGCCCAAAGGAGACGGAGATGACAACAAAAGTGTGGGGGAAAGCCCAAAGGAGATGGAGATGACAATAAAAGTATGGAGGAAAGCTCAAAGGAAACGGAGATGACAATAAAAGTATGAGGGAAAGCCCAAAGGAGACGGAGATGACAACAAAAGTATGGGGAAAGCCCAAAGGAGACGGCCTAAGAATCCCGACGAGGTTAATGAGATGAACGAGAATAAACGCAGAGCCATAGATTGTTTTGAAGACAGCGAGGGAAGCGAAAGACGAGAGGTGAAATGAATATAAAACAGGCCTAGATGATAATAATACCCTCTTGAATGTATTGAAAGATGAATGAAATTAATACAAGCCAGCGCATCCCCACTATTCAGGACTCCACAGAAACTTCCCTGACGATAGATGAAGTGAAGGGTCTCGAATTTAAAATGAATATTGTGCTGCTCAGACAGACAAAATAAATAGCTACATGGGCTATAAAATTAGGAAATATGTTCTAGACACTACTATCAGGGAAGATTTGAATGCAAACTTGATAACTGAGGCAGAGGTGGCACATATATTACTTTCCAGCAATATCACGACTCCAGGTTCCGATGGTGTTCAGTATTGCCACAGTTTGCTGGATGAGACAGATATTTGAAATGTAAAGAATTCCAATACCATCATAGAGAAGGCATATGTGCCTGAAGACTGTTTACATAGCTTTTTGCGCCCAATCCACACGGGTGAAAAGGAATCCACGCTCCTTAGCAATTATAGAATATTCGCTTGACAGAATGTCTATGACAAGAGATTGGAGAATATAGCTGCCAGAAAAAATTATATCTCACCTAGAACAAGAAAACATTTGACCCGGCACACTCTGGAGTTACAGTCCAATGATGGAGACCTGGGATAATGCTGGAGCATTGGTATATGATGTGTATAAACGATTCCAGTTTTGGCAGGAAACAGTCGCAGTAGCAATCGATCGAGGAGATGCATATAACCGGGCCGACTGGGGCCCTGATACAACGTGCGAATCAACCCCCGCTGGTAAGCTGGATATCATTTTCCCTGATGGCGAGAACAGCTGCACTCCATTTGGAATGATGGATTTTAGAACCGTTGAGAATATGCCCAGTCTTGCCGCAGTGTTCTCCGCTCTCACCGGTGATGTTCAACATAAACACAACAAAGGTGGCCAACATTCAACTCAAAGAGACAGTGAGAACACAAACATTTACAGAGGACATCCTGAGGGAAAGGACTGGCTCAGACAGGAATGAAATGACCAGATACATCCAGGTTACAATACAAGCAATCTCACAGTGGTGGGCGGATTCCAGCTCCAAGATCAGTCATAATAAGGTCTGCATGAAGTGATTTTTTTAAAACAATTCTATAGTGTAGGTTGATCTTTGGGTGTTACCTTTGACAATCAGTAACAAGTTCAAATACCTTAGTGTGACTTTTTATCGCATACTAAGACCATGGCAGCGGCAAACTTGGAACAACGATAGCTTTTCATCCTATATCGTCATTTGGTGCTAACCGTTGCTGATTACGAACTGGACATGGACACACGATCAAGATTACAGTGTGAACGGTTAAAATACATCTATAATGCCAGGATGTGACTAGGTCTGAGATGCACTAGAGATACCCCAATCTTGAAGATGCGGTACCTGATAGGACTTCTGCCTGTATCATCTAGATATAAATTGGCTCAGGCCAAAGCCTATATGGCGGTCACTACAAACAGACAACACCCACTGCACAATAACGTCTCAGACATCGAGAATGAAGAGGAACGTCCTGGATGGCGCTAAGAAGAGTGAACAATTGGAGATGTGACCACAGTAGAGATGATAGTTATGGGATAAGATTGGATCAATATTGGTGATATAATGACATATTACCACAGATTAATTATAACCCTAGGCACGAAACTCAGAGCCTGGTGCAGAAGGCAGGGCATAGCTTGAGGTTAAACAGCTGACAAATGACACAACTTCAAATAGTGATGTCATCATATATGCCGATAGGTCAGTGCTCCGCAGTAAGATTTTTGTCGGAGCTTTATTTGCTTGAGGTCAGATTGTTGTTCAACTGAGCGGGGTATACAGGACAGCTACCTCCAGCTATCTCCAGAAAATGGAAATGTCAAGAGGGAGCGCAGCTCGGAAGTGGCTATCTGAAACCTCTTCAACCAAAGCATTGATCGTGTCAGACGTCGAAACCGTACGTGGGAAGGTCCAGAAGAGCTGGGTAAGGTATGAGTGGATGGCATTTGCAAAGGCTTCACACCTGCAGGGGCCTGTGTGGATCTGATGTCCAGGTTATTCTGGGGTTTTGAATAACATTCTCGGTTCGCAATCACAAATTATTGGTTAACTAGATATTGATATAAGTGATATTTCGAAGTCTGTTAAAGACCACTATTAGATAAATCAGCAATTCACAGACTGCACTACTTTGAAACCAAACAAGGTTCGAGCAAAAGAGGACAGAGCAGAAATATGCACTACTAACGAGCTGCAGGATCCATCATTATCAACACTATTTACTGAAAGAGAATAAACCCTTATGGAATGCAGTGAAGTCGATTGTTAAGAACAGAACAGAGCAGGATAGAACAGAACTTGAACTTTGCTAACATAAAGAGAGTTAAAATAGCGGGATGTGTTGGATAACGCAAGGAGAAGAAGATCGTAAAGGGACCAAAATTGAGACTTCAGTCTTACAACAAATAACTGAAGCCTTGCAGGTGGGCTGATATAGAGACAACCCTAGGTTAGGCAGTCACAGACAAATGCATGCTGAAGACCGATCAATGGGCCCTCGGGGGCAAACCACAGTGTAGCATATCCCCACTCATGAAAACTGATTGTGTTTGGAGGCATTGATGTGGATGTCTGACGACGGAAAGATATAAATGAAAAAAAAAAGGCTATAATCAAAGGGCATCAATGGATCCACACTGGCGATAAAATGACAGACTACCTCCGAGGTATCATCACCCCCTGCACAGAACAGAGATTGTGGTGCAATATGACATAGGAGCTTGAATTGAGTCAGGACAGTTGCAGTGAAATACTTGACTTCCATGATTCGGGCTGGCGACGCAGTGAACGCGACATGTCTCAAACCTACAGTGGCGAGTCCGGATCTGTTCTCCTGATCAAGTTAGGAAATACGACAGTCAAAGAGCTGGCATGGTTGAATAGTTGGGACATTAGATCTGGAGGACTAGTTGGGTTATTAAATATAGAAGAATAGTTGGAGCATTATGTATGGACTTAATAGTGAGGACATTAGATAAAGACGAATAGTTGGAGCATTATGTATGGATGAATGATAAAAACATTAGTTGTGGAAGAATAGTTCAAGACGTTAGATAGATAAAGACGAATAGTTGGGACATTAGAAATTGACGAAAAGTGGGGACATTAGAAATGGAGGAATAGTGGGGACATTAGATATGGACGACTAGTTGGGACAGTATGTATGGACGAATAGTTAGAGCATTACGTATGAACGAATAGTAGGGACATTATATATGGACGAATAGTTGGGGCAGTATGTATGGACAAATAGTGGGGACATTAGATATGGACGAATAGTTGGAGCAGTATGTATGGGCGAATAGTAGGGACATTAGATTTGAACGAATGATAAAAACATTAGTTGCGGATGAACAGTTCAGTACTTTAGATAGACATGGACGAATAGTTTGGGACATTTCATATAAACGAATAAGAAATGATGAATGAGTCATGAATCTCTTATTCAGTGTTGACACTACTATAGATACATTGAGCAAGCACAGATTCCAGGAGCGTAACATCAAACGTTGGTTGTGTATGGAGATGCGTCTGAAACGATGCAACTAAAAGATGTCAAACCAGCTAACTAAATAAATCGTTAGTATCCAAACTCTTGCCATTTTCTAAGATTTGAAACAACCGGATTTCTGTGATGTGGTTTCTATAAAACAAAACATATCAACATAATTTCTAGCAAAAATAGATTTGTGAACACATGCAGAAGACTCTTCGTTCATTTATCTTTACGTTGCATCTGAGAATAGGTATACCACTAAACGTATTGCACGTACAAGAAACCTTCAGACGAACACTTTCAGCGACCAATAGCTGCTAGCGTCAGGGCCAGCGAACCAGAGTTGCCAAGACCCTTCTACACCTCCAGGCGGTGATCCTGGTTATCAGGTTGCAGCAGAGCAGACTGGCTAAGGTGAAGGGATCGAAGAGGGAATGCTAACCTGGTACTCAAAAAAATGCTTGTGCTGAAGTCGGCTGTGTTGGACCGAAAGGTGCAAATATCGCAGTCAAGATGTAAACTACGATACAATGCATTCCGTTCTCTGGACTAAATTCTGCTACATAAAAGCAATTTAAGCGTTTGGTAGCGGGAGATTGAGAACGAACGAAGCCAAACCAAATCAATTCTTGTACAGGATAAGATTGCTATCATCATGCACATCCTTCTTTACAGAGACATCAATCTCTAGACACCAGTTACCATTCGGGTGCAAAAGACGCTGCTACCATTGAGCATCATTTCAACACATCACACTGCATGTTTCTTATTCTGTGAAACCTCTTTTTTTTTTTACATATGGAGTCAAGAGCTTTGAATGACGGTTTTCTTTAGAAGCACCTACTTCAGCTTTACCATTGATTCTGGAACACTTGATCTTCTGGAGTTACGCTTGTTCTTGAATATCACGTCATACGTCAAATTAATTAAATGAAAAGGTCATTTCCTTGGCAAACGATTTAAAACTATTAAGATGACTTGTTCTTGCATCAATATGTGTGAGATAGAGCGCGTGGGAGTGTGTGCGCGTGTGTGTTTAGACTACAGGTAAATAGGAATGTTTGTGGGTGGAGTTTTCCAAGCAGCTCACGGTATTAAAAATTAGAGCAAGAGATATGATACTAGGAAATGTCCTGGACTAGTTTGACGTACAGAAGTTTTGATTGACTGAATGAGAAATGTATATAACTTAATGCTGATAGCATTTACTGCTTATAGTATATCGAAAAAAACAACATAACGTTAAGTTGGATAGATGCCACTAGCGCCTGTATCTTTCTGTTAGAGGCTTCATTGTACTGTCTCGGACATATCTAAAGTAGTTTTGTCACATCCCTTACTAGCTGACGATCTTCCTAACTGTACGTCAAGTAGCCATTAACAGCTGGGAAGATAGAAGTGTGAAAGAGTGTCGAACCAACCTTCTTTGCCATGAGCGACAGGAATTCCTTCTTCTCTGCCACTGAGGTGCTAAAAAAAAATTCACTATTAAATAACAACCTGTTTAGAAGCCGCTTACCATAGACTATTCAACGCCAGTGCTGTTGTATAGAACTGAAACATGGAAAACGATCAAGGCAATACAACAAATTGTTCAATACTTTGCTCACAGATGCCAGACTCTGCAGAGTCTTCTAAACCAGTACAAAGACGTTAAGTTAAGATTCCTACGATGGATAGCTGGTATAAAGTGACAATATACGGTGAATAATGAATTGCCACGAGAAAAGAGCCAATAACCACAACTTTAGTAAGAAAATAATAGAACAAATTGAGGCTGAATAGGAAATACGCTGAGAAAGATTATGTTCATCCCATACTCTTATATGAAATTCTCGAGTGAAGAGAAAGAGCGGTAGACCTTATATATCAATAAGATGATGTTGAGTAAACTTCGATTAATTTTTTACACATGAAGAGAGACAGAAACAGTTGGCGAGAAGTGGTCAATATACCGAGAGGAGCGATGGGTTTTCATGATTTGGTGTTTAAAGCTATCGTCAATACGATCCAACTTCAAAAATAAACGACAAATAAAATCGATTGTCAACACATTGTTAGCAGCGTTCAGGTCAATTGACCTTCAGTCCTAAACCTATAATTCTTCAAGTTACCCGTCATTAGGTTTAATTCCATAATCACATATTTAAAAATAATGAAAAACAATTACATAAGAAGAGAGAATAACATATTTCAGTCAGCTCACAAATATACACACATTATGTGAGATGATCGATTAAGTTCGCATATGGAAAGTAACAAAGCACATTTAATCCCTGAGAAACGTCAGCTTATGTAGTGAGGTACTTTTCAGAAAGTATTATTACATTATTTAAAAAGTCGTTGGATATGTACAAAGAAACGGATTGACATGTTGTTCCTTTAAACTAGAGTTCAGAAATGAAGCTAGAAGAACTAAGAGAAACTATCTGAAATGGTACAAAGTACGTAAGCAGACAGCGTGTATGTTAAAAATGTGCATTCGCAAAGGAGAGCCATGTCTGTCAGTAATTTGATGTGATGTACCTCTGGGATGACATAAAATAACTGACACATATTTGATCTGATAATAAGTACCGGTGTAGATGTAAAAGATACTGCAACTGTATGTGACATACATGCGAGAAGCAAACAGTAGTACCTGATAAGGTCTAGATTGAAACTCACAGGAAACGGAAAGATGAGCGAAGGCCTGTGATTATCCTGTCAAGAACATTTCAAACGTTAAAGGTCAAGGTATCTTCAAAGCAGACACCTCTGTTATGATTGAAGTGTTAAAGCCACTTCATTGTACGAGTCAATAGCTTATTTGTGAGATGAGGCTGTCAGTTCCCCTTCGTTGCCTTTCATTCCCATACAGTAAACCAAATACCCATTTACAGCTGTGTCATTTGGCGAATATTTGTAGTGGGAATTGAACCCCGTATATTTACAAGCGAGTGTTCTATGACTACGCTATTCAGATACGTAAATGTAAGTTATAGCAAATGAGATGTTTTGGTTGGCTCTCTATTAAACGACCCAAAACATGAATTAATGAGGAGGTGGGGATATATCCAGTCTTACGTTTACATGGGGAACCCTTAGAAGTATTTGCTAGTAAGCAAATGTGTGTCATCACTTTTATCCGCAGCGTCATAGTCCTTAACTTGCGCTCCTGCTCAGTGTGATTGCCCATGATTGCCGATGATTGCACACACTTTAAAACATATTTACCTGTATTAATCTCACGTCTTTTACCTTCGTAATTGGACACCGTTTTTCTGTAATTATGATATGGTAGTCCTGCACTCTAGCTCATTCTGCTGGTAGGGACGAAGTGTTTATGACCATATTACACAAAGTGCAAGCTTTATTATGTTCTCAGTTGCTTTTCCGAAATTTAACACCTTCATCTACTCATTTATAGATGGGTAGAGTAGAGAGTGACACAACTGTGATAATTTTGCAGTCACTTTTGCATTTCAACTGTTCTGTCACTCGAATGTAAGCAGCCATTACATTCGATCTGATACCACTTTAGACCAAATTTCAATGACCGGTGCTATCGATTACATAGGGCGACTAATTGATTTTTCTCGCCGGATATAAATCCTCTACCATTAATTAATCAAGAACAATTTCTGGAAGATTTGACGGCTTAGCGGGGACAAAGTCAATGAACAAGTAAAGGGCATGCCTCTTCAATTGAGGATTTTTTTTGTTTTGGAAAAAAAAAACATAATACAAAAAAAAACTATCACTACGATGTTTGTTCCCACTGCTAGAGTTCACCTAGAGGACATAGGGCTTGGGAATAAAGGCCGCTTATCAACACAGCGTGCATGTTATATTTTAATTTTACCATCGATAAAAAGAAACCTATCCCTTACAAAGATGTTGAACCTTTGTCAGGAGACCAGTGTTCAAACCACTCGGCCATCTTCGTCTTCGAGAACAAAAATCAATTTCAAACCTTTTTTTTCTCTTTGGCACATTCAACAAATATGAACATTTTGTATAGCTACCACATCGTCATTGTTATAAGTCATATTGACTGGGACAGGTCTCAATGTCTTTTCTTACCTTCATTGCCAGTCCTGCTTGTAATCAAATGTGTTGTTATTTAAAAAAAACATATGATATAATTCTCCAGTATATGTTTTCTTCGTCCTGCAGTATCTCCTTTTTTCGGGTGTTTGGCTTGGCTTGGCTTCGTTCGTTCTCAATCTCCCACTACCAAACCCTAAAACGGCTTAAGTAGCAGAATGTAGTCCAGAGAACAGAATGCGTTGTGTCGTAGTTTACAGCTTGACTGCGATATTTGCACCTTTCGGTCCAACACATCCGACATAAGCAAGCATTTCTTGAGTACCTGGTTAGCATTCCCTCTTCGATCCCTTCTCCTTAGCCAGTCTGCCCTGCTGCAGCCTGTAACCAGGATCACCACGTGGAGGTGTAGAAGGGTCTTGGCTGCTCTGGTGCGCTGGCCCTGATACTAGCAGTCAGCTATGGGTCGCTGACCACTGCATCTCATGCGCTGATCTGCATCTTGATCCCTTTTTTAGTTTGATCATCGATGGTATGTTTCTAAGACATAATTAGCACTTCTGTTGTTTTATTTTTTTTACGTAATAACGAGGACTTATAGATTTCTTCATTCAAATGATTTTCTTCGTCAGTTTCAATTTTGGTTTGTTGCACGAACTTTAAAATTATCACTGCTTATCTCTACTAGTTTTGGCTTTATAATATTTTCCGGTGAATTCTGGAAAATTATTAGATGAAAAGATACTTTTAACAAACCAGATATAATTTTCTCCAATCTTTTGGAATGCTCTCCTTAACCCATAAAAAAAGGCAAAGACCGCCGTCCATCGTAGATGATAATGGCATAATTTATTTTGCTAGCGCTATTTTTAGTAAGGATTAACTGCGCTACTTGTTAACCTCACTCTCTCGTCTCGTGCCACCCGACCCCAGTCAAAGACAAGACGACTAGGGGGCGACTACGAGATACAGGGGACTTCCCATCAAGCACCAGTGAAAAAGGCGGCTGAGTACGGAGTCGAACCCACACCACCGGATTACGAGACCGACGGCTTAACCGCTTCGCCACGGAATCCTTAACCCATATATTTTGGAGAAGGAAAAGGAATTATGTTCATCTGAAACATACTGATCAAAACCTCACGTCCCGTTCCCGTTCGTGCTCATGGACACAACCTATGTCATCGCAGTCTGGCCATCAGTACTGTAATTCCTACTGTTGTGAGTTTACTGATGAGCCTCGCATTGCAATACAACCACGAGGACCTGGTCCACCTTTTCAAGTACTCGTTGGAATGTTAAAAGAGCTAGTGTAACCCCCAATCAACCAATCAACAGCAAACTCGGGACAAGGCGAGTAGCCAACAATAGCAACATCCCAAAAGTTGGAACGCGTTAACAGCTTTCAGTTTGTAATTTTCGTTCTTTCACTTGAGTACATTGTTGTTCCTATAAAGTTGTCTTTGCTACGTGAGTATTTCTTTAGAGTATTTACCGTAATGGCGTATGAGATGGGAAAAATATAAACAGCAAGGATGGAACCTGACCATCCGATCTCACATAGGCTTCGGCTAAGTCCATGAAGAGTTATCTTCATACCAACGGCAATTGTTGTTATGGGACCCACCTTTACCTTTTAATTACCGTAATGCCGTCAGCGATTGTAAATGCTAATTACCTTTTCTTTAACTCTTCAACACGCGAACTCATGGCGATCAACACAGCTTATTTCAAGTCGGTGTGTCTCTACATAATTGTGCTCATTAACAAATTATGTTATCTTCCCAGCAAAGCAAGCTGCTAAAGTTCAAGTAAACACATTAAAGAAGATTGGGCGTTTTATCTATAAATAGGTTCAAACCACCGTGAGATGTCATGAGGATATTAAAAACATGCACAGTTGATTCCACATTCCATATAGACGCTTTACAGAAATGTATTAAGGCTCATTTGTTTATGCAGTTGCACTATTTCATCTAAGACGTCATAATCCATAACCGTATACGAGTAATAACCAACGCGATCGGCAGTTTTTGCGAAAACAAAAACACCAATACTACCTTTAACCAATATTGTCTGCCCAACCTGTTTATGGCCAGTACTATCCCACAAGCTTTTGTTTCTTGCCTGTCGAACGAATGCAGGTCAAGAATCTTCTACTGGTATTTATTTATAAAGCCCTGCAATCTCGTAATATTGATTCTGGACAATCGCCATGTTTCCGTTTCATATACAAGAACCGACTTCACATTAGAGTTAGAGATACGTAGCTGGCATTCATTTTCGTTATTTTCGAGTTCCGTCTAGTTTTCAGTATAACATATGCCACGTTTGCTATCTATATTCTGTGTCTTCTACATCCTCTTCTGCAACGACTCATCATCATCATCATGTAGCATGTTCTTCATAGAGCGTCGCTCCCATCACAGTCTGTCTGAAAGAAACTCCTTCCCTTGCCAAAAATCCAGCCACAGCCATACATCCATCAGCTGCCCCAGGAAAAACACAGACTCTCAAGACTTTCACTGCTGTCAATTTTTTGGTGCTCTGCCTTAATTTCTTCAGACTGTTCAGTCTTTGCATTGCCATGGCTAGTCTTCTTCTAATTTATTTCGAACAGTCGCATTTTTTGTCAATTCTGGAGCCCAGATATTCAAAATGCGTGACCTGATCTATTTCCTCACCAACCACTGTAAATGTATGTTGACATTGTGTTTTGTCGGTGGTTATTATCTTTGTTTTTTTAATGTTTATAAACAGGGTTTGATCTTTACTGTGTCCATTTACGGCTGAAATTAGCTGCTCTAGCCCTTCTGCACTTCTTGATAGTATCACTGTGTCGTCTGCGTATCTATTTCTACAATCTTGTAACCGTCAATCGTAAATGTATCAACACATTCAATATTCTCATCTTCTCGAACATTTCTCATTATACATTCCGCATATATGTTGTTTAAATAATTTGAAAGGATACATCCCTGTCTTACTCCCTGTTGTACTGCGAACCAATCTGATATTTACCCAGATATTCGGGACAGCGGCTTGTTGATCTTGGTATAATGTTTCAATGATATGTAAAATATCCACAGGAAACCCCATTTCCTTCAGGATGTTTCACATATTTTGATGTTTTACCGTATCGAAGATCTTGGTGTAATCAATGAAACACGTGTAAACTAAAGTCGACACAACACAAGTTTCGTAGTTCCAGCGGTGATCCTCAATTGTGTAAAATTGTATTTTGACAAAGAACAAACGAAAACTCTGCAACGATTATCTTGTTTTTTCTGCTCCCTTCTTGTGCGAAGCAGCAGCCTAATGTATGCTGTTCTTCTCAGTTTGATAATAATTGTGTTGTTGTTTTGTTTCTTCTTCGTTTATTTGTGGATCTTTAGATCTACTTTATGTGAGATTATGTCTAGTTTTTCACTCCTTATGCATTTGGTGTTGTCATTAAGATAATGGAGCTGTGTTGTCTGAAATATTCAGATCCTTCAGGTGTTTAAATAGGGCAAACTGAATTTCACATGAATTTCACATTTCTCATGGGATGTGTCTTTCTTATTAAAATAAACTGTCAACATATATAGATATTGAAGCTATGCCAGAAGAATTCCATATTTTTACGTTACATGATCATGTGAGTTGTCTTTCGTGCAAAACTCGCATGCATCATTCTTTTTCTTTATTGTGCTGATGAGCTTTTCGGGATTCCGTAGTTTCCACTTTGTCAAATGTTCTTCGAAATCAACAAAGTTGATGTAAGGTCTAGAGTTTCCATTCTAACGATTTCTCTACACTTTTGCACAATCTGTCTATCTGGCCTGCTTTGTTGTTTTTATACTCGCATGTTCATCTATTAACTTGCTATCCACTACTTATATTTTTTTTCTAGTATATATCAATTTAATAATTTACATTACACTGACAAGAGCATTATTTCTCTGTGTTTTTAAACTTGGTGTAATTTGGTCTGGCTACATAAGATGAAGAAACTGCAGCAATGAGAAACTTGAATTATAGGACTAAAGAAAATGTACACTGGAAGAGTGAGACCAGTTCTCGTGTATGGCATTGCGGCATGGACAACAGCAGCAAAGGCGAACTTCAAAACCAAGCCATGAGAGTTATAACAGGAGGCATGAAGTCAACGCCAATTGTAGAACTTGAAATAATTACAAAACTGCAATCCATGACCGATAGAAGAGCCTGCAGTGCCCAGCTGCAGTCAGAGAAACTCCGAAGACTGACTGACCATCCAATGCACCAGAGACTAAACAATTTGGGAAATGGGAAACTAAAGCGGAGAAACTTTGCAGAAATAGCCAAAGCAAATATGCACGAAGATCCCATAAAAGCACTAACAACACCAAAACCCATCACTACTGTACGAAAACCTACCTGGAGGCAGGATATATTTCCAGAGGTGGTAGAAAATATACCAGGTATTGGAAACAAAAACTGCCAGACTGAAAAAGAAAGGAGAGATACTACCCTAAGCTTTATATCGAAAAACTACCCAAGCATGGACTGGACCCATGCATACACCGACGGTTCTGTAACAAACACTACACAGAACGGAGGGGCAGGAGCATTCCTGAACATACCAAATGGCAGAAAAATAACAGTCATTCGCTACTGGTAAGTACACAAGCAATTTCAGAGTGGAGGCAGAGGCACTGAGGGCGGCAGTGGAAGAAATGGTGACACACAAAGAAAATGAAAGCCATATAGTCCTGCTTACAGATGCTCTCGCCGTAGTCACAGCGCTAAAAAGCCAGAAAAACACTGAGCTTAATGACTTAAGAGCAGCACTCTGCAAACTTTGCCAGCAGTCCGCACCAAAAAGGGTAGTGGTACAGTGGGTCCCATCACACTGCAACATCCAAGGCAACGAGGAGGCAGACAGACTGGCAAAAGAAGGAGCAAGACTACCACAAACAGATACTAGTATGACGTACGAAGAGTCAAAACGACTTATCAAAGCCAGATATATGACCAAATAGGAAACCGAAAATACTGGTTACACCAAAAACGATGCATATTACCAGTAGAACAGAAGAGAGCAGGTCGTTGTCTTCAGACTTCGCACTGGCCACAATAGACTGAGGTACCACCTATTCAACAAATTAAAGATAGGTGGTACCGACGAATGCTCGTGCGGTACCGGTAAAATGACCGCTGAACATCTGCTGCAGAACTGCCCGACATACGAGGATCAGAGAGAGCAGATGTGGCCATTACCAGTGGAACTGCAAGACAAGCTCTATGGCAGTGTCGACAGCCTCAGGATGACCGCCGCTTTTTTCGAAAAAATAATGGTTACTGTCTGACTGCGTACGAAGAAGAAGAAGAATTATAGGTATGACGTTCCCAAACAACTTCTAAGGAAATATCAACAGCAAAGCAAAACAAGAAAAAGATATACTGGTAACAAGAATAACCAATCTGGAAGAACAAAAGAAAAGATGGCTGAAATACTCTGAAGAAGCTCCTAAATAGAAAACCACTCATAACCCAACTGACACTTTACCTACGGACGAGTACCTTAATGTTGACTGTTGAGAAGAGATCACAAATACAATTAGCCTTAAAAAAAATAGATAAATTATAAGGCATGTTGGAACACCAGCTAAATCTTCCAAAGAAGATAGTGAAGCATCAACCAAAATGATTTTTATTGTCTGCAAGCAAATCTTTATCTACGAAATACATTACATTAGCTCATAATTGAGATTCATATTGAACATATCTAGTCTTCAAAATGACGTCGTTTGGGTCTCCTGCATCTTAACCTGCCGGTTTATTAACGATCATTTCAACATTAGGCTCTGACTTCCGTCTATCTTTGAAGAAGTTGTTGCTTTGTTTCTTAAAAGGTTTGCCTCTCTGTATTCATCTGTCTCCGTTTTAATGCGCATAAAAAAACGCAATCACAAACAGAAAAGGGGGGCGCAAAATTGTGGAGTTATCAGCAGGGGTACCTGGACGATCTCAAGTGGTCACAGGATGAGCTGAACTAAGAGAGGCTGATCTTGAGAGACAGTAACATGGAATCCACGCAATGCATATGTACAACACAGGGTTACTGGACTTGAAAGGAATAGAACCGCTGTAATATTACAATATTGTCGTAAAAGACGACGAAAGCAGGGCTACAACAAGTCATATAATCGGCAGATGCTACTGCTGTGAATGTCTGAACGGATCTGAACTGCTATGTGATAAATACTGATAGAACATCTCTGTTGTCGACCGAAGCGTAACATACATAATAATAAAGTTCTGTATGAGGCTTAGTTACTGTAGATCCGAGGTTTCTAACTCTTAATTCATTAATCATGACAGTTAAACGAATAATGTTCTTCTTATTTTTCTTCTTTATCTTCTTCTTCTTCTTCGTACGCTGTCAGAAGTCGACTTGAATCTGTTCCAAAAAAATGCATCGCCACCCTAAGACTGTCGACGCTGCCATAGAGCGTGTCTCGTGTCGGCACTGTTAATGACCACATGCTTTCTCTGGTCCTCATATGTCGGACAATTTTGCAGCAGCTGTTCCGTTTTCATATGTGATCTCGTAATATATTTTGTAAAGTTAAAACAGAATAACTGCATTTTGTTGATAGCTAGGAGGCCTTTATCTTCAAGTTATGGATGATTTATTGTCATTATTACACTGTTGCATTTGCAATTCAAGAGTTTATATTCTGGCTTCAAAAATTAACCATTATGTAGTCGTAATAATATTAAGGTGGACATGCGATCACTCAGCGACGAATACTTAGTAGAGAGAACAGCATTACAGAAACAGAGCAATTCAAAGACTGCGGACTTTTAAACATTAAACAAAGATCGACAAGAGCACATGATGAAATGTGTATAACTAACGAGCTTCTGGAACGAACATCACCAGTATCTTTCTCCGTCAGATGAGAGATTCTGAACATCTGTGAATCTGGCCAGTCTATAAATGTCAGCTCTATATAACGTAACATAACACGGGGATTCGATGGCCTACGAGTTGTGAGCTAGATGTACAGTCACAAACGTTTCAGGTTTGAATCAAGTCGTAGTAAGCTTGATAGACCTAGTGTGGTGTGGTTAGTTTCATGGCATGACTGATTCTTCCAGTTGACCCAGCTGTAAGTGAGTACATGACGAAGTCCGAGAAAATACCAATGCTACCTAGTTCGTGCTCTGTTATCAGTGCTTCAGTAATGAAATGGATTAAGCACTTTTTTTAAATAGCACAGCAAAACATAAACCTACACACACTATATTACACAATATAACATCATGCAATAGTATAGCATAATATTACATAACACATCATAGCGTAATAGTATAGCGTAACATAACAAAATATAGCATAACATAACATAGTATAGTATTACATAACAACGCAAATAATGACAGCACAACAAAATACGACATAACATAGCATAGCATAACAAAACAATGGATAGAATAACATAACAAACACAATATAAAATAACATAGCTTATCATTGCACATCATAGCACATCATATCATAGAATAAACACAAAACTACAAAACATAGAATAGTATAACTTACATAATAATACATCATACCATTGCGTAGTATAATATAACATGCAAAAGCATAACATAACAGCATACCAAACATAACATTTTACCTAACATAACATAACATAGCATAGGATAACAAAATACAACAGAACAGAATGTATATATATATATATATATATATATTTTCTCTTCTTCTCCTAACTTTTTTCTTCTTTCTTCTTCATCTTCTTGTTCTTTTTCATTTTGTTCTGTACGAAGCATAGGGTCACCCCAATGCATAGCTCCATGCAGGATACCATTATTAAAACACGTTGCATGTTCATTTAGTTTCTGTAGCAATCTATTGTTTATAATACACACCCCTCTTAATTCTTCGTTTACGACAAACATATGGGTACAGTGGCCACATGTTTCCCTCGTCCAGTATAGAGCCACATAATATATCAGACATTAAAATAGCACAAAATGACATAATATAACCAAACGCAACATAATGTAATATAACCCTTCCTGGTTGGCATTTAGCTATTTATTTTTGTTCAGGGTATATTTGATTCTGACTGCGACGCCAATCTTTCCTCCTCTACAACGCCATTCTGTTGGTCTGCTATGGCTAATTACTTTATCAGCTACTTATTCTAGGCCATGCACGTGTCTGTTAAACTAAGCTGGACGCCATCTGCGATGTTACAGACAATGTGTGATTTTCCCATTTCCATGGAGACCTTCTAAAGATGCTAATGCGTTCGCCTAATGAAGTTTTCTCTTTTTTGTGCCTATTCACTTTTAAGGTTCATTCTCTTTCTGTGCCGTTTCACTTTTAAGGCACATTCTCTTTCTGTGCCCATTCACTTTTAAGGCACATTCTCTTTCTGTGCCTATTCACTTTTAAGGTACATTCTCTTTCTGTGCCTATTCACTTTTAAGGCACATTCTCTTTCTGTGCCTATTCACATTTAAGGTACATTCTCTTTCATTAGATATTTCATAATGCTCTATGCACTGATCTATTTGTTGCAATGGGATTTCGAGAGATCAAGGTCTCAGGCGTTTTATTATTTTTACACTTATGGCTAATTTTACGTTTATAAATACATTGGTACTTGCATCCTAATGCACACTAAACAACATAAACAAATATTTTTAGCACCTTATTTTGTGGTTGTGACGTCACATAATAGTTGAAATTTTAACTGTTGGGAGTGCCAAACATTCTGCAAGAACAGACTAGAATTTCTTCAAACTGTTTACTTTGGTCCATGTTAAGGAGAGTATCATCAAGTTTCTACTGCAGCATTGCATTATTCATGTTGTCAGACGATGTAATAACAACCATGTTATCTAACCATGGTATGCAACTCTAACTCTGACCACAACTCTAACCCCAAATAACCATAACCTTAACGCTAACCTACAACCCTAACCCTAAATTTAACCCTATCCCTAACCATAACCCTAATCCCAAACTTAAACCTAACCATAACCTAACTATAAACATACCCCTAACCATAACTCTAGACATAATTCTAACCGAAAAACATTACCATAACTGTAATCCTTTGTTAAACTGAAAATAAAATAAAAATGTCTACACTTCTATCTTTATCTCAGTCTTTACGTATTTATTTAAAATTATATCGACCTGTCCTCCATTAACCCTAAATGGAATGTCCCATCATGTACAATCGAACTCGGGAAACTTCGGGGTGATTAAGACACAAGTATTCATACATTATTACGCACACAGGAACTATATGTTATCATCATGTGGCATTGCAAGTCTCATTGACAATGAATTAGTTCCATCATCACCTAGTGAGTTTGTCCACCATCGTATCAAGCACTCTAGTTTATATTTTCTTTGCCTTTCTATTTGTCTGTTCCGCTCAATATGTGTGCCTGTCTGTGTAACTGTACATCGATTGTTTGTTTGCTATTCTGCTTCTATCTGGCTTTCCGTCAGATCGTCAGGCAGTCTGTCATTCAGTCTATCCGTCTGCTTTTCAGTGTTCCTGTCTAGGACTATATTTGTACGCTAACATATGCATTGCTAATTCATTACTTCCCAATCAACCTTTATACAATATGTTTGTATATATAGAAGGGTCAGTTCTCTCCTGTCAATGTAAACATGTATTGGACCATTCCTACAAATACAATTAGTAAAGACAAATAATAACAAACAATCATCTAATTACACCAAATACCCACCATACAAACATAACAGTGAACCGTATTGTTGGGCAACGTCAAGGATAGAAAGATGCAAGAATTATTCAGTATCGATATCTTAGAAATGATTGATTCTCAAAAAGGATGCCCAACGAGAAAAAAGTGGCAGAGTAAGTTAGAGTAGACAGCCATGTCTTTATTCGTGGATCCATATGAGCTAAATGGTGAAACGTTGCTAACACTCAATATGCATGTTCTCCCAATCTCCGAGAGGACGTCCCTTCTCCTTTCATCCGTGTCTTTCTTTCTCTCAGAATTAATTTGGTCATTATCCAACGCGCTGACATTCATGCTCTGCATTCACAGCGCGGGATTTGCTATGTATTTTGATGAGGTTTCCTCTTTTTGACCGCTATGTGGAGATCGCATTGAGCGTTGCATGACCTCTATAACGTAATTGATTTTCGTCACTGCTCTGTAGAGACACAAGCGATAATGGCGTAAAAACACCGTGCAAGGGTAGGGCTGGGGAGGATACGATTTCAGCGACTGTTTAAAAACACATGCATCAAAGGGCTCACGTCGGAAGCAAACTAAAGCAGAGCCACTCACTCACGCGCATATCCAGTGGGGATGGACAAAACAGACAACAATCTGAAAGGGACATGTATTGGAGAAAAGTACACGCATACCCAAAAACATGTTAGTGATCTGTTTTCAATCCTTTCTATTTTGGATCGATACTTCTCGCTTTTATTTATGTTGTCTCTTATTCGTCCTATTCTTCATCTCCTTTTTTTGTATTTCCTTTTTCATGTTTATTCTGTACTATATCCTATTCTTGTCGACAACAATTCGTTATTATGGTCAAGATAATGATAGTCATGTAGCTAAGACTGACGTCTGAGGGTTTTAAATGTCAGGTACGTCATTGTATTAAGTCTGTGCACGGGGTGTCAAGTTTCCTTCCCTATCGCTGTCCCCTCCCTAACTGTAATCAAGGTGATATTTAAAGCTAGGTAGATTTGAGAGTTTTGAGACCGCTTGGTGAATTAGGCATCTTTTCCACTAGATGTAATTACACTGTATGGTTTACCACCCAGACGTCCATTCATGTATTACATTAACAACAATATTACTTATCATGTCAATCCGTTTGCTATTCCTCCTTTTTTCTTCTTGCGATATCTTTCCATGTCGTTTCTTGCTCACTTATGTTTATAAATATTTAATAAAACCCACAGGGTAGTAGGCTCTCCAATACATTATTAATTTAATCGCAAATGCTCTCAGGAGGTTGAAAAAGACTTCTAGAAATACTTTCCCAAATAGTATTTTCAACAAACACCAAATCGGATAATAAAAGAACATTAGAAGATGGAAGTGTCAGTCAGGGCATCAGCTGCGACATTCAACTTTAAAAAATCCTGCTGAAATTCAGAACCAGATAAAACGAAATGTTGCTAATAACAAAGCCACAATGACATAAGATATTACAAAGTACTATGGCTGGCAAAAATATTCAAACGGTTCTCAAATGATTTGATAAAAACATTCATTGAAGAATATGATCCAGGCAGACTACAGAACAGCCGCTTTGCACAATAAACAAACACACTATTTTCTCGATTCCAGACCTCGCACAGATAGACATCAGCATATTGCCACCATGGGAGAGAACACGATTCAAAGAGCTGATAGACAGCATACACGAATAAATTTTTTTTAAATCCTTTGAATAAATATATTGAGGAAATATATACATTTGTAATATTTTCAAAAGACATACCCATGCGCAAAATGGACCCATATATACACAAGCGATTAACAATGAGAGCTTGGAATACAGAGGAAGGGGATGCACGCACGACATTTAATGATAAACAAGAAATCACTATCTCAGTGTCTACTAGAAGATTAAAAAGCACCTTCAGAGCTGAGACTGAGGCACTAATGACAGGTACAATGGTCATTGTGTGAAACAAGGACCTGGTCAGAGACAAGATACCTTTCCTTCCCGGCTCCCGATCAGTTTTAATGGCCCTGATGAATCATGCAAATAAGGAAATGAACATGCTGATCCAGACGCTAACAAAAACCAGCTCCAATGTCAAAGGTGTGAGCATGTGCTGTAAGATACATGCATGTGTAGAAGCAGATAAACTAAAGAGGGAGGAAGTCAAACGCAAATTAAAGACAAAGCTACTTGTGAACAAATAAAGACAATGAAACAAAACAAGGGTGAAAGAAACACATCACATAGAACACCAAGAGTTTTATATTACAGAAGAATACCACTCCTTGCCAAGAAGAGATCAAGTGACAGTTTTAAGATTACCAACATGCCACTGCAGACTAACAATAGTATGTGTTCAGCTAACCAACAATCTATCACACATGCATGTACCCATGTATAGAGAACAAACAAACAATATCACACGTTCTACGTGTTTGCCAGCTCCAAGACAGGAAGAAAGTGACATCATCGTCCTCCCCAACTCAATTAATAGATAAACTGTATTTTCACGAGCAAAGCATGAGTCGGACTGAGGAAAATAGATGTTTTAACTGAATAGACAACTGGAGATGAGGTAAAGTATAGTGCGTGGTTGGGGCTTATCATGTTTTTTACATTCTGAGGTTGTTAGCCTCAAACACAGCTTGCTCTAGTCACCTGACTCTATGTACTGTGAAGAATACAATTGCCCTATTATGTTATATCTAGGAAATACTCGTGCATCGAGACAAGAATGTTGAGGGAAAATCACACACGCTAGCTGATGACAAAGATGTTAAGTGTCTGCTTTGCTAAAAATGTGAAGTCCAGGAAAAGTCTGAAGAACACGCAGCCACCGTTAAATGATTAGGCATATGCTAGTACCACAAAAATACTCACCCTTGATTGACGATTTAAACATTATAATTTCGTCACTAATTGGATGGCGAAGCATTTATAATTTCATTACTTTCACATCCAGATCACTGAGCAGATAAAGTACAAGCTAAACCCTTAACATCTACTGTGTCTGTTTAGTTGGCGTACATCAATAAGTGAAGGAGGTTGGTAAACATAGAGCTGCGGTTGGTAAAGGAGGTTTGTGGAAGAATAAAGGTGGTCGATAGGCGTGTAAGTGAGGTTGCTGCAGATATATATTCACTGAAAATGACAGTTTAACAATGCGTGGAATGCAGCGTACCACTTTATATCGCTTTAAGGACTATGACGAAAACATTTGACAATTTAGACAGAATAATTGTGGAAGTTGCTTGGGCACCGTCGAGTGTCACAGAAGTGCAGTAACATAATTAAGATAACATATGACGATATGAAATAAAGAGTTCAACATAAAGGCCAGTTTTCTGAGGCTTTTGAGATAAGAACTGGTGTACGGCAGGGATGTTTCTTATCACCATTTATCTTTCTTCTGGCTATTCACTGGATTATGAGGACAACAACAATTGAGTTCAATAGCATTTGACAAAACAACACGGTGTTCTGGACTTTGCTAATTACTGGGTTATTCTGTGCAATCACCGCAATCAAATGCAACATAAAATAGGTATCCTTGATGAGAGCAGATATCGAGATGGAGAATATATATAGAAAAACCAAATTATGAGAATGCAACTAACGGCAATCAGATTGTGTAAAGTAACACATCACTACAAAATGTGGGCCCCTCCATGTTTCTTAGTAGACATAAACAAAGTAGAAGGTGCACACAGATATCAAGATAAAAACAAAACAGACGAGTTGAGCTTTCATAACATTGGGAGAACTTGTGGAAAGGATAAGAAATTAAGTCAGCACACAAAAAACGCAATAACGGAGGTTGACGGTGATGGATAGTCTCTGTCTAGTGCCAGGCTGGTATACGCAGTCAAACTGTGTCCCGACTCATCCTTATGTTGTCTGTCCATCTGTGTCTCCGCCACTCTTTGGCTCTCTTATCCACTACTATGCCCTCCAAAATAACCTTCAGCAGACTGCCATGGCGCTTCACACGACCAAAATATTTTATTTTTCTGCTTTTTATTGTTTTTACAAGTGTCTATTCTACCTAGAGTTGTTTCAAAACCTCCTTTTTGGTTTTCCGATCTTTCCAAGAAACTCGTCCATGTCTTATGAATATCGACATTTAAAAGACCTCCGCTACGCTTCTCTATGTTCTTTCCAGGGTCCAGGTTTCTACTACATGCAATAAACCTGAATGCACGTACCATTTAATTGTTCTAATTTATAAGATCTGTGAAATCTGCTTTGCCAGAATTGTATCTCTCACGCTGTTAAATGTATTTTTGGCCATTGCAATTCTTTGAATGATCTCCCTTTCGCATTTGCCATCAGCTGAAATAAGTTGGCCGATGTATACATAGCTTGACACTTGTTCCAGAATTTCTCCAAGTATGCGGATGAAAGCTTTTGGAATTTCTTTCTTTTTGGTGAACATCATAACTTTAGTATATTTTAAGTTCATTTCCAACCAATATTGCTGTTTTTTGATGGTTATCTTATCCATTAAGTTATGCAGATGTACTGGATCCTCTGCTATTAACATTGTATCGTCCGCATATCTGACACTAATGATCTATCTGTCTGTCTGTCCGACCTGCCCGTCTGTCTGTTTGTCTGTCTGTCTGTCTGTCTGTCTGCCCGTCTGTCTGTTTTTCTAATATATATGTCTGTCTGTATAATCTATCTGTCGGTTTTACTTTCTGTCGGTTTTACTTTCTGTCGGTCTTCCTGCCTGTCGGTCTGCCTATCAGTTTATCTGTCCAATCAAATATCTATGTTTTTGCAGCGTTGAACTCAGAGCTCTCCAGTCGTTGCAGTTACTGTATGTTGTTGAGACCCATCACGATGATCTCACTGGCAACTTCCTGCGTAGTGTATCTGTCTTTCCTGTGACTCTTCAAAATGTGTACTGAGAAGACGCAAGTCATCTGCGAAGGGAAGACGTTCTACGGTTTTAACATCCGACCATTTTATTCCTAACTGCTTGTTGTGGGCATAATTACGCTTTACCCAGTCTATGGCTAACTAAATAAAAGTGGTGGTAAAATGCAGCATTGATTTATTCCTGTTTATATATGGAACTTATCCATATGTACCATCAAAGGTGCGCACACAGGATTGTGCATCAGTGTATAGTACTTTTATGACATTCATATATATGATGAGAATGCGATAATTGCTAAGGAACGTCCAAGGTGATAGGCGGTGAAGACTCCTTAAGGTTATCAATGATGTTGATGACAAGCGGATATTGCATTTCCCTAGATGCTTCTAATATTATTATAACGGTCAAGATTTGGTCGTTTTGGTCGAAATCCAGCCGGTTCCTCTCTGAGTTGTTCGTCCACTGTTATCATGATTCTATCTAGCATCATGCTACTTAGCACTTTTCCTGGCAGTGATTAGAATGTCAGTCCACGTCAGTTATTTCACTCCGATAGGTCACCCGTCATTAGTATGTAAACTATAAGGCATCTTTCCACTGTTGAGGGGAAGTGTGGGAACCATCTAATTTCCTACTTCACTGACGATTGATCGTGGCTGTGTGGGATTTACATCATCTGCTATCTTTAACATACCAATAGCAATTCGGTGGTCACCAGCCGTCCTGTGGTTTATATACTTTCCAGTGGCTTGTTGTATTTCACTAAGTATAAGCTCATCACATGAAACTATCACATTATGTGGTTTCTTCATCGAAGATATGTACTTTACAAATTGATCTTTGCACAGCATATATGAAATACATGATGCAATCACTTGTGCATATTTGTTGGAAAGACCCAGACGAATATTAGTGGATCATGTCGTGAAAGGAAGATGTTGGCGATGAATAGTACACCCATTAAAGAAATGGGCTGACAACATTACGATATATTCTCTATTTTGGAATCTCCAGGACAAGATAGGTAGAGACACTCTAAATCGTATACGAAGAAGAGAAAGAAAGACCGAGGCAAACGTAAAGACAACGAAGAAGACATGGACAGAAAATAAACACCTGACTCACGGCATCAGGAGTTGACGTGTTTTTGTTGAAGACCTTTACTCCTCACGGAGATGGAGCTGAAGAATTTCGATGACCATGAACGTTGACTTCCTGAAAGAAATAAACAGACTGTCAATCGGGCAATGAAAGTAAAATAAAGATATATTTCTTATGTTATCTAGAATCAATGATACCTGATGAACCCGAGTCCAGAATAGATAATTAAACATCAAAGAAATCCCTTGACGCTAGTAGAAATGTGGTTCCTGGCAAGAATGATACCTTTATTTTCGATTACTAAGAATGCAATGAAGATATAGTTGTACAATTAAATGGCGACACCATCAGACGGTTTTCTCTCGATGATGTAAAGTGCACCGTACTTGAATTATAGTGAGAATGAAACTGCGCTGGTCGTCAACCTCACTCTCTGGTCCCGAGCTACCTTAGACTAGTAAGACAGAAGTCAAGACGACTGAAGGTAATTCAGGATGGAGACACTCTTAACTTAACTTATCGTCTTTATACTGGTTTAGAAAGACCCTGCAGAGTCTGTATACTTCTTCTTCTTCTTCTTCTGCGTACACAGTCAGACAGTAACCATTATTTTTTCGAAAAAAGCGGCGGTCATCCTGAGACTCTCGCCACTACCATAGAGCTTGTCTTGCAGTTCCACTGGCAATGGCCACATCTGCTCTCTCTGATCCCCGTATGTCGGGCAGTTCTGCAGCAGATGTTCAGTGGTCATTTTACCAGTACCGCACGGGCATTCGTCGGTACACCCTATCTTCAATTTGTTGAATAGGTGGTACCTCAGTCTATTGTGGCCAGTGCGAAGTCTGAAGACAACGACCTGCTCTCTTCGGTTCAACTGGTAATAGGCATCGTTTTTGGTGTAACCAGTATGTTCGGTTTCCCATTTGGTAATGTACCTGGCTTTGATAAGCCGTTTTGACTCTTCGTACGTCGTACTGGTATCTGTTTGTGGTAGCCTTGCACCTTCTTTTGCCAGTCTGTCTGCCTCCTCGTTGCCTTGGATGTTGCAGTGTGACGGAACCCACTGTACCACTACCCTTTTTGGTGCGGACAGCTGGCACAGTTTGCAGAGTGCTGCTCTTAAGTCATTAAGCTCAGTGTTTTTCTGGCTTTTTAGCGCTGTGACTACGGCGAGAGCATCTGTCAGCAAGACTATGTGGCTCTCATTTTCACTGTGTGTTGCCATTTCTTCCACTGCCGCCCTCAGTGCCTCTGCCTCCGCTCTGAAATTGCTTGTGTACTTACCAGTAGCGAATGACAGTGTTATTTTTCTGCCATTTGGTAGGTTCAGGAATGCTCCTGCCCCTCCGTTCTGTGTAGTGTTTGTTACAGAACCGTCGGTGTATGCATGGGTCCAGTCCATGCTTGGGTAGCTTTTCGTTATGAAGCTTAGGGTAGTGTCTCTCCTTTCTTTTTCGGTCTGGCAGTTTTTGTTTGCAATACCTGGTATATTTTCTACCACCTCTGGAAATATATCCTGCCTCCAAGTAGGTTTTCGTACAGTAGTGATGGGTTTTGGTGTTGTTAGTGCGTTTATGGGATCTTCGTGCATCTTTGCTTTGGCTATTTCTGCAAAGTTTCTCCGCTTTAGTTTCCCAGTTCCCAAATTGTTTAGCCTCTGGTACATTGGATGGTCCGTCAGTCTTCGGAGTTTCTCTGACTGCAGCTGGGCTCTGCAGTCTCTTCTGTCGGTCATGGATTGCAGTTTTGTAATCTTTTCAAGTTCTACAATTGGCGTTGACTTCATGCCACCTGTTATGATTCTCATGGCTTGGTTTTGAAGTTTGTTAACTTTATCGAAGTTCGCCTTCGCTGCTGTTGTCCATGCCGCGATGCCATACTCGAGAACTGGTCTCACTCTTCCAGTGTACAGTTTCTTTAGTATGCCTTCGTCTGCTTCCCAGCTTGTGCCAGCAAGTTTCCTCACGATCGCCATTCTTTCTCTGGCTTTCATTCGGTTTCTCTCAATCTGACTTTTCCATGTCATGCGCCGATCAAATGTGAGAGTCTGTATACAACCAGTTACATTTACATCACCTTGCTCTAAAAGCTATGCGCATCCAGTTTATTCTTAAATGCATTAACTGTCCCTGCCTCCCCTACCTCCCCTGGCAATGCATTCCAAGCAGACACCACTCTCTGACTATAAAAATATTTCCTAATATCTAACCTGGACCTCTCTTTAGTCAGCTTGTAGCTATGCCCTTGTGTTATTGTAGGTGGCTGTATTTAAAAAAAACTTGTTATAGTCTAATTTATCGATTCCTCTGATCATCTTATAAACCTGTATTAAGTCACCACGAATTCTTCTCTCTTCGAGACACTGTAGGCCGGTTTTTCTGAGTCGTTCCTAACTCCCTTGAGACCAGTCATTGATTGAAACATGCTGGACACGAAACCACGCCGTTTCCGTTCATCGGTTTGAGAGGCGAATACCTGACTTCTCGACCACAACAACCACTGTTATATTATTGTACAATCAATGTTCAACTAAATTAAAAGAGAAGACAATCACAATTCATCGAACATAATAAACAAGGAAAACACAATAACACGATTTGGGTTGGCCTGACAAAGTGGATATGGGAAATATTCATATGAAGTATTGGATAATCCAAAAGGACAGTTCTGGAAGATATTCATCGCAAACAGCTCTAGGTATTTTATTTGCTGATGCAAACCACCACTCTCATTTAGATAAAAAATGATCATCTTAAAAATATGTAGATAGCACAGACGTAAAGCAAGCATGACCACAGCTGTCATGTGCGTCAAATTGATCATATGGTGTTGTTTTCGACTTGCAGAATTGTTACTTTAAATATTTTACTTTTAATTGATTTTTTATATAGATAACGTGTAGGACTCATTTGATTTGTAAACACTCAGGGCACCATACACTTCACCATTCACATAAGTCAAAACGTGTCAAATGTGGAGTAACTAACGAGTGCTTAATGACAGTTTTAGAAACAGATTCTGCAAATGTTGTTATTAAGAGATTGAAATAGTATATAACGTGTTCAACCTGGGATTTAACAACGAAATATCTTATATCGTGTGCTGTTAATATTGAATATTGCGTTATGGGTAATTTACTCTTGTCAGAAGTTCATTCAGCTTTTCGCGACTTTCTGCTTCACCCACCATTATTAGAAAGGTGCACTCGCGTAAAACAATATATATATATATCATTTCTTTTCTTGCTGATTGTTCTCGTTTTCCAATATAAATATACTAATAGGCGTGATAATAATGATTGAATTCTATAAACATCTACAGGAATGTAAGACGGCGTATTCTAAATACTCTTTCAGCCACTCCAATTGCAGACTTCCAGACAGACTTCTCCATCTGAAACGTCCTCCCTCTATTCCTGCTCACGTTCTGACAGACCGTAACTCTCAATTTCCAATAACTCATATTTTTATGTAAGCTCACGGGACGTGATCTCAGACGCTCGGGGTAAGGGGAAGCGACTCAACAAAATCCACAAGAGTAGCAAATGCTACATCAAGATTGACAATAGGACTAGCAATACGAATTCAATTTTGGGTATCACCGAGGTGGGTTATAAAGATAGAAGATTTCTCTCTGATCAACAAGCTGACAAATGAGAGGGATATATCTTAGATCTTTTGGCTTGAATCACGATAGAGTGAGTGTGTGTATTTTTTATCATTTGTATTTTGTTTTTCTTTGCGTCTGCTTATATCAGATTGACGATCGAACAATTGCCAACAATCGATTGCTGTTTTCTCTGAAGTATTTGTTGTTTAAACAGAATTTCATAAACTGAAGAAAAAAATATTTTATTACCTGAAAATCTCAACCAAAATAAATAAATACAATAAATGGTTTCTTGTGATGTATAAGACAAAATACTGCGTATTAAAAACACATTGGAACAAAAATAAAGATCTATGCTCAGCAAAGAAGTATACCTGTTGGATTTTGTTTTTTCTTTCCTCTGAACTTTTGTCCATGTATTTTCTTTCCTTTGCATGTATTTCAGTCTCGATACTTTAAGTTAGCGTGTGAGTGGATACACGATTTTAGCATTTGTGATTTACAAGCCAAGGGTCGGATTCATTTTCAGTTTAATTCAGTTGCATACACGGCGCTTGTTTTATCTGCAAATTCGACTGCAAGTTATACATAAAACGACATTTACACCCCACAGCGCACACAATTTCCGACAAAGAGAGATATGATTAGCTTTAAGCTATGTTCATATCTTTGTGAAGTGTCCTATTGCTTAGCTATCTTATCTTTACCATCTTCTGTTTTTGATTCGTGGAAATGTAATATGTTGCTACAGGGAACTGTTTCAATGTGTACTGCATTTCATGGCGTAATGATATTTTAGTGTATTGATGAAGAATTATTGAAATTCTACCTTGATTTTTTTTTTACCAACTTATGGCTCCGTAGTGTTGATATCATCCTTGCCAACTATGATGCTGTCCATCGTTTATGTATATCAGCATTTGTTTTGTATTTGTCCAGAGTTACTGGTCTATATTTGACATATCATTCTTAGTTGTATTCTAAGTAATAGTCGACCTGTGCTTCTACAGTGGCAGAAGCCCCATGTGCAGGTCCCAGCTCTGGTGTGAGCTGTGTTAATACAGCCAGGAAGAGCATTTACCGCTTACCGGGCTAGACTCAAGCAGCGTATTACTCCGCTGCGTTGGAACGTGCCGTGGACGGTGGTTAACCGATGTGCGAGTCCTTCTTTATAGACTCAAAAACCAGAGCAAAGTAGACCCGTAGCCTGTTAGGCGCCATCTATTCTGCTCTTAACAAACCATCACCAATGTTATGCCATGTAACACAGTTAGTCACCTCTCACGACATGATCCCTGTGGAGCAATGGTGATGTTCTTGTCCTTGTCATACACATAGACCCGTGGCGGACCACTCGGGACACATTCAATTAATTTATTTTTATATTTTTTCGTTCACCTTATTTCTCTAAACCCCAAGGCGGTGCGCGTTGCACTGTGGTTTTTATGTTGCCCCTGTCGGCCTAGTGCATCCGACTTCAGCATGCATTTTATGTAAGGGTCTGCTTTCTCTAGCATTTTCTAAGGGTTTGCTTCCCCGGTGTAAAGGCCGGTGCTGTGATGAGGATCGAAATACAAAAGCCAATAAATGTCAAGTCATTGAAAAGAAAAGAAAAAAAGAATTTTGTTTTCCCTTGACCTTACATTTATTGACTGTTGCTGTCATGATAAATATATTTCATGTTTCTGTTAATCTACATTTCATGCATTTCAGTTCCTTCTTCATACGTTTTACAGCTTTATTACTAGAAGAGGTCATACACGACTAATTGTGCCATTCAGTCAACGTTGTCAATACTTTAATATAATAAGGTCGGTCAAGAGTGCCCGAGCTGCGTAGGCACATCGTTCAATCAAGGCTCCAACCCTTCAGCCCCAACAGTAGTGTCTGCTATTTGGCTAGATTGACATTTTACGTGACTCAAGCTGTCACTTGCTCGACTTACAGTTATATCCGGAAACATTTAAAGAAACTCCAGAAAATAGTAGTCCCAGATTCGATTTTTCATCGAACGAATGAATGTTAGAGTAGCTGCAAACTAAACTAGTAGACCTTAGATAATAAAAATATGTTTATCTAAGATGTTTAAATGTACTTCCAGTTTCTGAAAGATGAGCATTTGAAAATTAATAAACTGCATCATCACATATATGACTGGTTCAGATGGCAGTACAAGTATCATACAAAATAACTTCCGATGGAGTCGCAATGGGGTGTGGGACATCCATTTGATAGATCGAAGCCAATAACGTGTAGTATTCCTTGCATAGCACCTAAGGAAAGCCTTTGCTGGCATTGCCCTCGAGGACTGTGCTATTATAAAGCACGACAATTTGAAATGTATAGGTGTACCACTAGATCACTGTTTGGGTTATAAGTACCATACTGATCAAATATACAGATATACTGATAATGCATGTTGGCGCTCAATGCAATGGCAGCTGTAAAAATAAAGCAGCTATTGCATTTATCGTATACCGTCAGTTGGTTCTGTTAGCTGTCAATTATGGGATATGCATCCTGCTCAGCATATATCAGGGGCAGAAATTGATGGGTATCAACAATAAAAGAAAGCAGTTGATGTACGAATTTCCTTGTTATAAAACAATATATACTCAAAGAAAAAAGTAGGTCAATAAAGACTGTTAGACTGTGGCTACATCGCTACCAGACGACTGGGACTATTTCTGATCTGCCACGCAGTGGACGTCCTCGATTTACGACCAAACGGCAGGATTGTTACATCACTCTCCCACATCTGTGAAACAGATTTCAGTCAGAAACTGTCACTGTTTACACAATCCCTGGACTGAGAAGAATAAGTTCAGTTACTGTCATGAACCGTTTGCGTGAGCAAGGCCTACGTGCAAGACGTCCTGCCTTTCGTTCAACTCTGCAGCCTTGGCATCATGCCGCGAGACTAGCCAGTGCCAGACAACAATTACACTTTGGCAACGCTCTGTGGGAGAGAGTACTGTTTACTCACGATTGCAGGATCAACCTGTGAAGAGCCGATGATCGCCAGAGAGTACCGTCGACACCAACAACTACATCCATCTGCACCAATCATCAGGCACACCTCGTTATCTTAGACGGTTTTGTTACCGCCTTGCAATCTTGTGAAGAGAACATGATGAACCACATCGTGCCTTTTGGGGTGAGCCATGCACCAGGCATTATGCCTCAGCAGGACAATGCCCGTCCTCATTTTGCCAGATTCATGCAGGATGAACTCCAAGCCAGAAATACTGAAATATTGACCTGACCAGCCATTTCCCTTTACTTGTCACCAATTGGGCATGTCTGAAAAGTTGACTTCAGCAACGACAGCATACTCCGCAGACTGTACGGTAAGCTCTTCAAGAAAATGTGCTGGAGTGGCAGAACATTCCACAGAACTTACTGATGCACTACATTCGATCCATGAGGCGCAGATATCAAACTATGGTCAACACACGCGCAGTACCGAACAATGTCATAAAAAAAAAATGACCTCACTGCTCCAAGACACTGCAGATACGCAACAGTTATTTCAGTTACGAACTATGGAATAAAGTTTCTTCTCCCTAAATTTCGTTGTTTGTGGATGATAACATAACATTATATGATGAAAAATATTACCTGGTAAGTTACTTTTTTTGTTGAGTTATATATATGTTTGAACTCCCAGTAATATAATCCATGTTTGCAACAGTCCCTGACGTCTAGCTTGAGATGCAATGTTGTAACATAGCGGAGCTAGATGCACATGATCATCATGATTATAATGAAGATTGAAGCAACAATCAAATCTTTGTATCGCAATGTACTTTATGGAAACCTACTTTATGATTTTACAGCAGACAGGCATGCAGGTTTGAAATAACATTAACTTGTGTGATGTTAAGGTTTATATCAGTCAGTCACATATGTTTCAACCCAAATTAGGTTGTGTGATGTTAAGATACGTGACAGACAGACATCTAGGTTTCAACCCAAATTAGGTTGTGTGATGTTAAGATACGTGACAGACAGACATCTAGGTTTCAATCGAAATTAGCTATGTGGTTCTAAGGTTTATAGCAAACAGACATTTATTTTTGAAAGCACATAAGCTTGTGCGATGATAAAGTTAATATAACAGAAAGAGTTAGCATATGGCTTTGAAAACACAAACATTCAAATTTGAACATGAATTATCAATGTTGATACCTTTCGCCACTTTCCAAAATGCACTGACCACCTACCGTTCTGTCTGGAAAGCAGTTCTGTCGTTTCTTTATAACATAGCATTACATGGCATACAATTGTAGTAAAGATGTTACCATGTTAATAATACATGGATGTCAGCAAGCAGGTCTCTTTGTCACTTTTATTAAGCTATTTCTAGTTTAATTAACTATTCTTTGTTTTAACACTTATTTACAGTTTCATAGAGTTCCTGCAAAAGATGTGTACATGTTATTCTTCCCCATTTCACAAAGAATTGACAACACATCGTTGACACGGTTAAGGGATAGTTACCTGGCAGACAATGTAGTCGGGAAGAAAGTGCTGGAAGCTTAATTGATGCTAGGTCTTTTCTTTTCTGGTACGTGGATAACCAGTTTATTTCTTAACCGCTTTGTCTTCCCTAAGTGTAAGTTCAGGTGCATAGCTAGAGGTGGGTAGATTAGTGCAAGTCGAGATCTGGAATTGAACCAAGTTTATTTGCTCGCTTGCCTAAACTGTCGCTAAATATATCTCAAAAGTAAAGTTTTTCAAATGCACAGCATAGTATCCCCGATCTGAACCCTCTGATTGATTTGCTTTGTTGAGGGAGTAGACGTCCCTGCCTACTCGTCATCTCTCCTCACTGTTATCGTCCCAGCCCTCTCGTATCCGACCAGAAATAATCAGAGAAGATAGTTTTACGACCATCATAAACTGAAAAGATCTGGAATTTTCAGACCAGTAATTGCGATGGATAATTTTCATTGGTTCAGTCTCTTTGTTTGACAGTTCTGTTATCATTGGTTCCGTCTTTTTTGTTTGGCAGTTAAGTTATCATTGGTTCCGTCTTCTTTGTTTGACATTTAAGTTATCATTGGTTTTGTCTTTCTGTTTGACAGTTAAGTTATCATTGGTACACTCTTTGTTTGACAGTTAAATTATCATCATTGGTTCGATCTCTGTGTTTGACAGTTAAATTATCATCATTGGTTCGATCTCTTTGTTTGATAGTTCTGTTATCATTGGTTCACTCTCTTTATTTGACAGTTATGTTATCATTGGTTCAGTCTCTTTGTTTGATAGTTCTGTTATCATTGGTTCAGTCTCATAGTTTGTCAGTTCTGTTATCATTGGTTCAGTCTCCTTGTTTGACAGTTCTGTTATCATTGGCTTGGTCTTTGCTTGACAGTTCTGTTATCATTGGCTTGGTCTTTGCTTGACAGTTCTGTTATCATTGGCTTGGTCTCTGCTTGATAGTTCTGTTATCATTGGTTCAGTCTCATAGTTTGTCAGTTCTGTTATCATTGGTTCAGTCTCTTTGTTTGACAGTTCTGTTATCATTGGCTTGGTCTCTGCTTGACAGTTCTGTTATCACGGACGAAATAGAGAGGAGTGGAAGGTTCGAGGGAAACGGTGAAAGTGTTTCAACATTGTTGTTCACTTGATTGTTAACTAACTTTCATGTGGCTCTAATCATGTTCATTTGTTTCACTTATTTTATACTCCACACTTTATAGGGTTCAAACATTCCTTTCATTCTTGAGCAAAAGAAATCTATAAATACGACGGTTACTCTCAACGATGGGGATTGCCGAACGTGATTACGCGACTATACATTATTGACTGTTTGACATGAAATAACATCGGCCATGATTAAGTTGCTTGTTATGAGCAACATAGATGGCGGCTAACAGGCTGCAGAATACTTTACTCTAGTAATTTAGTCTATTAAAATGGGTCGCATATCGGTAAACCGCCCTCCGCGGCACTTGCCTGAACGCAGAGGAGTAATACGCTGCTCAAGCCTAGCTCGATACACAGGACCACCTGACTATACCCAGCTCACATTCGTCCCTATAGAAAGACAGGTTCACTTAGACCAAGACTAAAATTACACGGCCACATGTCTAGACAGTTGCTTTGCAATGCGCAGGATATGTTTATATTTGATCCTTGATATAAAAAAAACACAAGTAATGTCAGAGTTAGAAGTTGATTCTTCCAATAACGATGTATGTATCTACACAGCATACGTCACTCGATCTTAACTTTAATATCTGAAGGTAGCCTTGTATATGAATATGATTCTTGATTGCCCTCATGTTCCATGGCGATGGTCATATCTTGTCATGGCTTTATTCTTCGTGTTTGTGTTCTAATTTACACGGATGCTGCGTTAATGGTTCGTTTCAAACCGACACAGTTGTCGACAAGGCACATTTTTGGACCTGGTTTGCCTTCCTTCATCCATGCTTAATCTCTGGGCCAGGCTGCATTGATTCAGTCTGTTTCTAGGGATAACACATGGAGCCAGAATAGGAACTGACATCTCTGGATCGCTTGCCCTGATACAAGCAGACAGCTATGAGTCGATGACCGCTGTCATCTCGTGCAGAAATCCTACGAAATTGTCTTCCTTGTTCTGTCTATCATTTCACTCATTTCCTCCATATCATGCTATTAAACTGGTCCATTTCTGTTCTTTATCATCTACCTATTTACTCGAGTATGTTTAATCCTCACATCAAAAATGACCCAAGCTCCTCCATTACCATTTGTTGATCTCATTAGAACCTTCAACCCTTTTTATGCTTACCTCATCAAACGCACATTAGTTTGTAACGGCATGTGCATAATCAAACATAAATACACATACGCATATTCAAGCAGGCAAACAAATACACATGTTTATGCCATTATGCATTTAAAAATATACATACTACATACGCGCTTACATACTTTAGATCCTTTATTATTTCACTTTTTTAGCTTCAAGTCAAGATATGTAACATCTACCAATCTTCAAAAAAACTCTGCCCTGCATCAACCATTCACCTGTCCTTGATCAATTTTTCATCAACGCTCCATATACACTCTACTAACTTTGCACCAAATCACCATCAACCTCTTCCACTAACCCCCATCACCTCTCCAACAATCCTCTACAAACTTTCTACCAATGCTCTAGTAACTTTTCAACAACTGTTTACTGAGCTTCCATAAACACTTCCACAACCATCAACCAATCGCAATAAATTATCCTCCAATCTTCCACCAATACCTTTTAGAGCTCCCACCAACACCCCAGCGGCCATCCACAGTCCTTCGTCAGTATCCAACATAATTCCGACCAACAATCCACCTATTTCCCACAATTTTGCCATAAAATGTCCGCTTCGCTCAACAAATCATCACCATACCATAAACCGATCGTCCATCAATTCACCACCAATCTCCCATTAACCATCCGCCAATCTCCCGTTAAACCTCCACCATTCATCCACCAATTCCCCATGAATATCCAACTGACTACCATTTATCCACGAATCCCCCATAAATTCCATTAACAATCCACTAATCTCCCACTAACCCTTCACTAATCGTCCACCAATCCACCCCATTCCCTCACAGATCCCCTACCCCACAAGTTCCCCACCAATCCCTAACCAATCTACTACTAACTCTCCCCAATCCTTCATCAATCCTCGACCAATACTCTACCAAATCACCCACAATTCTCCTCCAGCCATGCATGAACTCCCCTAACATCCAACAAACATTCACCAATCACCAACAATTCTCCTCCAGCCATGCATGAACTCCCCGAACATCCAACAAACATTCACCAATCACCCACAATTCTCCTCCAGCCATGCATGAACTCCACCAACATCCAACAAACATTCACCAATCACCAACAATTCTCCTCCAGCCATGCATGAACTCCACCAACATCCAACAAACATTCACCAATCACCAACAATTCTCCTCCAGCCATGCATGAACTCCCCCAACATCCAACAAACATTCACCAATCACCAACAATTCTCCTCCAGCCATGCATGAACTCCCCCAACATCCAACAAACATTCACCAATCACCCACAATTCTCCTCCAGCCATGCATGAACTCCACCAACATCCAACTAACATTCACCAATCACCAACAATTCTCCTCCAGCCATGCATGAACTCCCCCAACATCCAACAAACATTCACCAATCACCAACAATTCTCCTCCAGCCATGCATGAACTCCACCAACATCCAACAAACATTCACCAATCACCAACAATTCTCCTCCAGCCATGCATGAACTCCACCAACATCCAACAAACATTCACCAATCACCCAATTCTCCTTTCACGCGGAGTTTTACGCAGGAAGTGCGTTTAAAAAAAATAATATGTTTATTACATTTTAATTCACTTTCTTCATTCACATCGGGATCATCTCCGATTTATTGCGAAACGCTAAGCTTTGTTGATACTATCTTCAGTTCTTCTTTGGACTTCAATAGGGAGCTTATATCTAATATTAGCACTACGCATTAGTCAGAGAATCAGTCCTTCACATGACTAAGCTCAGTCTTTTAGGGTACATAATGAAAAAGCACATACGCTCTAACCTAATTAAAAAGACGCTGTCAGTGAGCGAACACGGTGTGATTGATCTCAACAAGCCACATCTTTACAGAAGCAAAACGATAGGGAATTGTTTCCTTACTGTGTTATTTTACAAAGATACGCTCACAATTAATCTTTCTTAACTGCAGCTACATTAATTATTGTATAGATTCTTTATAGTTGTTTATACGAAGTATGTTCTGAATGTTCCAGAACTTTTTTGTTTAACATTTTTAGGTTTATTTAGTTTACTTTGTCATGTCTGTCTCCTTTGAAATACTTCTTTAATTTATTTATAAATCACTTCCAAAGCCATTCCCATTCATTCTGGAAATAGTATTGTAAGTATTTTAAGGATCATGCATAGATCCGTCTACGAATTGCTTTTTTGTTTCTTCATTGGTAAAAATGTACCGTTCTTGTAAATTGGATTTCAGTTTGTGAAATAAAAACGTCTGCTGGGATTGTTTCGTTGATACATAAGACCATGTCAAATCTGTGCCTGGCTCTCATACACACATTGTGCACAACTATTTGTAACGATCCAGCACGTTAGCCCATTAACACAGAATAACATGAAATCCTACACTAGAGAATTTAAATAGGCGAAATATCATGACGCACCAGTTATCACTCTTTTCACAAATTTATTGGAAACAAAAGATGTGCTTGCAAAAGTGAAAAATATAAGGGGCTTGTCGTAAGTCTTTACACTGACTATGAAGGAGTAAAAAGAAAAAGTTGAAATTTGAGACATATGTAGCGCAATCAACTTGTACTGGCTTGAGAAGTATGAAGTTCACCGCTCGACGAGTTTACCCGGTATGGTGCATGGCGCAACACATCTTTTTGACCGGATCTGCTACTTTAACGGTTTGTCAGAGCATTGGAGAAATCAGAGGCCAAAACTGTGGTAAAATTCTTGATGTTGCAGGGGAAAACAGCTACAGAAATACACAGGGAGATGGAACTAGTGTTTGATGAATTCTGTCCTTCATATGCTTCTGAAAAAACTGGTATAGGCAGTTTAAGTATGGTCGTTCCCATATTGCTGATCTTCAAAGATCAGGAAGCTCATCCTCAGTGCAGGGAGGAAAATGCTGCAAGAGTGAAGAAAATCATTGACCAGGAAAGGAAAATGGCAATTGCAGAGATATCTAGATCAGCAAAACTGAATGAAAGTACAGTTTTTAGAATTTTACACAACAGACTGAACATGAGAAAAGTGTGTACCCGCGTCTGCTGACATGTGAACAGAAACAAACGAGGGTTGATTGCTGTGGCCAGTTGCTCAAAATGTGTCGGCCGAAAAACATGTTGCCGACAATGGTGACAGTAGATGAGACTTTCGATGAGACATTATGACCCAGAATCCAACATTTCCAGCATGCAGTGGAAAATCCAGGGCTCAGCAACACATGTCAAGCCAAGAGCACATAAATCTGCATGAATAGTGATGCTGACTGTTTTTTCGGACGTCAAAGGTGTCATATTGAAAGATTACCTGCCTCATGGTAACACGGTTAATGGGCAATATTAAGCAGATCTCCTTATCAAACTAAGAAAGACTGTGACCAGAAAACGAAGGATAGCGCGCACTAAAATTCCGCCTTTACTTCAAGACAACCCGCCCTCCTATAAAGTAAGGCTTGTGCTACAAAAAGCCAATGATTTGAATATTGAAATTCTTCCACACCCACCATATTTTCCGAATTTAGCTACATGAGACTTTTGTCTTTTTCCAAAACTTATAAAACAGCTGAAATGAAATCATTTTGACAGTGACGAAGATGTCATATTGGCTTGTGATAATTGGTTTAGTTGGAAAAAATAGGTTACATTATTCTGAAGGTCTTTTCAAGGTCACGCATAAATGTCAGAAATGTATAATTTTCAATAGTTGCTACATTTAGAAGGCGTAAGCACTGTGCCAATTTTCAACTTTCTCCTCCTTCGTGGTCAGGGTAAATAAAGACTTATGACAAATCCCTTGTAAATTCCTTTAAAATCACATTACATTGTTTTCCTGGGACAAAATCCAAACTGCCTACAACATTCGCCTATGGATATCAACAGCCTTCAGTCTAATTTTCTAAAGTTTCTAAATAATGCAGTACATATTCTTTAAAACATTTTCATGTCTAATATTGTTCTAGTTTCTGAAATGATTTTGATTCCTTTCCAGTTTTGGCAGTCCCTTAATTGAGTAATTTGATAATATTTCCTTCACTATTTGTCATTAACTCTTATATTGTTGCCAGCGTTATGTCATACTACCTGAATGTGTACCCAAACCACACTGTTCTCTTGTTTGCGGATAAATTATAGTAATAAATGTTCACACATCATTCTGATCGGCCAGTCTAACATAAATTCTTCTCACGCAGTACCTTTAACAAGAAATAATATAAAATGAGCTGCAGACTGATGTCATTGTCTGATTCTGTCTCTTACTCTTTACAAGAATAGGTGTAATGTGTTGTTTTCTCATGTTCTCAGTTTTGTTTGTGTGCTGTTAAATTTATGGTTAGTTGATGTTTGTCTGGAGCAGTTGATGTTTGGCGTGCAAGGAAGGAACTCGTGTACACAAGTGAACTTGGCAGTACTGTCAAAGTACAATGACCTCTGTATGAGTTAATGTAAGCTCGACAGTGAATAGTCCACCGTGAGAATCGGCCCACGTGTGAAAAGGATCGTTAGTTTCGATATTCAGGGTAATGCGCGACGTTCAAGCTGCGATAACAACTATTTCCTTTTAGTGTGATACCTGATATGCTCATGTTTTGTGATAGAGAGATGTCTAGTTTAGTCATAGACTGTACTTTAGTCTACTAGTAAAGTATTTTATATTATAGCAGAAGATCATAACTTTTCTAATCTACCATTATGTAGTAATTTATCATGATTGAGTCTACACATCTGAAGTAGTAGAATGTCTTAGGAGCTTGGAATTTCAACCCAGTCGTCTACAACTTTGTTGTATATTTCGAATGTTTACCCAGTCGTCTACAACTTTGTCATGTACTTGGAATGTTAATTTAGTTTTTTATAATTATGTCACGAGTCTGGTATTTTAACCCAGTTGTAATCAACTTTGCAATGTGTTTGATATTTTAAAACAGCTGGGTAAAACTGATCTCTACCGTGTCCATTTACAGCTGAAATTAACGATCAAATCCTGTTTATAAACATAAACAGAACAACAAAAATGAACACCGACAAAACACAATGTCAACATAAATTTACAGTAGGTGGTGAGGAAATAGATCAGGTCACGTAATTTGAATATCTGGGCTTCAGAATTGTCAAGAATGGCGACTGATCGAAAGAAATCAGAAGCGAATAGCCATGGCAATGTGGAGACAAGACATTATGGAACAGCACCAACAAAACGACAAACGTAAAAGTCTTTAGAGCCTACGTTTTTCCTGTGGCAGCTTATGGCTGCGAATCATGGATGATTACCAAAACTTCTAGACAGAGAATAAAATCATTCGAGTCAAAATGTTACAGAAAGATTCTCAGAATACACTGGACGGAGAAAAAGACAAATGTAGACATTCCGCAAGAATTGAGCATATAGGAGAACTGGTTTATCAATTCCATTCTGGCCAGAAAATGTAAATACTTTGGTCACGTCATGAGACACAACGGTCTTGAGAGAACAGTAATGGAAAGTATGGTGCCAGACGATAGATCCAAGGGTGAACCAAGAAGACGTTGGTGCCACGATATCCAGGAATGCCTGATATGACTGTGGCGGATGCTGGAGTTTTGGCAAGGAAAAGAGTTTATTTCATACAGACTGTCATGGAAGCGACGTTCTATAAGGGACATGCTACATTATGATGATGATGATGCTGATGATGAGTGTCATATTATTTGAGGGATTGGTATATTTACCAAATACGTTTGACCTCTTCATTACTTTTTTGTACACGAGGAGTAGAATCGTCTCATCAGAGCGTTACTGTAGACCGAAAGAGAAACAAGGAACAGTAATATGTAACCTGCCAGGCCTGTATGACACAACAAAGTTTGCTGTACACAATTCAACAAATATAGAGCATGATCATCAAATGCTCTGCTGGTTGGGGTTGACGATCATAAGTCTTCATTACTTACTATCAGGTGTGTCGTTTATCAGTTCCGCCCTTGAAATATGGGTGCCAATTAACAAGGAAAATACAAAAACCAACAAAAGCAGATGCAGATCAACTGTGAAAAGGGTGGAGGGAATGACACACGAAGATCATCTGTCAAAAGGGATAAGGAAACGGTTCACAGAATGGCAGAGGAAAATTATCTATCAAAAGGGATAATACAGCGATACAGATAATGGAAGACGAAAAGCATCTTTCAAAAGGGCTCTTAAAACGGTATAAAGAATGCCGCGTACAATCTGCTTCCCTGACACACCTTTGTTTTTGGGAGTCAATAGAATAGGTAAGAGATGTAGTAGCAGAAGCAGATAACTCAGGGAAGATGGCGTGGCCTGTATTTGTTGAAGATATATGCTTCACGAAAAACTCAAACATGATGGATTAACTTGGTTGGTGGAATCTTCTAAATACAATACTTCTACATTAGAGGAGTCGCACCCACAAAATGGTTGCCCAGTAACCATAACCTTCATAGAATCACACACAATCTTTGATCGTCACTTGCTCGTCACCTATTTCCTGTAGTCCACGTCACGCCATACAGCGATGTAAAATAATAGATTTACATCTCCTGAAAAGATGGCCCATTCAAGTCAGAATCTACCATGAAAGATGCCCTGATATATGTGATGCATTTTAATCATGGGAAATCTAGTTCTTTCATTTATCGTTGAAATATTCCTATAGTAGTCTAGACAGTCTTCATCGCCACCATCATTGACGAAGTCGATTGCAGAAGACGCTTATGTTTCCTGTGTTATCTCGATCTGTGAGGTTTCTCATCAGTTTTATTATTGCTCTTGTTCCTGTCTTGTAAAGTTATGGATCATCATCATCAAGTTCTCTGCCGATTGGCGTTGACGATCATGAGCCTCCACATCCTACTATCACGTGTGTTGATTATCAGTTTCGCCGTTGAAATATAGAAAATCTAAGTGACAAGAAAAATGCAAAAACCAATCAAAACAGACAGTCAATTGAGCTAATAAAATGACACGGAGAATTGCAGACGAAGATCATAGTTAACATAACAGGCTGAGTGGTCTCGAAGTAAGACGTCGGTCTCGGGTGCTGGAGGCCGCGGCTTCAAATTACGGTGGAGACCGGGATTGTTCTACGTGGACTTTCTGGAATTTCTCCGGATCTCTGAGTAGTAGAGATCCGACGCCCGTGTGTAGGGTCGCACACGTTAAAAATCCTTAGTTAGTTGGAAATCAAAAAGAGTAGGCTAAACGGCCACTGCCCAAGCACAATTCAAAATTATGTTAAAAATCTACCCAATTTATTACGGAATCCTCACCGGTGCTTCGGATCACTTGTAGGTTAAACCCTGTGCAGTGATGTTGATTCTTCAACTAAACTAATAGTCAGCCTGTCCTTTACTTGATCTCAAATGTTCCTACTGTTAACTTATTTCTACCAGTTTGCAAATAATATCAGTCAAATTTGATTCCCTTTCGAACACGATGGTCTTTCTATCAAGCTTTACTTCCGCTTTCATGAATTTGTATTTATATTCACCACGTTCAAATACAAATATTTGTGTTGTCTTTCGTGAACATCTGTTTTCAGCACTGTGCCTCGGTTTGGTAATTTGTATTTCACTTGCTAATAAGTTTATCTTCATTTAAATTTGAACATTTTTTCCTTTAAATCCTTTAATTGTCCTTCTATGAATTGTTTTGTCTGTTTAAGAATTTGTACTCTTCTCTTACCAATCGATTTTTATTTGTTTTTATGTGAATTTGTTGACGTCTCTTTATTAATTGTAGAATATGTTTCTTTAATTTTATAATTATTTATGTTGTATTGTGTTCTTCTTATGCTATTAAGTTTCGGGACTTCTTCAATAGTTTCTTTTTTTCCCGATAATTTTTTATATTCCTTCCCTCATTTTACAATCTACCAATCACTTTCCAGGCCCCGATCCCGCTAACCCCCAACCTCCTCACCTTTTTCTTCCTCAATTTTTATTCCATCAATATTCGTTTGCTTATCAATTTTCGTAATAAAAATGTACTAATCTTTCAATTTTCGCCATCAATTTTCAGTAGCCCTTCTTGTTTCGTTCGCTTGAATGTTGTCTTTTGCATAAACTTCACTGCCTTTTGAAGATAAATATAGGTCCACGGCGTTTCTCTTCCAGTGTTGTTTCTATGGGCCAGTGGAATTGCCTAGGTGAATCGCATTCGGGACAATTCTGTAGTTTTCACTCTGCAGTTTAAAGTGTCTGTCCATATGTACATATGGACGAGTTGCCAGTTTTAAATTGTGTGTATATGTGGCTGCCGAGTCGTTTGTGCCATGTTATGAGTCACAACATGTCTGCTCTTTTCTGTTTGAATTATGATAATCATCGTGTGTAAATGTTGGTAACTCTGTGATTGATCTGATCATCATTTTCTTCAGTTGGTTTGTAACTGGTCTATCCGGCTGCTCGTATTCAGTTCACTCCATTGTCGATCGATTGACTCTCTCGTTTCCCGGTATTACACAAGAAACCTGTATTCACTGCATGACAATCGAAGGCGGACTATTCACTTCAGACAGTAGGGTCTGTTGACCTGGTAGTTTCCCGGACTTCAGTTGTTTGAGTGCTGACTGCATCTGACAGAAATATTGTAGGCTGTTGTAGACTGAGATTGGTGTTCAACAGTTTCTCAGTTGCAACTTGATTGCCTGGATTTTTTGCATCACAATGATAAGATAACTTCCACTTTTGAAAAGCTGACTGGATCCTTAACATTGTTTGGGTTTTCTATGTGAACGCCCGCCCATCCATTCCTTACTACATTATATGCTGACCTAGATGTGTGTACTCAGATTCAGAGGTCTTTTGGATATTCTCCTTCCAGGAAACTGAGAAGAACTGGTCTAGGTTTCACAATACTCTGTTTATGATTGTCCCGTATTCCTTCCATTTGTATTTGGATACATGCTGGTATTTCATGCTCCTATCTCCAGAGGGTTTATTCAGGCAGCGAAATTCATGGGGGTTCTCAATTTCATGTAGATCTGTAGTTTGTCTACGAAGTCGTTTGACATATCGCATTAAACGGGAAACTGTTTACCTTCAGTCCCCCAACTGCTAAGCATCTACACGTTTCTGTCTCTGTAGTACCATCGCGTTCTCTTAGTGCATATGTCTTCCCCATTTTCTTCATCACCAATATTGGCATTGATTTCATTGCTCTCGTAATGACCCAATGCATCTGGTTTTACACCTTGTCTAACTCATTTAGGGGTATATGTACTGTGGGGCATCACTCTGCTGACCCATATTCCAATTGTGGTCGTATTTACCCTATTGGTAAACTTTGTTAAGTATTTTCCAACTAGGTCCCTTTGTGGTTCAGGTTAATTTTCTCAGGATGGCCAACTTTCCCCTGGCTGCCTTGTTGAGGTGTTATCTCCTTGTAAGCTTAACATTTAAATTATGTAATCAATTTTCCCTCGTCCCTCAGTTCTCTTAATTAACTTTCACTCGCCGTCCAGTAATCTCTATCACTTTTCATTCAGCCTTCTCTGTATTTACAAAGTGTTTTCAGTTCTCACCTATGTGCACATCTTTATGATTGATTTGATTGATAAAACCAGACTTTAAAGTCAGCCGTTTAATAAAGTTACATTTAAATCTTATGAACACACTACTGTCTATTCATTTATTTGTTAACCTTTTTTTTCACTAAAGAACATCTAAGTAACAGAGCGGTAGAGCACTATATTCGTACAGCTAAGGTACAGGGTTTGATCTCCGTTTTCTACACGTGCCAGCAATCCGTCTATAAATGGGTATATTGTTATGGAAGGCCAGGTAATGTGGAACGGAACGTGCCACCAGATTTTTCAACATACTGATGCCTAGTACAATGAAAAATCTAAAACTTTACCTCCGACAACAGGGAATATTGTATGACTACAATTATTTTCACTCTTTTCACGTCACAAATTTTTTAAATTCTAAAACTAACACTTTTTATTACAAATGTTCTTTAAAAGATAGTTTTTGAAAACATGTGTCAAATGTTTCTAAGCCTGCGAACTTAACCAAAAAGCTCTTGTTAAATTAGTTAGTAGCGTCCATTTAATATAATTAGACAACACATTTGTGAATTCAAGAAAATGTCTGACATACACTTACTTGTGAACAAGAATGAAATAATGATAGCAAAATCGCGTTATACGCGTACATGAACTTTATTCTCTAAAGGGTTCAACATTCCTTTTCTGTCTCAATGTCATAACATATAATTCATCAAAATGAATTGGTATGCTGAATGATACTTATGAACAGTCTGTGAAACGATTAGCCTTGAAAATAATTGAGCTCTGAGAAAAACCTGAAATTGATAGAGAATAACGATATATGGGGGACCCAGTGGTCTCGAGGTAAGATGTTCGTTTTTGGTGCTGGAGGTCGCGGGCTCAAATCACGTTGGAGACGGGGATTTTTTCACGTGGATCATCTGATAAATATTTTCCTTGATATCTGAGTAGTGAGATCAGACACCCGTGTGCAGTGGCGAGCACGTTAAAAATACCTTAGCAGTTGGAAATCGAAAAGAGTAGGCCTAACAGCCGCTGCTCGGGCAAAATTCAAGTTTAAAATCTACTCAAATAATTCTAGGGATATTTGCCCCACAGAGAATATGTTACAAAAAGGGAACTGTGTGGCTATAATTTCAGGTCTTGGTTATGTGATTAGCGGAGCGGCTTAGATTGCACCTGACAGGCTGCGGGTCTACCTTGCTCTAATTTACGTTTCCACCTCCACCAGTCTGAAATAATAGGCGATCGTATATTCCAGGAGCTAACAGATGCTGGGACTGACTTGACAAGTCAGCAGTGGATTTTCACCTGCCAAAAAGATATGAAACAAAGGAGGTAACACCTCCCTACAACGTCTATCGACACAAGTGGACTGAAGATAGATAGATAGTAACGATATATATGTGAACTTTGACAATGACGTATTTCCTATCAAAACAAATAGAAGCTGAGTCAGTACTGAAGGTCATAAATGTATAAGCACGTATGACTAGGCTATCTCTGCAGTACAGGAACAAAACAAAACCTACGTTACAACCTAAAGGCCTTCGTCAGAAGCAAAGAACACATTAAATAAAAACACCTAACGATTTGAAAGAACGCCATTCACGATAGATTTGATAGTAAATACGAATCTGTTGCCGGCAATTGTTAACACCTTCCTTGCCAATAGCAACCTCCACATATAAAAATGTGCATCTAGTGAATGTTAATTGATGTTGTTGTTATTCGTTAGCTATTTCCGTTTGTTGTTGATTTTGTCTTTTGCGAATGCCTTGATGCTGTAACACAGGTACAGTTGTATTTTTGTTATGCTGAGTTCACTTCGCCAATCGCGCACTCTCACTCTCACTCTCTCCGTCTCTCTCTCTCATACACACACACACACACGCACACACACACACACACAATCACACACACACACACACACTTTGCTTAAAGACAGCAGCAAATGTCTCTTTTTCAAATACTGTGTTCACCGTCATTCTCAGACAAATGGAAATTCGTCACCTTCAAAATTCGGGAGGTAAATACGTAGAAAAAAGGATATAAAAATCATTTGTGCCTTAACTTTGACTAGCAATATACAGAGACAAGGAACACGCGAACATCTGCTAAACTCTGACATCAATTATTCGATGTATTTATGCGTAGGACTTCGAATCATTTCGAGTCTAATCGATTTTTGAATAATATTACTCGCGTGTTATATGGTGTTAGTTAGCTCTACATCAGATTTCTAGCCTTAATACGTTCTCTCCCACGCTTCTCGATCTTCTCAGTGAAGCCTACATGTAGAAGGCTACTGTTGGGTACAAATGAGATGGTAATAGTTAGGAAAGCTGATCAAGACGTGGGATCCCCATCAAATGTCATGCCAGATGCCGTAGGCGACCAATTATCTGTTCAATCATCTGCCCATTTAGCATTGCAGTACTTCAGCCACTCACTTGATTGCTCTACCTTTTTTATATCCTGTTAACATCTCTCTTCTATGCCTTCCTAAGCTTTCGATAGTTGTCTTTATTCGACGGATTAGAAAACCCGATCCACCCTTGAATAGAAGAGACGGAGACGCTTCAAGTTGTTATGAGAACATTGTTCTTGACTTGTCCATCCACTTTTACCAAGAAGCGCCTTGGGGAACTGAAGTAGTCTTGGTTGTGTCCAGTGTATTACGTCGGTTGGTTTAAACACGTGTTGTTGTAGGATTTCTCTTATGTCATCAATTATCTCTCATGCGGTATTTCTTGCATAATTTAACCACATCTGCATGTACTGTAATCGTGCAATGGTAGTTGATCTGGTTGAATTCTCATGAAATAACCAGACCAACTTATTTTCTGTCTTGAAATGTATTAAGAGCATGGGGTAGCTATCATGATATTTATAATGTTATCTTTTTGTTTATATACAACTCATGGTGAACCCAATGACTGTTCCTGAACATTTCATTTCACACTTTGTGATTTTCTTTTCATGTTCTTTGGATACTGATCAAGTTTGACATGGGTAGTATATAGTTTGCATAAATGTACCGAACACAGCCATGGTCGGTTTCAAGTCCAGATGAGAAATGACGAGACCTAGGCGCAGAGTGAGCTCCAACTCCATAAAAACCTTCCATCTAGCTACATAAACATATCTAACTAGTCAACCATGAAGAAGAAAGGTCGTTGAACAAGGTCTTTAACATCAAATAGCTAAAATCGTAAGGAAGCTGGTTTGCCTACATCCTTTCTATTGACAAGAAAGGCGTCCGGATCAGGCACCTGGAATGTGAGAACCATGTGAGAGACGACGAAAACAGTTCTAATTGCTTTAGAGAGGAAACAGTATAACATACAGTCCTTAGGCTTAGAGAAATAAGAAAGGCATAGGTAGGTTAAAATGCAGCTACACTAGGGCGAAACAACTCTAAATGCATCGATGCAATCTCCGTAGTAGTGAGCGTAACGCAGATGAAGCCAATTAAAACACAACCCCCTGAAGGACCGTGATCCATCTTCATCAGCACGCTCGGTGTATAAGGAAAGCTACAACAACCTGCTTCTTTAGATCCTCTTCAGGGCGCAGAAAAGCGTAAACTTACTCATTGTGGGCATGAAACAACAACAAGAACGATATATATGAGCTAGTAGCTCTTGACAGCTCAATGATCACCAGACAGAAACACGTCATCCTCAGTTGTTGTCGGGATATGTAGTGTGTAGTATGTAGGTGGAGGTAGTGGGAACAGCCGGTTTGGCAGATCGGCTAGCCCTGAGCACAAAGTCAGGATGTGCTCAATTCACTCCTAGTGGGCAAGAAAGAACTTGCAGTTTGACTCACGTGTGAGACTATTCTATTGAGATTTTGTTTACAGGTGAATGTTTTTTTCTTAGCTTGTAGACCGAACTCTGATTTCCTTGTGTAAATTTCTTGATTGTGTCCTAGGCATATGGCTTTGCTTGGTTTCTAAAATATGTTAGACCTGTCCGACCGAAGACGGATGTGTCGGACCGAAAGGTGCAAATATCGCAGCCAAGCTGTTAACTAGCGACACAACGCATTCCGTTCTCCAGACAACATATTGCTACTTGCAAAGCCCTATTCAAAGTTTGGTAGTGAGAGATTGAGAATTAACGCAGAAGAAGAAGTTAGACCTATCTGGGGTACAGTCCACTGATTTTCCCATTTCTGTCTGTAGCTGTTTCTCATGATCCTCTCGCAGGTCTGTGGTGTGATACTAGAATGTGACTGTGGAAGCGTTGTTCCGCCGTCGGGCCAGTTCGTCAGCCTTCTCATTTTCTTGGAATCCGATATGGCCAGATATTCACTGACGCACTACTTCCTTTCAATAAAGGTGGAAAGCTGGTCAATTCCCGATAAGGGCAAGTTTGTCTTTAAAAGGACAGTGTTGAAATGTATGGGGCTAGACCTAGGACAATTGACTAAGTGGCCAAACGTCACCAGGTGCGCCACAGCGCAGTCCAAACATATATTTACACAAATATCCACAAACGAATCCATACAATGACTTATGCGTTCTGATATAGCCACAAAGACTGTGTCCAAAATTGAAAGGAAAGTCTCTTCTCAAATAAAGAAGGGCAACCCTAAACAAAGAGCAAAGATTAGTTCATATATTTAGTTACATTTCACTTGTGGTGTTACAATTTGACTGGCTGAAGCGATTTTGTCCACGAAAATGTTAAACAGCAATGGTGAAAGCACACATCACTATGATAGTCCTGTGCTTATTTCAAAAAACATTTATTATTCCATCATCCGTTCTTCTTATTTTATTGACATATTACACCGCTCTCACATTACCTAATATCTGTCATTGTAGTCTGATGTCATTTAATATTGTCTAAAGTATATTCCTATCTATTCAAAAGAATGCAATTTCGTCGATAAATGTATTGTTTAAATGCTTGTCAAATTCAATCCTTTGTGTGTTCTAAATTGTCTTAAGATGAATAATGCATAAGTGAATACCATATTTTTATTATATTGTCTCTTTTTTTATACTCCATTCATAGTTTAGGGTCCCCACTACAGTTGACATCCTTCAGAAAGCCTTTAGTAACTGAACTGAAATTGAGGTTTGCTCAGCTGAGGTTCAGCAATTGGTCTTATTCTGTTAAAAAAGATTATGTTTCAAAATATTTTCATTTAGTGCTTATTATCGATATGTCTCTCCTGCCGAAGATAGATGTTTCGGACCGAAAGGTGCAAATATCGCATTTAATATGTTAACCTTGGTACAACGCAATCCATTCTCCGGACTACACTTTGCTATTTGCAAAGCGCAGTTCAGGTCGTGGTAGCGGGAGATTGAGAACGAACACAAACGAAGAAAAAGAAGTAGTAAGTCATATTATCATTTTCCGTCTTAGAAGTTAGCTTGTCTCACTACTGAACCAAATTCACAACACCGAAATGAGACGCCAAACTTCCATTAATCATGTTGTAGACACCACGTTGTTAATAGAACAACATACAGCAGCGCAGTGCACATATCCAACAATCAATGATAGGAAACTCAAGGTTCTGGGTTTCCTACAAGTTTATGCGCTCACTAGGTCGCCCACAAATGACATGCTGGAATAATCTTGGTCAACATGTAATTGCAAGGAAACAGACCAACATGTAATTGCAAGGAAACAGACCAACATGAAATTACACAGCTATATCTAGATGCCAGCAGGCACTCATTCTACCGGATTGAATACCAGGAATACCATAATTCAGATTACAGATTCACATTCATCCATATCGTTTAGATTAGTTAGTTGTTATTATTGCTGTTTTCTGTTGTTTCCGAAGAAGGCCTTTTGTAAGAGTAATGTATGTTCGTTTGTATTTGTACCCGCGTGGAGATTACCTATCCTCTTTCCATCTTATCGACCATCCTTGCAGAGTATGTGTCTCTTTTCTTTGTACTTTGGAAGTCTTTAAAACCTGTGTTCTAATATTTCTTTCTTCGGTTTTCCATATGTCCATGTAATTGCTAATTCTACAGTGGCTTTCTTCAGTTTCTGTATAAATGGACAGACGCTTGTTCTCGTCTCCATCTTGTTCCAAATGATATGTCAACCACTGCATTGGTTGTGGTGGGTTAATGAATAGATGAATATGCGAGTGAGTAAATACCGACAGATACTACAATTCCTGCATCGCCATCTGCAGCGTAGCGTAAAACAGATCGCGCGTACTTCAGTATCCCATACCGAGCAAACTGATGAGACATGAGGATACGGCCATGTCGAACCAGCTCTTCTATTGCTGTCAACAGAGACTCCCCAAAAATCTGGCGGCAAAATCGATTTCAGTGATAAATCCTCACCGTGTGTGAATGTAGAGGAGTTGATTTCTGGCCTGCATTGTTATCTGTAGTTTGGTCGCTAACTCTCCTTTTTTGTTTTTTGTGTTCGTTGTACTTTTTTGTTTTATTAATGTCGAGACCTCCAGTTATCAATGAAGTAACAAATAATCGGTTGTCGTATGCAACAAAATGTACATTTTATACTCATTTATAAAACTGATTAAACAGGTGGTGTTTAAATATTCATCGGACATCCGTTTTAACTCACCTGTAATATACGACTCTCACAGCTGAGTGCCACGAACCAATGGCAAAGCCGTTCAATGGATTAAGTTCCAGTATTCGACTATCATCAGGCCTTGTCAAGTAGCGACTTACTTGACTTAACATGGCGACTATTGATCTAGTTCGTCTGTTTGGTTGTAATCATACCATGTCAGGTGGCGACCCTCTCTGACTCGACATGGCGACTATTGATCTTGTGCCAGTATTTAGTTGGCACGAGCCCATGTCATGAGCTGGTAAATTTTCAACTCTCCAAGAAATAACCTGGTCGATGTTGCCATGGTTACAACTGCAGTGAACAGCGGGAAGACTCTTCCAAGATACTACGTGTTGGCTGTTGCCATAGCTACAACTGCATGCAACAGCGGGCATACTCTCCTAGAGACTACGTGTTGGCTGTTACCATGGCTACAACTGCAGGCAACAGCGGGAAGACTCTCCTAGAGATTACGTGTTGGCTGTTGCCATGGTTACATCTTCCGTAAAGACAGTAACTGAATCTTCTACAGAAAACGCTAAAATGTGGTTGCTTAAATCTTCGTCTTCCTCAATTGCCATTCGAGAACATTGTCAATGGCTTTAACAAAACCAAGTCTGTGGCTGTATTTATGAGGCGGGCTATTTTGTATTGTGTTCTGAGCCCAGAAGCCAAGTGCTTCGGTGTTTATCATAAATTTGTTAGAGACAGTTTTCCAGCTTTTGATTTCCCCAGACTATCTGCAAGGCCAAACCGCTTTTTGGCAGAGCTATATGTCTCTAGGAAGCTGTCTTATTGAACTATCGCGCCTTTTCAGACCCAGAATCAGATTATCATAGCAACATCCTTTACAAAACAGACTAGAACAGAAATGGACAGCATTTATGTTGAGCTGTACATACAGTCTTTATTCCATCCTGATTCAGACCACACAATTAAAACAATACCGAATTTATGTAAGTTTCAACTCAAAGTATAACAAACATAATAAAGGCACTACAGTTATGTGAATTAAGAATGAATACGTACTAAATATCTTACAATTTTGTAATGATTTAAATAAATTACACAGGTATGGCAATAATAGTTGCATATATTGAATAATTCCCTCTTCTCTAGTAAAAGTAAAGTAAAGTAACCCATAGTACTAGTGCCGTAGGAATGTGAGGTGTTAGCGATTTCACATTTCAAAGGCTCGGCTATATGAGGGCGGTAGCTATCGCCTCTCCCTCGCCGCTTTTACTTCACGGACTGAACCGGTACCCATTTAAGGCTGGGTCGACCCGGGAGCCATTGCGGTCTGAGAAAACATTACTGCCTCAACTGGGGAATGAACCAAGGACCACTCAGATGCGAAGCCAGCGCGTTAACCACTGCGCTACGCGGCTCCACTCTTCTCTAGAGCAGAGGGAATATCAGAGGCATCTGCGGATTATGTTTGCTAGTTGTGTTGTAACAGTCCCAGACCGAACATGAGCGTTTAGGGCAGGGGTGATGTGGTTGGCGACTCTGAGAACAAAGGTACCCGAATGAGTGCCAAGGTCAATCTCTGTCTGGACACTACGCCAAGGTCACTCACCGTCTCAACAAAGGAAAACGGAGTTCGGGGAAAGAATGTATACAGTTAGAATAGGAACTGACCACTGACGTTCCGATTTGGGTAGTGGGGGATGAGTGACAGACAGGTGGGCAACAGAGAGATTGCTGCGATATTTGAGTGACATGTGTTCAGAGTAATTTGTTGCATAAGCGACTGATTGGGTCCATCACCCCGATTTTCATTGGTCAGCTCTGATACTGCTTGAGTCTATATAACACTAGACAAAGTTTAGCTCAAGCAGGCTGGCCATGGAGAGGAAATGAGAGCGACAGAGAGAATGTAGATATGAGTCTGTTTAGCTCACCGACTTAGTAGAAGAGCGATTGATAGACTGTTGTACGAATGTTAGAGATAGAACAGGATCGCTAAAAAAGAATACGCCATTGAATCGGGGCCAGTCGCTCAAATAGGTGTGTTTTGGGCATCTTGTATCTAAAGGTAATCTGAACAGATGGTGTACGCAGGACACCATTGGAACGAGGTATGTTATGAGTGTACAGCTGTGTCTAGGAGAGATTGAGGTGTGGATGTGCGTGTGTAGACACCGAGGGAACGCTGTATGTTTCATACGTGGAATATATTGAATGCATTATGTCCAGATCGCCTGAGGGGATTTGAGTGAGGAAGAGTTTTTGAGAGTGTGTTGAGGATGCAGATAAGGGGAGGGGTGTGTGATGTGTGTACGACAATAGAACTGGGTTTTGATAGTTAGGAATTCTATCAATAGCTACTGCTTAAAATGTCGGCTTTAGTTTAATATTTATATTAACATATATAAATGAATACTTAGTTAAGATGATATGTAATGTATTGTAATTTCATTGCACTCACTTTAATAGTGTTGCAAGATTATTATATAATAAATATGCCCCCTGCTGTGTGCTATCGTATTTGCTGTGTGTGGTCATGAATGTTGTGGTTGAGTGTGGTAACGTTGTAGTTAGAATACCCTAGTGTAAATAGTGGGATCTGCTACAGTGGCATACAACTTTCCGGGCTCGCATTGGCTTGATATGTCACAATCGCGACCAGAAACTCAAGAATGCAGTATGGTATGGCATGATGTAGGAGGTCCTCATCGACGACGATGGAAGAATGCATTATTATATTTAATAATACGTAAAATGTATTTGGTTTAGGACAGTTGTAACATATTTTTTTATGTAACATAAACATTGCTGTGTAATAAATAAATACCGGTTCAATTAAAAGTATACACCATTTTTTTTTAAAACCGTGTCTATTGTTTTACTGTTCTGTTGGACCTATGAAACACGTTTCTACAGACGATTTACATGACCTGTAGTTCAGGCGTACTCCTCTGTGCTCTAGAATTTATTCATCACAATCCTATCATCCTGAAACTGGAACACGCTCGAATTTAGTGACCTCATTCTAATCACCATCTTCCTGCATTGTTAAACATAGATCAATTGCAAAAGGTATGCACATTTATTTATAAAAATTACCAACCGTGACTTTGATGTTAACTACTGAATTATTCCGTGTTAATTGATTTAATAAATCATTGCTATGCAAGTGGAAGAGCTTTTCTGTCCTAGTGGTGCCGTGGAGGAATCATGACTTGCTGCTGACTGCCATGTCTCGTTCTTTGTCATAATATCTGTGGAGCATAAGCAAGATATTATAGTTGTAGTTGGCGGTTGTTGTTATTGTTTTTGCTTATAAATAAATATATATATATATATATATATATATATATATATATATATATATATATATATATAACTTAACTTAACTTAACGTCTTTATACTGGTTTAGAAGACCCTGCAGAGTCTGTATACAACCAGTTACATTTACATTACCTTGCTCTAAAAGCTATGCGTATCCAGTTTATTCTTAAATGCATTAACTGTCCCTGCCTCCACTTCCTCCCCTGGCAATGCAATCCAAGCAGACAACACTCTCTGACTAAAGAAATATTTCCTAATATCTAACCTGGACCTCTCTTTAGTCAGCTTGTAGCTATGCCCTCGTGTTATTGTAGGTGGCTGTATTTTTAAAAAACTTGTTATAGTCTAATTTATCGATTCCTCTGATCATATTATAAACCTGTATTAAGTCACCACGAATTCTTCTCTCTTCGAGACACTGTAGGCAATTGTCGGTACTTACTTTCGAGCTTTTCTACGAACTGCGGAGAAGGTTGTATGGCTTGGCCGACAGCCCAGCTACCCATTTTCTATTCGTTGTCTAACAACACAACATGTTTCCTGCAATACAGGTGTCTTTTTTATTGCATCAGGTTGAAGTAATAAGGAAACTACTATTTCAGTTACAGGAAAACGCGCTGTCTGTGATTTCACACACTAAAGTGCACACGCACCACTTCGCTCATACAGACATATACACACAGTCATAGATACACAGACACATACGCTCAAATACACATACATACACATGTAATAACATTTAAGAGAATAGTGAACGAACAACATAAAAGCCGATACAATAAGGATTAAACAATAACTAACATAAAGTAACAACATACAAGGAAAAGACAGCATTGCAGTCAACTTGGCTACTATTGTAAAGCACACAGATCAACGTATTAGCAATACACAAAAACATAAAAATGCCTAAAAAATTACATAATAGCCAAATAATCGACATAATAGACCAACATACTACATAATAGTCACAAAATGGCCAAACAACATTAAAGCCACGTAATAACCTAACAACAACGTAATCGCCAAATAAACAACATAACAGTAGAACAGACATGATATTCACATTGTAGCCCATCGAAGTAATCGCCAAACAACAAAATAGCCACACAGTAGCGCAATAAACAACAAATTAGTCCAGAAAACAACATAACAATAGCACATGAAAAAACATAATAGCCCAACATAAAAAATGCTATTATAACAGATAACACAATAGCCAACAAACATCACAAATGCCTTATATTACATCATAAGAGACACACAATAACTCAGCAAACAGAGTAAGAGCCACTGATCAGCTCATGAAGCACAATAATCGACACACAATAGTCCCCAAAACAACATAAGAACCGCAAAATAGCTTCACAACAGCATAATGGTCGCAGATAAGCCGAGCAAATAGCATAAAAGCAACACATAAAAGCAATATAAGCCACATAATACCCCCCAAAAAAATTTTAATAAATAAATAAACCAAAAAAAACACACAACAAAAACAGCAACATAAGAATCACTTTTAGACCTAATAAACAAGAGCTGCATATAAGAGCCACATAATAACCATTAAACATAAGAACCACATGCTCGCAAAACAGACTACAGAAGAGTCACATAAAATCACAACAAACAACATATTAGCCAACAAACTAAATAATGGTGAAATCAAACTAAAAATTGACAACTAAAAAAATACAGCCTAACAATCAACATAATGGCCTAATAAACAACAACATAACCTAAATGTTACATAATAACATAAGTAAATCGTCCAACAAACAGTTCAATGGCACAACAGATAGTTCCATAGTCCGATAAACAGTTCAATAGCACAACAGATAGTTCCATAGTCCAAAAAACAGTTCAATCACCCAACAAAGTTCAATAGCATAACAAATAGTTCAATGGCCCAACAAATGGTTCAATAGCCCAATAAATAGTTCAGTGGTCAATTAACAGTTCAATAGCCCAACAAACAGTTCAATGGCCCAACAAACAGTTCCATAGCCCAACAGACAAAAAAATTATCTGAATGTTAAATAAAAACCAAACAAGTAACATGTTCAATAAACATTTCAATCGCAAAAAAAAACAAAATAACCCAACAAACAGAATAGCCAAAAAAACGTTATTAAACAAGGTATACAACTTTTCTTGTAAGCCGAAGGAATAATGAAAGTAGTTATGTGTGCGAATGCGGTAATTTGCTGGTCCTGAAATGTCAATTTCGAGTCATTATTTCTCGTTTTTATGTAGTACCGTTGCATCCATTCACTATAGAGGTACTACATGGCAAGGAATTTCTAGACCGCATCGAAAGTGATAATCGCTGACCTTGTACATTAAGACATGATAAGAAACACGATTTTTCAGCTTATTTTTCGATGTGCTTATTTGTGCGTGTGTGTGAGTGCGCGTAAAATGCGTATCCCAAATTCTATGTCGCTGTGAATTATATCTTAACAATAATTCAGGCATGGTACATTGTTCCATCCTATGATTGAAGTGTGTTGGACTCAAAGTAATTATCTGCAAGTGCCGCATTTTTTTGACACGATGAGATACACACTCTCGATATTGGTGGCTGTGTCAATCAATCAATCAATCAATCAATCAATCAAAGTCCGTCGCTCCTTTCGGTGCATAGGCCATTGACAACATCCCGCCACCATCCACGGTCCTGGAATGCTCGTTCTGCTGTTCTCTAGGTCAAAAGAAAAGTAACCGATAGCATTAGTGCCGTAGGGGTGAGAGGTGTTAGCGATTTATGTCTCAAAGGCGCGGCTATATGAGGGCGGTAGCCATCTCCCCTCCCTCGCCGCTTTTACTTTCCGGACTGAACCGGTACCCATTTAAGGCTGGGTCGACCCGGGCACCGTTGCGGTTTGAAAAAAACATTCCACCTCAACTGGGGAATGAACCAGGACCACTCAGATGCGAAGCTAGCTCGCTAACCACTGCGCTGTAATAATTTAATTTTACTTCGTTCCCCCATTCTCTTGTCCATGTTTTTGTGGATCTACTTTTATCTCTCTTTTCTCTCTCTCTCTTTATCTATCTATCTATCTATCTATCTATCTATCTATCTATCTATCTATCTATCTATCTATCTATCTATCTATCTATCTATCTATCTATCTATCTATCTATCTGTCTGTCTGTCTGTCTGTCTGTCTGTCTGTCTGTCTGTCTGTCTGTCTGTCTGTCTGTCTGTCTGTCTGTCTGTCTGTCTGTCTGTCTGTCTGTCTGTCTGTCTGTCTGTCTGTCTGTCCGCCCGCCCGCCCGCCCGCCCGCCCGCCCGCCCGCCCGCCCGCCCGCCCGCCCGCCCGCCCGCCCGCCCGCCCGCCCGCCCGCCCGCCCGCCCGCCCGCCCGCCCGCCCGCCCGCCCGCCCGCCCGCCCGCCCGCCCGCCCGCCCGCCCGCCCGCCCGCCCGCCCGCCCGCCCGCCCGCCCGCCCGCCCGCCCGCCCGCCCGCCCCGCCCGCCCGCCCGCCCGCCCGCCCGCCCGCCCGCCCGCCCGCCCGCCCGCCCGCCCGCCCGTCCGTCCGTCCGTCCGTCCGTCCGTCCATCCATCCATCCATCCATCCATCCATCCATCCATCCATCCATCCATCCATCCATCCATCCATCCATCCATCCATCCATCCATCCATCCATCCATCCATCCATCCATCCATCCATCCATCCATCCATCCATCCATCCATCCATCCATCCATCCATCCATCCATCCATCCATCCATCCATCCATCCATCCATCCATCCATCCATCCATCCATCCATCCATCCATCCATCCATCCATCCATCCATCTATCTATCTATCTATCTATCTATCTATCTATCTATCTATCTATCTATCTATCTATCTATCTATCTATCTATCTATCTATCTATCTATCTATCTATCTATCTATCTATCTATCTATCTATCTATCTATCTATCTATCTATCTATCTATCTATCTATCTATCTATCTATCTATCTATCTATCTATCTATCTATCTATCTATCTATCTATCTATCTATCTATCTATCTATCTATCTATCTATCTATCTATGTCTCTCTCTCTCACTCTCTGCCTCTATCTTTCTCTTCCCTTGAGGATTCCATGTAAGAGCTTGTCTAGCTGTATTGGATTGTGCCTTCCACAGCGTATGTCCTATCCAGCCCCATTTCTTCGCCTAATGTGTTGTTCCAATGGATATTATTGGCTACTTTCACATAGGTCTTCATTCCTCATCATGTCCTGCCACTTTATGCCAATTACCTTTTGTAGGCATCTGATAACGAAAGACTGGAGTTTGTGGTGTATGGCCTTGGTCATTCGTTCTGCGTGTATGTGCTCCATGGAGCAGCACCGACCCATAAAACAACTTATTTACACGTGTATGTCTTTGTAACATGTAAGGGGTATTACTTCTAATACCATCTTTGTAGACATTTGTGGCTGCTTCAACTTGTGGACGTTTGGCAATGTGAAAGGCGAAATGTATACGCATGTGAGTCAAATAGTCTTCTACCCTCAGAAATTAATGAAAGGCGCATCGTCTTTCTTCTGTAATACGTTCTTATTAATTGATTATGTTAGAATTACAAGCTTTTCGATATAATCAAGCCTATAGCCTTGTCTAGACAGCAATTTCACAGTTTCTACTTCAGATGTCTGCGATCGTAGGTCTTAATGGGACTGATTAGTTCCGTATTATACCGCCTAGCAAACGCATGCTATAATAATGCGATCGACATAATCATTTGATCCTGTCTTCTGAGAAAAGAGAAAGTTATACAAATTCAAATACTGTTGACACGTGGCTATCATCAGTGGACATCCGTGATGCTCTTTCAAGTCTAGATATTACAATACGTCATCTATATTTAATGGACGTGCTTTCAGTAGAGCTAAGAAGAATGTATCTAAGCACGCTTATCTATATTAGCCATTTACATTCTGGATAGATAAAACTATCATTATTTAACAAGATACAATGTTCCCCTTTGTGACTTGAGTGATCATAATAATTTTATTAGTAGAGCAATTTGACTTATTTGAAACAAGAATAGTCGTTATCAATTTGAAAACAGAGCAACAGTCATTAATTTGTGACTGAGCAATGTTTATCAATGTTAGATAAGAGTAACATTCAACTGTGAATGAGCAATCTTAATCACGTTGGGGCTAGAGCAGCCATAATCCCTTTGGGACAAAAGCAATCTTTAACAATTATAGTGCAGAGCAACATTAATCGATGTATAACTTTACTATCGTTCCAAAAGTATGACAATTGTTATCTCCAATCACTTTGTCACAAGAGACATCTTCATCAATTTGTGTTTTGAGAAATCTTCACCAATGTGTATATAGGAAAATGGTCATCAATATGTGGCTAGAAAATTTGTCGTCACTTTCTGACTAGATCAATCTTTATCACTTTGTGACTCGAATGGTATTACCACTCTGTGACAAAATCGATATTTATCACTTTATGACAAAATCAATATCTATCACCTTAAAACAAAATCAATATCTATAACTTTATGACAAAATCAATCGTTAACACTTTGCGACTCGAATAACATTATCAATTTGTGACTAGATCATCTTCTTCTTCGTCGTACGCAGTCAGACAGTAACCATTATTTTTTCGAAAAAAAGCGGCGGTCATCCTGAGGCTGTCGACACTGCCATAGAGCTTGTCTTGCAGTTCCACTGGTGATGGCCACATCTGCTCTCTCTGATCCTCGTATGTCGGACAGTTCTGCAGCAGATGTTCATCGATCATTTTACCGGTACCGCACGGGCATTCGTCGGTACCACCTATCTTTAATTTGTTGAATAGGTGGTACCTCGATCTATTGTGGCCAGTGCGAAGTCTGAAGACAACGACCTGCTCTCTTCTGTTCAACTGGTAATAGGCATCGTTTTTGGTGTAACCAGTATGTTCGGTTTCCCATTTGGTCATGTATCTGGCTTTGATAAGCCGTTTTGACTCTTCGTACGTCATACTGGTATCTGATTGTGGTAGTCTTGCACCTTCTTTTGCAGTCTGTCTGTCTCCTCGATGCCTTGGATGCTGCAGTGTGACGGAACCCACTTTACCACTACCATTTTTGGTGCGGACTGCTGGCACATTTTGCAGAGTGCTGCTCTTAAGTCATTAAGCTCAGTGTTTTTCTGGCTTTTTAGCCCTGTGACTACGGCGAGAGCATCTGTAAGCAGGACTATATGGCTTTCATTTTCTTTGTGTGTCACCATTTCTTCCACTGCCGCCCTCAGTGCCTCTGCCTCCGCTCTGAAATTTCTTGTGTACTTACCAGTAGCGAATGACAGTGTTATTTTTCTGCCATTTGGTAGGTTCAGGAATGCTCCTGCCCCTCCGTTCTGTGTAGTGTTTGTTACAGAATCGTCGGTATATGCATGGGTCCAGTCCATGCTTGGGTAGTTTTTCGATATTGTGACTAGATCAATATTTATCACTTTGGGACAAAATTAATCTGTTATCTTTTTGTTAATGAAGAATAAGAGTCACGTTAGCCTGATTCAGTACTTAACCGTCTATTTGGTTTTATCCGTAGAGTAGATTTCGAGTTAACTTTTATAGTTTTACACCATCATATTTTTCATTTTTTCAGTTGTGTATAATCCATTTACGAAATAACAAATTGCCAGACCTTATTACAATTTCATCAGGAATGAGACAGATTCTGAGTCTGTCAGTCTGTGCCCTACTACCTTCGTAATGATTTGGTACATAAAGTAACTAGTATGTCCTTTTTAGAACGTCTCTCTTACAACTGCCAATCTATTTTGCTGACATCATTTTCTTCGCAGGTTGCAGTTCGGTAGGTTACCATTACTTTCTGTACGTGGAGAAACGACCGTACCAAGAAAAAATTCCGTGTTTTCAAACTGAACACGGTGGGATTCGTGCCCGGTATGTTGGGATAGGGATATTGCAAATGTCTACATGAAATCATAAACAAATTGACATTTAAAAATAACAAATATTATCTTTACATATTAACCATGCTATATGTTTCTTACATAGCAAAACGCAGAAAATGTAGTGCGCAGTAAATATAAGACATTAAATATAGTAAAAAATATTAAGATTAATGACAAGATGTTTGAAGCGGTCAATTATGTCACGTATTGAGGAAGGTCCATAGATGACAGAACGAAAAAAAAGACAAGACGTGAAGACCAACATTATCTAATCTATATTTACCAGACATTTAATTAATGTGGAGAGAGAGAGCAGCAACGTCAGAATTATCGTCTGTTTATCATCCACTTGATTAATGAAACGAGACGAGTCGTCAACGCCCAGATTATCTAACTCATGTTTACCTTACACTGGTAATGGGAAGAGACAGAACATCAACACCAGGATTATATAATTCATGTTTACCTTACACTGGTAATAGGAAGGGACAGAACACCAACACCAGTATTATCATATTTACCTTACACTGGTAATGGGAAGACACAGAACATCAACACCAGGATTATCTAACTCATGTTTACCTTTCACTGGTAATGGAAAGAGACAGAACATCATCACCAGAATTATCTAACTCATGTTTACCTTACACTGGTAATGGGAAGGGACAGAACACCAACACCAGTATTATCATATTTACCTTACACTGGTAATGGGAAGAGACAGAACATCAGCACCAGGATTATCTAACTCATGTTTACCTTACACTGGTAATGGGAAGAGACAGAACACCAGCATCAGTATTATCATATTTACCTTACACTGGTAATGGGAAGAGACAGAATATCAGCACCAGGATTATCTAACTCATGTTTACCTTACACTGGTAATGGGAAGAGACAGAACACCAGCATCAGTATTATCATATTTACCTTACCTGGTAATGGGAAGGGACAGAACACCAACACCAGTAGTACCATATTTACCTTACACTGGTAATGGGAAGAGACAGCACATCAACACCAGGATTATCATATTTACCTTACACTGGTAATAGGAAGAGACAGAACACCAACACCAGTATTATCATATTTACCTTACACTAGTAATGGAAAGAGACAGAACATCAACACCAGGCTTATCATATTTACCTGACACTGTATTAATGAAACGAGACGAATCATCAACGCCGAAATAGAGCTAAGTCATATTTACTTTACAGTATTAATGAGTAGAAACAGAACATCAACGCCCAGGACTAACTAAGTCATATTTACCTAACCATAAATATCAAGAGACAAAACATTAACACCAAAAGTATCTAATTAACTTACACTTTATTAATGTAGATAGTTACATGACTACAAGAATGAGTAGATAATTGTATATGAGGAGTGAGACAACATCCATTATGAGCGTTATTTTTTTTTAAGATGATGAATTGGTAACTGAGGAGGGAAAAAAGTACGTTAGTAGTATGACAAGTGATGAAGTCTCACGTAAATAGTGAGAAAGTGTTGACGTAAATACTGAGACAACACTTGCACTATGAGTGATACACGTGTTTGTTGATGCACATAGGATTATATGTGTTGTAGTCGATTAGATGTAAGATTGCGAATCTCTCTTCCATGTCCCACTTACATGCTTTATGCTGATAAGTTCCTACATAAATTCTTAGGAATTTGTTACAAAATTAACTTTCATTATCTTATAATTTGCAAAAGTTTAGAGGAAACAAAGTAGCATTTCTTTCTGGTTTTTAAAAATTGTTTTCAAGAGTGGCACCTCCATTTTAACGTAATGCAAACACATTCCAAGAAAATGGTTTCCTCTAAACTTGTGTAGACAGAGGAGAACGTTAGATCCAGCTAAGATGAGTGGTCTTCAGTGAAACCATTTCTGTTTCCATAGCACTCAGATAACTGAATTGTTGACAGAGCTGAGACGAGACAGAGGAGTAAGACAGGTCTTAGCCTCATCAAGCACACACTCTCCTCATCTGAATCTTTCGATGGCCACAATTAGGACCTCTCCAACCGAAGGACTTGAATGCAGAAATGTTTCAAAAGAAGGCTGATGTTCGCTATCAGAACGTTATAGGTAGTGTCATTTGAATGTGTGTATATATATATATATATATATATGTATATATATGTATATATATATATATATATATATATATATATATATATATATATATATATATATATATATATATATATATATATATATATATATATATATATATATATAGTGTATGTATGTACGTATAGAAAGTATATTTATTTTTGGGTACCGGGTTTAATTTCCCAGTGCGATCTGTAATTTCTTAGCCAGACCACACTGTGCATCCTATTAGCAGGGTCGTCGCTAGTAGGCAGCATATTGTATTGGTCAGCTCTAGTTCGCTGACCGTCATGCAAGCGGTCAGGTAAGAGTCACAGGCTATTGTCAGCTGATCCAATGTGCTGCATATGCGGTCAATATTACTACTGCTAACTACAACTGTTACTACTACTATTGCTACTACTACTACTACAACTTCTGCTACTACTACTAGTATTACTACTACTATTACAACTCCTACTGTTTCTACTACTACTAAAACTACTTGTACTGTCAGACCTATAAACATTAAAACTGCTAGTAAGACTTCTGTTACTAATGCGACTACTATCATAACTATTTCTACTTCTGCTGCTACTGTAACTGTTAATGTCATCACTTATAATAACTACTATTAGAAATATAACAATTACAACATCTTTTACAGTTACATCTGTCATTCTTATTTTAATTTTCTCTAAAAAGAGTTGAGAGGACAACATAAAAGTATGGACCAATCTCCGACCAGAGGAGGCACATGCATCGATCACTAACAGAGGGGTAGCGTGGGGTGTTCGGGGTGTCTTCATGGTTGCTCCAACGACCTCGCCTGTTACGGGATGATCTACTCTAACCTGCCCTGATATTCCTGACACATTTTAATGTTCAAAGTTCTGAACAAAGTTACGAGGGTATCTCCAAAACCTATGCCCCCTATATTACTCATTGAGAACCACGACAGATGCAAAGATCATAGGCTACACTATTTGATTACACGCCTATTTTAATACATAAAACAAGTTTTTGGACATATTCCCCCACCTTGGCTATGCATTTCCTCCAACAATGAACGAGATCATAGATGCCAAGGTTGTACAAATCTGCTGCTACAAAGATTGACCACTATTTAACAGCTGAAATGATTTCGTCGTTGATATAATCCATTTCACAATGGTTGCCGTAAATTGCTGTCTAATATCTCGACCTTTGCACCAATAAAGTGATTTTTTGCCCGTGGTCTGATTTTTCCAATGCCCGAGGACCTTGTAATTTACATTTTGTAAGGTAGTACCGTTTTCTTAAAGTGGCTAGTTCTTTTGATCTTTATTAGCAAATGATTTATTTTGTCTCTGCAGAAAACAAGTTACCGTAAATTAAAATAGTATCTGTCTTTGGACATAGGCGTCTCTCCAATTCAAGTGAGGTTTTCTACATTAGGTAGCACATAGTGTATTTTTGTATGTAGTTCCTGTGTTTGAGTAAGAAGTAACTGTGCATTTCGTAGAACAAATGTGTGAAAATGTAAAAGCACACGATATAGAACATAGAAAGTACATACTTCAGATGGATTGGTCCAGGTTCATAAATAGATGCTGGAGCAAAAAATAAATGGTTATAATTCAGTTCAGAGATCCATCTTCTAACTGGTTAGGGTGGTGCTGAAAATGACCATCGTGCCAAGGTGGTGGAAACTTCGATTTCTCGCAAAACAAACGTTAATTTTTCACTTAATCAGAATCGCACGATTCCAACAAATTGATGACTGATTTTGGTTGAATGAACGACAGTCCGTCTTTGTTTTTCAATAGCAGCCTTCCTGTTTAAAGACATGGTCCTCATATTTTGCCCAATAATCTTCGTCTCAGAGAGCGACATATGTTAGTTCTTTAATATCGCAAAGTTTGAAAGTTTTCTTTTCAGCTACTACTTTAACTTTTGCAAAATGAGTTCAATTGAGTTTAAGTGTGAATGATAAGGTGGCAGTCAAAAACATACGTTACCATGCGCTTGGATTAACTTGTCTCTATAAAATATTGCTTCCTTGTTTCCTTTCCTGTTAACTTGACAAGGAAAAACAATTTCGGTTTTATATATGTTTCGTTAAATGGTATGTGTTCTTCTGTGAGCAACATCTTTATTGTATCTTTTGTACTTGATGATGTTTGAATGTTGTCTTCTTGTGTCAATGTGTTGTGGTATGATGTATTGTCCATTATCCAACAAGAGGGTCTATCTAATGTCAGAAGAACAGTTTTTTTTAAAATATCCAATCTCTAAATATGTTACCGTTCATCTCGGTATGAAAGTGTCGATTTTCTGCATAATTTGAAGGAAACACAAGTTCTGCATTCTTCACCAATCCATTACGTCTACCTGCATGTGCTATTATCAAGCATTATCCTTTGCCACTTGGTGCAAATCTTTTAATCGTCTCATCCGCTGAGTGCCGTTCCTTTTCACGTGTATGGTGAGCATTTATTCTAGTTTCTTTCACAAATACAATATCATTACATTGTTTGCGCATTTTGTGTACTTCACGTAGATACTTGCTTCTCATAGATATTAGATGCGGCTTCTCACAGATGACGTTTCTCCCGCTAACAAACTTTCTAAAAGTAAAGCCTATGCCCCTTACAGTTCTACACAAAGCAGATTTGGATACATCGATGTCATTGTGTGTTCTCTGACTAAACTTCGTTTTCGATACATCGATGTCATTGTGTGTTCTCTGACGATCGGTTTCGATACATCGATGTCATTGTGTGTTCTCTGACGAAACTTCGGTTTCGATACATCGATGTCATTGTGTGTTCTCTGACGAAACTTCGGTTTCGATACATCGATGTCATTGTGTGTTCTCTGGCGAAACTTCGGTTTCAATACATCGATGTCATTGTGTGTTCTCTGACGAAACTTCGGTTTCGATACATCGATGTCATTGTGTGTTCTCTGACGAAACTTCGGTTTCCTTAGTGTCACTATTTCATTGGAATCTAACATTCTACAAATCAGCGTTTGATATATTCTGATACAGTTTACAATGCTTAGCTAATCTACAACAATACTGATATATATTCAATGCAATTGTATTGAGTGTAAGAGACTTCAATTTCAGACTCAATGTAGTCGCGTACGTCAATAATGAATTAAACTTCGCCTTTGCATTAGCGTTCACAATTTGTATCAACAATTTCAACGCGCGATAAGTCTCATGACAACTATTCAAAACCAGTTTACTTCGGTTGAAGTTGGAAAGATTTCGTGACATACATATATCATCATGTCATCATAATCATCAGTCCCATAACCTAGTAGGTCGTTGAGGCACCGCTATTGCAGTTTGTAGTACCAGCTCCCGCCGTACAACAATCGTGTGTCTTGGACCGCTACACACTCGACGGAGCCCATTTCTCTCCAGGTGGCAGTTTATTATAGTTGTGTATACATTTCATATAACAAATCTGACACTGCGTTTAGCTAGAGCGAAGGGCGTCAATTCCGTGAAGTTCAGCCGTTGAACTAGACCCTTGACACAGGTTTAAGCGTAGTGCTATTCATGTAGCCGATGTCCTTTCCAGGATAATCAAACGGAAGAAATCACACAAAGCGAGCGAATTAACCAGTCCAAATGGAAAACAACACGTTTCCGTGAACACAAGTGTAAGTCGTTAACTAGTGTGAATAGGGGACGGCGTGGCCTAGTGGTTAAGTGGCACGGCTCACAATCAGAAGGTGCTCGGTTCGATCCCCATCACAGCACCGGCCGTTACCCCGGGGAAGAAAAACCCTTAGAAAATGCAGGAGGAAGCAGACCCTTACATAAAATGCATGATGAAGTCGGATGCACTGGGCCGACAGGCGCAAAATAAAAACCACAGTGTAACGCACACCCGCCTTGGGGAATAGAGAAATAGGGCGAACGCAAAAAAAAAAAAAAAAAAAAAAAAAAAACGTGTGAATTCCCGGCAAAGAATTCCCGTGGTCTGGAGGCATCTATAATGCACGAAAACAGAAGAGCAATGTAGACCGGCAGACAGTTATGGGACTATCTTTGCTGCTCTCATGTAGCATGTCCTTTATAGAACAGGGCTCCCATCACAATCTGAATGAAAAAAACAAAACTCTTTCCCTGTTAAAACTTCACTATCTGCCACAGTCAAACCAAGGCATTCCTGGATATCTTGGTTCCATCGTCTTTTTGATGCACTCCCTGTATATTTTGCCTGGCACCATACCTTCCATCACTGATGCTCGCAGGACCGTTGCGTCTCTTGATGTGACCAAGGTATTTACATTTTCTGATCAAAATAAAATTGAAAAACCAATTCTTCTCTATGTTCAACTCTTATCGAATGTCTAAATGTATTTTTCTCTTTGACTCGAAGGATTCGATTTTTTGTTTATAAGTTTTGGTAATCGTCCATGATTCACAACCATATGCAGCCCCAGAAAAAAAAACACAGGCTCTCACGACTTTTAATTTTTTCTTTGGTGGTGCTCTTCCATAATTTCTTTAGACTGTAAAGCCTCTGCGTTGCCACGGCTAGTCTTCTTCTGATTTATTTTAAATTTTGGATCTCAGATATCCCGCGCGACAAAAAGAGACCTCGGGGCCGTCCCCAACTCGCTGGCGAGATTCACTAGAAATTTACAACATTCACGACCCAACCGACAGACTAGTACCACACTGGAAGACACGCTCCCACGACAGAAACGACTGGATTCTAAATTCGGACCCCCTGAAGGGTCACCACCCCTTGACGAAGAACGGTTCGATTTAAGAACTAAGAACCTAAGACAATGCGTGACCTGATGTATTTCCTTACCACCTACTGTAGACATCATGTTTTGTTGGTGGTTATTATGTTTGTTTTGTTCATGTTTATAAGCAGGTTGTTATCTTTGCTGTGTCCATTTACGGGTGAAAGTAGCTGTTCTATCCCTACTTCACTTCTTGATAGTATCACTGTGTCGTCTGCGTATCGTAAATCTGGAATCTTGTAATCGCCAATCGTAAATGTATCGAAACTTTTAATGTTTTTGTCTTCATTAACATTTCTCATTATACATTTCGCATATATATATATATATATATATATATATATATATATATATATATATATATATATATATATATATATATATATATATAGGATCAGTCACCTCCGCGAGGCTGCTCAACTTATCGAACAGGCTGACTTTCGGCGCGCCTTCAGCACAATGGACTACATCTTAACCTACTGCCGCCTGATTCAAACAGGTAGAGACTTTCAAAAACCCTTGATCTTCACCTTTTTCGATTATAAGAAGGCATTTGATTCTGTAGAGCCACTCTTTGTCTGGCACTCTATGTTAAGGCATCGATCCGGTTATGTCAGAATTCTTACTAACTGCTGCACAGACTGTACGACAACCCTCCAGTCATTCCAAACACCAGTAATAGTATCCGTCCAAAAAGGTGCTTGCCAAGGGGATCCTTTTTCACCAAGTCTCTTTTCCTCTATTGGATTCCATCATCAGTCAATGCGACTGGATCCCCCTTCGGCATTAACATCAATGGCAAAGGACTTAACTACCTCCGCTTCGTAGATGACAGTACGCATCACAGAAATAGCAGAACACATCCATGAGATGGTAGCTGTGCTTCACAAATTAGGGAAAAAAGTGGGTATTGAGATGAACACTTCCAAAACAAAAAGTCATGCGCTACAAATAACCCAGCCATCCTTCATGGCAATAATCTGGAGGTTTATTGAAAATGCAGAACGACCTAAGCCCAGATCTAACAGGACGTCGTCGCGCGCGCGCGGCTTTCTCGTCCATAAAGACGGCACTGGATCATACCCATGACCAGAGTCTGCGCCCCTCCCTATTCAAATCAACAGTTCTACCTGCAAGGTGTTATGCAGCAGAAAAAAGGACTCTTACAAAAGAAAAGAAGTTCACACTCAGAGTGACCCAAGCCTCCCTCGAGAAACGTATGATTGACCTCACGCTCCACAACCAATGTTTGAAAGGTCTTCACAACACTGACGTACGGCAAATGTCATTGGTGAAGGATACAGTTACAACTGTAGACAAGGTAAAACATTGCTGGGCTGGTCCCCTGCTTCAGACAACTGATGACCGTTGGAGCACAGCGACAGCAGTCTGGTACCGACGACCCAGAATGCGACAACGGGAATGACCACCTACGCGCTGGTCTGACTACCTTAAACTAAGAAACAATATCTACGATGATTCAGACGGGACACTTATACCCAACTGGTCAACTGCCCAAGACAAAAGTCAATGGAAACAAAGTTGGGACCCGAAGCGGGTTGCCGCTGAGGAACGGGTCGTCCAGTTATCCTTAATGCAGTATATATATATATATATATATATATATATATATATATATATATATATATATATATATATTATATATATATATATATATATATTTATATATATATATGCATACGAAGTTATGAATGTATCTGCCCGTGTCTGTTGACGTGTTCGTGGATTAACGTTGCTGTAATGTAAGGTAGCCAGTCTTCTGCCTATCTCTTCTCGGCCTCATTCGACATGTCTGGAATGGTGTAGTGTGACAATACTTTAACTGATTGGCATATTGCTTCTGGGAAGCATTTGTGAAACAGAAGGCCCTTAGTACTGAAACCCAAGTTGGCATTGCAAGACACTTACATCGACTTTCGCTTGCACAGCTATTTTTACATTTGACGTCACGGAAGCAATGAACCAATCAAACGGTGCTGTGACCGACGTTTGTAGTGATCGAAGTACAAAAGGTGATAATTAGGGTATTTAATGAAGCGTTCTAGCAGCAAAATGGTTTTGGTGTTATTCAAGTTTAAGAAGAGAAGGACAAAATGATCATGCTAGTTTGTAGTCGTGCTCCTCTCTCACCTTCCTTCTTTTTTGTTTTTTCAATATTGTGTTCGCTTTATTTTTATATTCTTCACTGCGGTGTGCGTTGCACTGCGGTTTTTATTTCGCGCCTTTCGGCAAAGTGCATCCTACTTCGGCACCCATTTTATGTAAGGGTCTGCTTCCTCCAGAATTTCTAAGGGTTTACTTCCCCGGAGTAACGGCAGGTGTTGTAATGGGGATCGAACCCAGCACATTCGGGTTGTGAGCCGTGTCACTTAACCATTAGCCTACGCCACCCCCTCACCCTCATTCGAATGTCAATGAATAATAAATAGTGATTGAGGGAAAAAGGGGGGGGGGTGTGTTGTGAGGGAGGTGGAAAGGGATTGCGGGAGGTACATTTTACCACCAAACTGTCTTCCGCTTCATCGCTCAGAATAAAGTTCCATTTCCCTATATTGGCGTTTGCATGAGAGACAACGTTAACACGCACTCGAATTTGGAAACCGCTGACGTGAACAATCGAAGCAATCTGATTCGTCTTGCACCATATTCCCTTTCTACGAATAAGAGAGTAATTCTAACAGTTGGCCACTTGATGGAGCGTAGAGTAATTCTTATAGTTGGTCCTTTATAGGAAGTATGTGTTCAACCATTGTGTATGATTCATCAGCTTTGACGTCTGTAACAATTTGTTTTAGATATTAAGATTTCTAGCACTATGCTCAAAACTCTTCAGTCACTCCTAGCGACATAAATAGAAGACTGAAGTGGAACTATTCATTTTGAACTGGGATATGCCAGAACCTCCAGAAGAAGCATGTATATATATACTGATCATACATTTTAGTCAGGGTCAGGAAAAATATACTGATCAGACATGTTGGTCAGGGTCAGGTAAAACATACTGACCAAGACCATCATCTCACTTTCACCCAGTATTCCATGGATAACATCTGTTTAGTTGCAGCTACGCAAACAACGAGGGGGATCGATAAGATCTTCGTAGCAGTGAGCGACATGCATATAAAGCCAAGCATAGCATAACCACATGAAGGACCAAGGTCTACATTAATATCACGTTGGAATACGACGAAAGCTACTAGAACCTGCCACTTTGACGCCTTTTTCAGCCGCACAAAACAGTAAACGTTCTCAATATTGGCATTCAACAAACAATGAAAATAAGAGAAGCATGGCCACTGTCAGGGGAAGCATGTGCACTGTCAGGAGAAACCTGTCCAATGTCAGGAGAAGTCTGTTCAATGTCAGAAGTATGTCCAATGTCATGATAAGTCTGTCCAATGCCATGAGAAGTCTGTCTACTATCAGGAGATGTCTGTTTACTGTCACGTGAATCATGTTCACCACTAGAAGAAACCGGCCCTGTCATATATGTCTACTAGCAAGAGAAATACGTGCCCAAATAAAGAGATATCTGTCTTCTAACAATTTACCCCAGTCCGCTAACAAGAAAAACCTGCCCACTAACAAGATAAACCTGCCCACTAACAAGATAAACCTGCCCACTAACGAGAGAAACCTGCCCACTTACAAGAGAAACCTACCCACTAACAAGAGAAACCTACCCACTAACAAGAGAAACTTTCATTTTAACAAGAGAAACCTCCGTACTAACAAGATAAACTGCTCACTAACAAGAGAAACATGCCTACTAACAAGAGAAACTTACCCACTAACAAGAGAAACATACCTTTTAACAAGAGAAAACTACCCACTAACAAGAGAAACATACCTTTTAACAAGAGAAAACTACCCACTAACAAGAGAAACCTGCCCACTAACAAGAGAAACCTACCCACTAACAAGAGAAACCTAACTCCTAACAAAAGTAACCTAGCCCCTAACAATAAAATCCTACCCACTAACAAGAGAAACCTACCCACTAACAATAGAAACCTACCCACTAACAATAGAAACCTACCCACTAACAAGAGAAATATTCATTTTAACAAGAGAAACCTCCGTACTAACAAGATAAACTGCTCACTAACAAGAGAAACATGCCCACTAACAAGAGAAACCTACCCACTAACAAGAGAAACTTTCATTTTAACAAGAGAAACCTCCGTACTAACAAGATAAACTGCTCACTAACAATAAAATCCTACCCACTAACAAGAGAAAACTACCCACTAACAAGAGAAACCTACCCACTAACAAGAGAAACCTAACTCCTAACAAGAGTAACCTAGCCCCTAACAATAAAAACCTACCCACTAACAATAGAAACCTACCCACTAACAATAGAAACCTACCCACTAACAATAGAAACCTACCCACTAACAATAGAAACCTACCCACTAACAATAGAAACATATCCACTAACAAGAGAAACATAACCCCTAACAAGAGAAACCTACCCACTAACAAGAGAAACATATCCTACCTCATCAGTCGATAATTTATTTTAGTATGCCAGTTTCTCCTCAGTACCTTCGCAACTCTTCCCTGCACACTTGTAGGTAATAGACCTTGCGGTAAAAGATGTCAATAACTTTATTACTGAAGAACAAATCCCTAGTGTCATAAGAATAAAGAAATAAAGAATCTGTAAAAAATCACAGTGGCTCTTCCCCTAGAACTATAAGCCGAAAACTACGAGAAACGACTGGCCGTGGGGGTTTCCCAATTTGGCCAGCAAATATTACTGTCCACACAGAATTCACAGTAATCCTTTTGTAACGTTCGTCTGTATCAGCCCGAGACGTAACCCGAATAGAGAAGAGCAAGTCTCTCACAAGTTGTTAGACTAGCGGGAAATATTTCTTTTCTCTTCGTATCCAGGGGCAAATCTTCAAGACAGACAGCTATCTGTTCATCGTGTCAGACTCTGTCTACAACAGGAAACTGGTATTGAGTTACTGATTTCCGAGGGCTCAAGTCAAGTGCTTTCTCTAATCTCTCATCGATCCATTCGTCTTCGTCTTACTCTTTCTTCTGTCTTTAATCAACAATCTAACATTATCCCTCAAATAGGTACAGGGGCTCACCACTTCAGTTGGCCATCTTGTGGGAAGTCTGAGTGGAACTTTTTATGTCTTCTTGCTGTGGATGTTTCAATGGCACCATATTTTCTATGATGTAGTTGCCAGACTTCTACACATCCCTGCTTGATCGTCTCCTGTAATATGTGTAAAACAGTGTCTTGGTATACATATTTTCTTCTTTATACAAACACCAGGATCCGTAACTGAGTTCTTTGGCATTAAATCTGTCTAATTGTTAGTCTCGTATAGATTTATTTTTTTATGAAGACATGTGTTCCACAGGAAGCTATGCAGTTCCATCCTTCATACCTTCAAACAATCTATCTATATATCTATCTATCTATCTATCTATCTGTCTGTCTGTCTGTCTGTCTGTCTGTCTGTCTGTCTGTCTGTCTGTCTGTCTGTCTGTCTGTCTGTCTGTCTGTCTGTCTGTCTGTCTGTCCGTCCGTCCGTCCGTCCGTCCGTCCGTCCGTCCGTCCGTCCGTCCGTCCGTCCGTCCGTCCGTCCGTCCGTCCGTCCGTCCGTCCGTCCGTCCGTCCGTCCGTCTGTCTGTCTGTCTGTCTGTCTGTCTGTCTGTCTGTCTGTCTGTCTGTCTGTCTGTCTGTCTGTCTGTCTGTCTGTCTGTCTGTCTGTCTGTCTGTCTGTCTGTCTGTCTGTCTGTCTGTCTGTCTGTCTGTCTGTCTGTCTGTCTGTCTGTCTGTCTGTCTGTCTGTCTGTCTGTCTGTCTGTCTGTCTGTCTGTCTGTCTGTCTGTCTGTCTGTCTGTCTGTCTGTCTGTCTGTCTGTCTGTCTGTCTGTCTGTCTGTCTGTCTGTCTGTCTGTCTGTCTGTCTGTCTGTCCGTCCGTCCGTCCGTCGATCTAATCTAATCTAATCTAATCTAATCTAATCTAATCTAATCTAATCTAATCTAATCTAATCTAATCTAATCTAATCTAATCTAATCTAATCGTATCTAATCTAATCTAATCTAATCGTATCTAATCGTATCTAATCTAATCTAATCTAATCGTATCTAATCGTATCTAATCGTATCTAATCTAATCTAATCGTATCTAATCTAATCGTATCTAATCTAATCGTATCGTATCTAATCGTATCTAGTATCTAATCTAATCGTATCTAGTATCTAATCTAATCGTATCTAGTATCTAATCTATCCAATATATCGAATCTATCCAATATATCGAATCTATCTAATATATCTTTTCTATCGTATCTATCTTATCTATCGTATCTATCTTATCTATCGTATCTATAGTATCTATCTATATTTATATCTCTCTTTGTGCTTTGTCTCTCTGTCTCTGGCTATGTCTTTCTGTGTGTGTCTGTCTGTCTTTTTGTCTGACTTCATGCCTGCCTGTCTGTCTGTCTGTCTGTCTGCCCGCATGTCCGTCTACCCGTCTGTGTGTCTGCATGTCTTTATATCTATCTCTGGTCGTTTGCTTGTTATTAATAATTAAATACAAAATTGCTTCTGCTCCTTTTTTCAGCTTTCACAAAATATGACATCTCTTCCGCTTAACAAGTGCGGCATATTCTCTTTCTCTCGTTCATTCATTCCTCTCTCCTCCTCTCTCTTATCTCTTTTACTCATTCTCTATCACTCCCACTGTTATCTGACATTTCCTTTTATTTAATGACTTATTGACCAAGCCGTTTATTGATGTCACCGATGATCCCCCTCAATCTAACTTTCACGCAGTTCACCTCGGAAACTGACTGTTCTATAGCAGTTTGACTAACGAGATGGGGGATCTACGCGATCTCCATGGTAGTGAATGACACTCAGTTGAAGCCAAAAATAGTACAACGCCCTTGAGAACCCCGATCTTATTTTACCCACACGCTCGAGATGGGAGGATAGCTACTGCAACCTACCACTTAAAGCCCTTTGCAGAGTGTACCAAATAGTAAAACATACTCATTTGGGCATTCAAAAACAATAACAAGTTCACCAATATCGATCGTCTATACCAGGCACGTGCAACTTCATCAAGAGAATGGGCCCAACAACGAATTTCAGATATAGAGGAGGGCCAAACAATATGATGTTATTGTAAAATGTAAAGATGTTGGCATTTATTTGATAAAAGATTGTTATATAGGTTGGTTTAAAAAAAAAATTGTTTAATGTATATCATTATACCGAGTTATGTGATTAGTATGTACGTAAAGATTAACAGTGAAACTAACATTTCGTGAGCGCTATTTACATTTATTTATTATTTAATGTATGTTTCAATGATTATAATTTATTAAAGTTCGCTCTATAAATAACAGTAAGTTGCGCTTAAGACAGATCACACACATTGAATGGGACGTTTGTAATTTCATGTCTCTCAAGAGACGGCCAGCTTCCGAGAAATAACTGAAGTTACAACACTTAAAGTGCATTCTTGATGTAGATCCGTGATTGTCGTTCTAATTCTAGATTTAGCGTTCTTCATTCCAGAAAAGCATTGCCTTAAAGTCTAAGTACTTCTACATGGAGTTCATTTCTTCAGAGAAACAAGCTGTAAGTCTCGACGCATGTATATTTCTTATAAACGTCAGTTGGTGAAACACTCTTGATTTGTGTCTTTAGATATGAGTTTTATTGCGGTTCAATTAGTTCCATTTGCCCAACAATAAAAACAGAGGGAGATTGTTTCACGTTAAATGGAGAAGAGAACGATTTTAAATGTTTCTTGTGCTAAAAAATCACAGAACATGAAAATTTATTCTTGCAATGATTTCAATTTGTCCGGACATGAATCACAATCATAATTACTGTTACGGTTTGCTGTTGTGGACAATTGATATTGCCTATCCTTAGTTGACTTTCCCTAAACAGAAGTTTTTTCTGAAATGATTTCATGTGTCCCTGCAGCTAATGAATCCCATGTCCTTGGGTTTGTAACTTAGTAATCAGTTATTTAAGATGACTTGTAATGGTAACAAAAAAAGCTAGATCACACAGCCATCTTTAGCTCATGTACACTGCAAAGGTTTTCCTTTCATGTCCATGAAAACAGATACCTCTTCTTCGAAATTATAAAATCATTGTAGCATTTTCCCCATACATAAGCCAAAGAACTTCACAGTGAGAGGTGCAGTCTTCATTGCTCGGATTGATCATAGCTGAAATTCTTAAAATTTCCGGTAGACTAGTGCTCTGGATTTATGGAAATCTATGTCGGTGTCCACTGTGGTCACGACATAAGCGATTTTATTTAGTTTTGCACACACGTTTTTGTTTATTTAAAATGCGTTAAGCAAACACAAATCTTCTGCATTAACGTTTCCATAAAAAAACCAGTGATCTGGTTTTACCAGCAACTACTAAGTTTCACCCAAATCATTGCTTGTCCGGCATCAGTTGATATCCTGTTTATCTCAAGGTCTGTTGGTCCAGATTAAGTGACAATTTGAAATATCTTCGCGGATAATAATAAAATCAGGGCGGAAGCCGGACGAGGCCCGCGGGCTATTCGATGCGCATATCTGGTCAATAGTCACTGTGGCTTTCGTATTATCTTCTGTTCTTCCTTCCAAACTCAATCTTTCTCGATTCCTCCTTGCACCTTTCATAGTCCCACTCTTTCAGTAATCGTTCTGTCTCTACAGCTCCCCCCACCTCCACCACCACCATGCCCATCCATTTTGTTGCTTAAAGATCTTGAACATACCTTTGTCCTCTGTTCAACCTTTGTGTTTTGAATTTACAATGTTCTATTCGTTGATATTGTGTCCTCCTAAATGTATCTGTATTTTTCCTAAGCAAATCGTAAAATTACAAGCATTTACAGACTTCACTAATGATTTGAATGCCACTTTCACTATTGGCAGATTAGAAATGGAAAAGAAAGAGTTCATGTTAAATTAAAACAGGCCTATGAGATCACTCTCAACTAACATTAAAAAAAACCATAATAATCAAAGTTAATTAGATCAGGAATGTCAAACGAAGGGACATGGTAAACTGAGATCAGAAAAGTTCAAAATATTGGTGAAAGACAGGTCAGAAATATCTTCGATGGATGAAAAGATGTATGAAAAGAATCGACTATTATATAGTAAGTGTACTAAATTGTATTGTTTATAAAAACAGCGAAGAGGAAATTACTATCAGTCCTGAACCAAAGCTGGAAAAGGGGTATTGTACCCCAGGCATGGAAAGACGCAATACTGGTACCAGTACCAAAAACAGGAAAGGATAAAACAGATCCAAATGGATACAGGCCCATCAGCCTACTGAGCTGTGTCGGCAAGCTGATGGAACGGATGATAAACACCAGACTGATGTGGCATCTGGAAGAAAAACGAATACTAATTCCACAGCAAGCCGGCTTTAGACAGCACAGATCCACTGAGGACCAGGTCATCCTCATAGCCCAGGAGATAGAAGATGCCTACCAGGCACAGAAACACACAGTAGCTGTTTGGGTGGATCTGGAAAAGGCATTTGACAAAGTCTGGAAGGACGGACTTAGAGTCAAGCTAAGAAGAAGTGATGTCTGTGGGAAGATGTACAAGTGGATCAACCACTACCTCAAACAAAGAACGGCCAGAGTCCAAGTACAAGGGCAGATGAGCAAAAAGGTGACACTCGAGCAGGGAGTACCCCAAGGGGGAGTACTGTCACCCACACTCTTCCTGGTATATATAAACGATATCACAGAGAACATACCAAGAAGAGTCCATAGCTCAATGTTTGCAGACGATCTGGCTATGTGGACCTCTGAAATGAATCTCACCATAGCAAGAACTCGGATGCAGACGGCCCTAACATCGCTGGAAGAGTGGGCGAACTCATGGCTGGTCAAAATAAACGAGGAGAAAACCACATGCACAATATTCTCGCTTTCATTAAAACCTCAAAGTACCAAATTAAGTCTAAATGGCAAATTCATGCAGCCAAACGACAACCCAACCTATCTGGAAGTCACATTTGATCGGCGCATGACATGGAAAAGTCAGATTGAGAGAAACAGAATGAAAGCCAGAGAAAGAATGGCAAGCATGAGGAAACTTGCTGGCACAAGCTGGGGAGCAGACGAAGGCATACTAAAGAAACTGTATACTGGAAGAGTGAGACCAGTTCTCGAGTATGGCATTGCGGCATGGACAACAGCAGCGAAGGCGAACCTCGATAAAGTTAACAAACTTCAAAACCAAGCCATGAGAATTATAACAGGTGGCATGAAGTCAACGCCAATTGTAGAACTTGAAAAGATTACAAAACTGCAATCCATGACCGATAGAAGAGACTGCAGAGCCCAGTTGCAGTCAGAGAAACTCCGAAGACTGACTGACCATCCAATGCACCAGAGACTAAACAATTTGGGAAATGGGAAACTAAAGCGGAGAAACTTTGCAGAAATAGCCAAAGCAAAGATGCACGAAGATCCCATAAACGCACTAACAACACCAAAACCCATCACTACTGTACGAAAACCTACCTGGAGGCAGGATATATTTCCAGAGGTGGTAGAAAATATACCAGGTATTGCAAACAAAAACTGCCAGACTGAAAAAGAAAGGAGAGATACTACCCTAAGCTTCATAACGAAAAGCTACCCAAGCATGGACTGGACCCATGCATACACCGACGGTTCTGTAACAAACACTACACAAAACGGAGGGGCAGGAGCAATCCTGAACCTACCAAATGGCAGACAAATAACACTGTCACTCGCTACTGGTAAGTACACAAGCAATTTCAGAGCGGAGGCAGAGGCACTGAGGGCGGCAGTGGAAAAAATGGTGACACACAGTGAAAATGAGAGCCATATAGTCCTGCTGACAGATGCTCTCGCCGTAGTCACAGCGCTAAAAAGCCAGAAAAACACTGAGCTTAATGACTTAAGAGCAGCACTCTGCAAACTGTGCCAGCAGTGCGCACCATAAAGGGTAGTGGTACAGTGGGTTCCGTCACACTGCAACATCCAAGGCAACGAGGAGGCAGACAGACTGGCAAAAGAAGGTGCAAGACTACCACAAACAGATACCAGTATGACGTACGAAGAATCAAAACGGCTTATCAAAGCCAGATACATGAACAAATGGGAAACCGAACATACTGGTTACACCAAAAACGATGCCTATTACCAGTTGAACCGAAGAGAGCAGGTCGTTGTCTTCAGACTTCGCACTGGCCACAACAGACTGAGGTACCACCTATTCAACAAATTGAAGATAGGGTGTACCGACGAATGCCCGTGCGGTACTGGTAAAATGACCGCCGAACATCTGCTGCAGAACTGCCCGACATACGAGGATCAGAGAGAGCAGATGTGGCCATTACCAGTGGAACTGCAAGACAAGCTCTATGGCAGTGGCGAGAGCCTCAGGATGACCGCCGCTTTTTTCGAAAAAATAATGGTTACTGTCTGACTGCGTACGAAGAAGAAGAAGAAGAAGTATTGTTTATAAAGATGGCTGTCGAATAAAATGATAGTAAACACTGCAAGAAGCATCAAACGTTACTGATAGTTACTGGTAAACGTGTATTAACATTGACATTTGTTGTTACGTACTCAGTTCAGAAATACGTTACTTCTGTAAATAAATAGTGTCATTGATTATTGAGTTCATTTTCGCTAGTTTTAGCAGAGCTATTTTGTTTATTTCGTATTTCACTTTCTCGCTATTCGAGAAGCTGAACAGCTACTATGATGATCAGATCACCTTCTATTGCTCGAATATGTGAATAATGTATTACCAACATTGGTCAGCTAAGCAATGAGAGAAACGTATAGACTACAAAGTCACGTGTGAGGAAGGAGTAGGAATGTGTACATACATCAAGCTGCAGGAGCCACCTACAACCATATCTTCACCATTTTCTTAGAATGACTGAATACTGCTGAGTCCGCACTGATTCAGTGATGTCAATCCTGTATAAAAGACCAAAACTTACATCTGCAATGCCTTACAACTTCGTGTGTGGCATTTTACCAACAAATATTTTTCCTTATTTTCTCCATGCCATTTCTGGCTCATTCCTTTTTCGTTACTTCCATTATTTTTTTCTGGCGCTCTGCTCTAGTTCAAGTTGTAATTTGTCTTATTTTTTCACTTGCGATAAATTTGTGTGTTCTGTCCGCTTGGATCTATGAATAGTTCTTTATTTTGCTCACGTTTGCATATCAACTTTGTCAGATTCTTCTTTGCTACAATTCCCTCGAAATGTCGTCATATCGATCTTCTTCTCTCCCGGTTTTTTGTCTTCTGAATCTGTTTCAATTTTTCTATGCTGCTCTGTTGATTACTGTCTGTCTGAAGTGAGGCGGCCCAGTTGAAGTGTGACGTGGACATCTCATTACATTGACGTCGTTTACCTCTAATTTACCTGTTTGGACAGACTCTGTTTACATTTCCTTATAAATGTTTAGCAGCGTGGAAGCCAGTGGGGCAGGATCAAGAGAGTGGGTGTAAAAAGGAAAGATATTTTTCGCGGAGAAGGCATTGAAATACGCGATTCCCATTCGGAGAGGCGAGAATAGACGAACCAGTTACAGGAACTCATAGCATTGAGATACACTGCTTTCTTGTTTATTGTCTACATGTTTAGTGGGATTACTGAGTAATATAAGCATTTGTTGGTTATTATTTATTCTTTCGTAGGTTCTCCTATTAAGATCACAAGAAATTAGTTTGTTCTAGTGATGCGTTGAATATTCAATTTGGTTTCGATTATTTGCTGAATAGTGGATTCAATGAACTATACGTATTTAGCAGAACGATGCTCTGAAATCGAAAACGAATAATTCGTATCACGGATCAATTATTTTAGACTTCAAACGTTTAGTTCTGATTCTTCATCGTTCATGCTGAAAAAAACGTTTTGTTGTGTTAGGTCGTAGTTTACAGCAAGCCTGCTATTTCTACGTCAACTGCCATTAATTATGAGTAGTTTATCGTTCTCGTCTTGCATAAGTTGACTATAGAAAAGACAGGCAGCCATGCGGTTAAAACTAAACCTGTAAATATCAATATCTGTGATAGTTATTATTGTGTGACTGTTTTATTAGTTTAAATCAGGCCTTGTTGTTGTTATACACTCTGTAGGGAATGTTCAAGAATAACGTCTACGGTAAGCGTCTCAAGTGAATATTTATGCAGCATTTTCGGTAACATGTTTTTAAACAGCAGATGTTTTTTGGCAATGAAATATTATGCCTTCTATCAATCTACCCCTCGGTCTTTCTCGTGCCCTGTTGTGTTGTACGCACCACTGTTAGTTGATCAGGACGTATTCTCAGTTGATGAGCAATCCACTGTATTTTGTGCCTTAATTGTATTCTTCTTCGTCGTTTGCTCTCGCTACCAGCCCTGACGGTTCTCAAACTCTTGTTACCATGCGCTGACCGTTCTCAAACTCTTGTTACCAAGCGCTGACCGTTCTCAAACTCTTGTTACCATGCGCTGACCGTTCTCAAACTCTTGTTACCATGCGCTGACCGTTCTCAAACTCTTGTTACCATGCGCTGACCGTTCTCAAACTCTTGTTACCATGCGCTGACCGTTCTCAAACTCTTGTTACCAGCCCTGACCGTTCTCAAACTCTTGTTACCATGCGCTGACCGTTCTCAAACTCTTGTTACCATGCGCTGACCGTTCTCAAACTCTTGTTACCATGCGCTGACCGTTCTCAAACTCTTGTTACCATGCGCTGACCGTTCTCAAACTCTTGTTACCATGCGCTGACCGTTCTCAAACTCTCGCTAACAGCCCTGACCGTTCTCAAACTCTTGTTACCATGCGCTGACCGTTCTCAAACTCTTGTTACCATCCCTGACCGTTCTCAAACTCTTGTTACCATGCGCTGACCGTTCTCAAACTCTTGTTACCATGCGCTGACCGTTCTCAAACTCTTGTTGCCATGCGCTGAAAAGGGCTTTGCAAGTAGTAGGCTGGTGTCCATAGAATGGGATGCGCTGTATCGTGGTTTACAGTTTGACTTCTATATTTGCGTCTTTCGGTATGACACATCCGACTTCAGCTGACATTTTTGGGTATTGGGTTAGCCCTTCCTCTTCATTATTATACATACATCATTTGTAGCAGATCTGCTGATATCCTTGTCACGTGCACCAATATTATTATCGTGTGGTAAAGCCGTTTTTTTTACAGTTACATGGGATAGAGCTATGATTTTGTTGAGAGTGCTTCAACATAAAAAACACTGAAACGTGCGTTAACCATAAAACAAGATAATTCATTATTTATTTGCAAGAATATTTACAACAATATCAAACAAAAGAAAAGAAAAGCACTACTAATCTAAATAATATCATATACTAACAAACACAGAGGATTCAAGCATGATCTGCTGTTGTAACCTCCGTAACTAAATGACCCATGTTTTAAGTCTCATATCTGAACTAACACGAAACCTAAACGTGTTCTATTACAATCTTGTTTCAAATTAGAGTTTATTTAGCTAAATCGTTTTCTTCTGCTGTTCTTCCAGGCCGTCAAGGTTGGGGATGAATATGCGTCCTCCGGGTTGATTGTCTTAGGCTGTCAAACAATGAACATGGATGAGAATGAGTTTCCAGAGGAGACTCCAGCTACAACTCACACGCAGACTGTCAAACAATGAACATGAGTTTCCGGAGGAGACTCCAGCTACAACTCACACGCAGGCTGTCAAACAATGAACATGAGTTTCCGGAGGAGACTCCAGCTACAACACACACGCAGGCTGTCAAACAATGAACATGAGTTTCCGGAGAAGACTCCAGCTACAACTCACACGCAGGCTGTCAAACAATGAACATGAGTTTCCGGAGGAGACTCCAGCTACAACTCACACGCAGGCTGTCAAACAATGAACATGAGTTTCCGGAGGAGACTCCAGCTACAACTCACAGGCAGGCTGTCAAACAATGAACATGAGTTTCCGGAGGAGACTCCAGCTACAACTCACACGCAGGCTGTCAAACAATGAACATGAGTTTCCGGAGGAGACTCCAGCTACAACTCACACGCAGACTGTCAAACAATGAACATGAGTTTCCGGAGGAGACTCCAGCTACAACTCACACGCAGACTGTCAAACAATGAACATGAGTTTCCGGAGGAGACTCCAGCTACAACTCACACGCAGGCTGTCAAACAATGAACATGAGTTTCCGGAGGAGACTCCAGCTACAACTCACAGGCAGACTGTCAAACAATGAACATGAGTTTCCGGAGGAGACTCCAGCTACAACTCACACGCAGGCTGTCAGACAATGAACATGAGTTTCCGAAGGAGACTCCAGCTACAACTCACACGCAGACTGTCAGACAATGAACATGAGTTTCCGGAGGAGACTCCAGCTACAACTCACAGGCAGGCTGTCAAACAATCAACATGAGTTTCCGGAGGAGACTCCAGCTACAACTCACACGCAGACTGTCAAACAATGAACATGAGTTTCCGGAGGAGACTCCAGCTACAACTCACAGGCAGGCTGTCAAACAATCAACATGAGTTTCCGGAGGAGACTCCAGCTACAACTCACACGCAGACTGTCAAACAATGAACATGTGTTGGAATGAGCTCGAGAACGAGACTCCATCTGCAACTCACTCTTATAGAAGGTGCCCGTTTTCAAGCGTTTGAGACGTGTCCTTCTGGTACCCGTGTTAAACCTGTACTGAACAAATGTGTTACCTGTGGGCTCTTATGTTACACCTCCTTGTCGTACTACGTGCCTCGGGCCTTTGGGATCACAGTCCCAGGATTACACAGAAACCTTTTCGTACCTCTAGCCTTTGGGATCGCAGTCCCAGGATTACACAGAATCCTTATCATACCAAGGCAAACCTTCTCACTCAGAATGATCAGATCTCTCTCTCTCTCTCTCTCTCTCTCTCTCTCTTTCTCTCTCATATTGTTTACAGGATGTGCTTCATTCCCACCTGTGAGCGAAGTGCAAGACTCTCGGTGTATGGTGGTATAACCACCCCGTAAACGTTCTGTCTCCCGAATACCATATCTACCATCTCCTTTATCTTTTATAATCCCATTTTAGCCTTAAAATTCTAAAATGGCTGCAGTGTAGTCTTGTCCAGCTCACTGGTCAGTCGTCAACCTATTTGGCCACTCCCGCCTAGACTGGCATTGCCTTAAATCTTTACATGTCACCCCAAATGTGACCGCCTGACGTGTGAATCTTTGTCGCCAATCTCATGTGGCCACTCCCGTCTAGAATCTCATTGACTCAAATCTCGACATGTCACTGTCACCCCAAATGTGACCGCCTGACGTGCGAATCCTTGTCGTCAATCTTATCCCCTATACCTATCTCTGGTACCAGTCGGATACTACGAATGGTTAGATCTAACGCCCACACAATCCAGACAAGTTTCAACTTATAGTTCACATATATAGTTCATTTCGGTCTCTAGTTTCTTCTGCCTTGGTGTTGACCCAGGCATTGCGTTGACCCTGTATTGACCTCGCTTCGCTAATTATTTTCTCAGGCAATTTGTTTTTTACTCTCAGAGAATACAGTCGCTAGCCCCAATTTCTTCCGCTCTAATTGCGTATGCTCTAAGGGGATCTATTACAAATTATATACATTTTTTTCAGTTTAAGGAATAGTTCTCACCGCACACCACATTCATTATGTCCCTATTTCTCATTCAATCTCTTCTAGTGAAACTAATGTCCCCATTTATCATTCGATCTCTTCTAGTGAAACTGTCCCCATTTTTCATTCAATTGGTTCTAGTGACAATAATGTCCCTATTCCTCATGGTATCTCTTCTAGTGACACTAATGATCTAATTCCTCATTCAATTTTTTACTAGTGACGCTAGTGACTCCATTTCAAATTTTATCTCATCTAGTGACACTGATGTCCCCATTCTTCATTCAATCTCTTCTAGGGGTACTAATGTCTCCATTCTTCATTATATATATTCTACAGTAGTGACATAATGTCCCCATTCCTCATTATGTGTCTTGTAGTAACACTAATGTCCCCATTCCTCAATATGTTTCTTGTAGTAACACTAATGTCCCCATTCCTCAATATGTTTCTTGTAGTAACACTAATGTCCCCATTCCTCAATATGTCTCTTGTAGTAATACTAATGTCCCCATTTCTCAATATGTCTCTTGTAGTAACACTAATGTCCCCATTTCTCAATATGTTTCTTGTAGTAACACTAATGTCCCCATTCCTCATGTCTCTTGTAGCAACACTAATGTCCCCATTCCTCAATATGTCTCTTGTAGTAACACTAATGTCCCCATTCCTCAATATGTTTCTTGTAGTAACCTTCTGTCTTCTGTGAAAATACTTTCCAAAAATGTGAACTCTTTGGTTTGCTTAAGGTTGAAATTGTTTACAATTATATTAAGTGGGCCTAATGTTCTGTTAATCCTAATATAATCTCTCGTCGATGTGCTAATCTTTCTAGTTTTAGTTTTCATCACCTGTGTCTAACGCATTTGGGCAGTCTCGGGCATTAGGATGTGGTCATCGCAACGATTGATTACTATATATGAATATACATACGAGCGTCCATACACGCACATTCATACATATATACATACACAACATACATGACATACGTAACATACTAAACATAACACAACATACATAACATAACATACGTAACATAACATAACATACGTAGCATACATACGTCCTTGGCGGACTGGATGAATTGGGTGTTAAACGAGGGGCGGCGGGGATCCATAGACGTCTGGTTAACCAGTACAAGACCAGAAAAGTTAGTGGTCACGTGAGGGCAGAGATACTGAAAATGAGATCTGTGCGCGTATGGACTTGTCCCGAGTGCGATGAAGATGATTCAACGACTAAATAACTAACTAACTAAGTAACATAAGATAACACAACATACATAACATACGTAACATACATACGATAACATAACATAAAATAACGTTCAACAATATTGTTGCCCATCGCGAAGCGACGATCGCCACAACAAACGGTTTTGTGCGATGTGCGCTGTATTTGAATTATAGTGAGGAAGATTATGCGCTGGTCATCAATCTCACTCTTTTCCCGAGTTACCTTGAATCAGTGGCAAGACTACTGGTTGAGAAGCTGGAAGTAGCTCTAGATGCAGGCCCTCTGGTCTTACCTTCCGTTAGACCAGGGGCCGCTTGAAACTTGCCGGATTCGATCGCCCACCGTTTCCGTTCATCACTGTAAGAGGTGAGAGCCTAAATCTCTTGACAACAGCGACCCCCATTTGACAAACCATACATAACATAATATAACATAACATACATAACACACATATCATACGTAACATACATAACATACATAACATACCATACAAACCATAAAAATCATACATAACATAACATACATAATATAATAAACTTAACATACATAATATAATATACATAACATAATATACATAACATACATAACATAACAGGCATAACATACCACAAATAACAGACCACACATAACAAACCACACATAAAATACATAACATACATTACATAACATACATAACAAAACACAACATATATAACATACCCTACATAGCATATCGCACATAACATACATAACATAACACACATAACATAAAACACATAACATAACATACATGACACATACACCATAACATATGTAACGTAACATAACATACATACCATAACATAACATACTTACCATGCTTAACATACTTAGCATACATAGCATAAATAACATACATACCATACGATAACATAAATAACATACATACCATACCATAACGTACATAACATACATAATATAATATAAAATACATAACATACGATAACATAGATAATATACCATAACATAGCATGCACAACATACAAAACATAACATACACAATATACAATAACTTGCATAACATAACATACATAGACATACATGCGCTCATATGTGTTTCAAATCGAGATCTTTGAATCGCGATATAAAGTCCAAATATTGTGCAGTTGTCATGTAATTTTGAATAATTGTATATAAGGACTGCAATATTGTCATGCGTGCTGCAGCGTGGTGCAAATGAGCCACCTGACGTTATAATCGCTGCTTAAAATGTGCCGATCCATTAGTCAGACGCACACATATGAGCATTGTTCTGTTTCCAGTTCGGCGAGCAACGAAATATCGAAACCTACCGATGTTCTCCCACGAATAGAGGTTTAATAATGTAATGCATGCATGTCACTGACATTCATGTGGCAATCTGTTGGCACGATCCGTCCATCTACTGCAATCGACGCACTGTTCAATGCGCTTCATTCAGTCGAAAATAATCTGAAAAAGAATACACTCGGTTTCGGAATTTCCTAGTCCATTCACACACTTATTGAAGTGATAGGTATGCCTATCCGTATTGTATCTTCAATCGCCGATTAATTTCAATAAGTTTCACACTTAGTGGGAAAAACACGAAAAACATAAAGGTGATCGTTTTTGGTGCATGTCATTAGTGGTGCGTCTATCTTGTAACAGCTATGTCACCTGGCTCGTCTGCATTGATGTGTCATTGCAGGACACTCAAGAGGTAATTAGCAGCGATGCTGTCAACTTACATGACAATGGTACAATATTTATAATTTCTTTCGCAGTTGTAAGGTTATCACATGAAGCGTCACCACGTGTGTGTGTGTGTGTATATATATATATATATATATATATATATATATATATATATATATATATATATATATATATATATATATATAATCTAGGTTTCTCAGAATGAACATACCAATATATTTTTGTAACTGACAAGTGTCAAATATATTATAACAAGGGAAATGATATAAATAACCAAATAATTACCACCAAGGTTAATGTTTAGTTGGTAACTCTCATTGAAATACTTATTAATTATTATTGTGAAATATGTCGAATAGAGAAACGTATCGGTTAGTCTCACAAGTAACTGTCACCAATTGGCAGCATTGGCTAGTACTGGCGATAAATAATAACGCGCAGTTTCGATGCAACGTTTAACAGTTAGCAAACTTGGCGTTGTTATTGGAACATTAAGAGTGTTAACATAACTTCTTCCTTTAGACTTTTATCCGTCATCATCATGTAGAATGTCCTTTGTAGAACGTCGCTCCCATCACAGTCTGTCTGAAAGAAACTCGTTCTCTTGCCAAAATACCAGCCTCCGCCACAGTCATACTCAGGCATTCCTGGATATCTTGGTGCCATCGTCTTCTTGGTCTACGCCTTCCTCTTCTGCCTGGCACCATACCTTCCATCACCCGTTCTCTCAAGACCATTGTGTCTCTTGATGTGACCTAAGTACTTGCCATGGACATGAAAATGCAAGTTGTCATTTGTGTTATCAAAGTAAATGTTTGATTGTATCTTTAAGTGAAAATTAGATTTATCGAAAATCGAAATAGTAAGATTGCTAGCAATACAGCCTTTCCATTTTTATTAATCTCATTTTGATTTACATCTATAAACGTCTGGCATTATTGACCGGTTATATATATGTACATATTCAGTCCATTTTGATAAATTTGATTTCATAAACAGTTTATAATAAATGACTTATTTTGCTTCTTAAATATCTATTTGTTTGCAAACACAACATTATACAATAGGTCAAGGTAACCAATAGCAGGCTGTGCTATTTGTGATGACGTCTCATGCTTCCTTGTCCTTGGCCGATCTTTTTTTGGAAGTGATGTGGGCAGTTCATTTCCTTGCTGCAATTTCTTACTTAAGCTATGCATCCATTTACATTTCGGTTGACAGGAGCGTGTTGATATTGAGAGCACATTTATAAATAGTATCAGTGAGAATCGAGCGAACTACCCTTACGCTGCTCTCCCCGTGTGATCAGTAAGGGCCATAAGCTATTTGGTTTCTGTGTTGATCAAAAATATTTTCTAGACAACAAAGAACTAACCGTTCAGATTAATTACAAACACAAAAACCTCTAACTTAACCATACCTTATATTGACTAATAACACAATTTTACAAATATGTTTATAGAACATAGCTGAATACTTTTACAATCTAGCTAATGTTTGTTTTTTAAAAGGTATTTCTAGCTAACAAAATTATCTACATTGAGCTGGCAACACTTATCGGTTCGCTGGTCAGTTTAACATGAACTGAAAATTGTCTACGCATTATTTTGACTGATTCTATTCAATAGTATCCCATGGCCGCACACTTACTCTGCTGATTCCGTGTCATGTAAGCAAGTGATCAAGAGTTTGGAGTGCGCCTCTCTAAGTTAAGAGACACCCTGAGATATACGTCTATTCAAAATTGCGGTGAAATGAGAGCATTGCACAATTACCTTTTTTTAGATAAGTCATGGTTGACTCCAAAAATGGGGAAAACGATATAACGTTTGTTTTCTCTCCATCTTTACGACACATACGAGTACTTCTCAACATAGCTCGTCACTAAATTATTTGATAATGGATTGCTTCAATTCGTCTTTACGTTTTCGACTTCCATCAGTAATATGGCACCCGATTTGTAAATGACCCTATTGTCACCGCGTCTGACTTTGAGCAGTGCTTGGTGACATCCAGCTAACACCTATAGCACGTGATGGTCCCTAGCCACATTTGCACGCATTATCCGCTGCAACACTCTCACAGGTCGACCCGTCTGGGGCCCTTAACCCGCTTCTGTAGCACGAATATGTGTAAATTAGTACGTGTACTTAAGTGAACATTTTTCACGATTTTCATGTCACCTGTTTAGCAAACGAACAATCCAGCACACGTACATATGGGCTTTTAGGCGAAACAAATACACATTAGAATGTTTGTCCAATCTGTCGACTCCATGACAGCTTTGTCTCTTCAACCAGATTGAAGGTGGAGAGCAGTGAAGTTTATAAGGGAAATAAATGCGACTGTTTGAGAGCATACGACAAAGGGATATTTTTTTTTTTTTTTTTTTTTTTCCGTTCGCCTTATTTCTCTAATCCCCAAGGCGGTGTGCGTTGCACTGTGGTTTTTATTTTGCGCCTGTCGGCCCAATGCATCCGACTTCAGCATGCATTTTATGTAAGGGTCTGCTTCCTCCTGCGTTTTCTAAGGGTTTGCTTCCCCGGGGTAATGGCCGGTGCTGTGATGGGGATCGAACCCAGCACCTTCGGATTGTGAGCCGTGCCACTTATCCACTAGGCCACGCCGTCCCCTCGACAAAGGGATATAAGATCACACTTTAACGTTTTTCTGTTACTTCCGTACAATGCAGTTCCTCCAATAGCAGGGATGTTTCATTGCATTTATGGTCATGCAGTATGTCTGCCTCTCTTTTTAATGTTATTGCCAATGTAATATTCTGATGATGTCAAATGATGACTTAACCTCGAAGGTTGGACCTCCAACATGCTCTGTTTCTTGCCTTGTTTGATACACTTCAACATGTTGTCATTATTCCATCTGTTGAGGTTGCTCTCCTATCTATAGCGCTGTCATTCTTTAGCCGCATATTACATATTCTAAAGAAGATAGACATAAAATGAGGCTTGAGAGACGTGTCTCGTAGATGAAACTGACGTAGATATTTGCAAATAAAGCCAAGCTTACCCAGTACTCCAGGGTGAATGTAATAACACGTGTATAAATATCTTTCCACACACAAATAACCAGACAATAGTGAACTGACAATAACATACACATACAATAATATAGATATACAATAACATAGACATACAATAATACACACTCAGAATAACATTAACGGATAATAACATAGACAATGAACAGCATACACCGACAAAAACTTAATAGCATAACAGATTGTTGTAGCCTGTTTCTATAGATATCCGCCACTGTCTAGACAATCCCTCCCCTCCACCAGGTGTGCCACTGTTCACACTCTTCACACATACAGACGCATCTCTGATCTGGTTTTCATGTTTCAGTTTTATACTGCATCATTGTTGTTATTGGGAACCCCAGCTGCTGAGTTCGCTTTAATTCGTGACGACGATTATTTTATGGTGGGTTACAGTTGCTTCTCTTATATCCTGAGCCGGACTTGAAAAGTTGAACCTGGTTCTTACTGGCAGTAGTGCACTTCGAGAAGGCCCTTCAGTAAGCTCGCCACTGCGAGGATATCAGTATCGACTCCAAGTTCGTTGACCATAGTATCGTGATACAGCCTGGCTTGTACTAGGCTCACGACGAAGAGTCTTGATCAGTGTGTTTCATCTGACCCAGCTAATACTGTTCTCTCTTGTAATCAATCAAAAACGTTGCCAACTCCCCACCGAGCAACAGTTGCACCATGTCATCAAATGTTGACATGTTCAGTTCTGTTTTTGTAGCTGAAAGTGTCTACCGGATGAGGTTGCCAGCCCCACACTCCACCCACCTTCGTAGCCTATTACGACATGCATGTCAGATTACAAGGTTCCTTTTATTTGCTGTCAATTCAGACCGCGCTAACACACTTCACGTCACACTGCATCATTGTTCACATTTATTGTACATGTTTCCCCTCTATTCTTGCTTGTATCACATTAGTATATCCATCCTCTTTAGTCACCTACTCGATACTATTTTAATCTTCACGTTTCTCTATGAAATACGGCTTTGGCAGATTTATAATTCGGTTTGATCTCTTGGCTATACTAATGAGCATTTTTTCTGTCCTGGTCAGATCTTCCACTGGTCTTCGCTTTGTGTTCTTGACGCCCTGTTCATTCCATGCAGGCTCCACTGTAATACATGTCTGCTTAAAGTTGTATGTATTCTGTAATTTTTTTGAATGGAAATGGCATTAGTCTGCAGATATAGCTGAAGGTTTACAGAGCTATGGCACTTCCAATGCTGCTGTATGCTTGTGAAACAAAGACTGTATACAGGCGCCACGTAACAACGTTGAACAACGTCCACACAGTCGGTCTCAGAGAGGTACTGGCGATCAAGTGGCAAGACAGGGTTTCATTTACCGCCGTTCTTGAAAGCACTGTTACGCCTAGCACTAATACTATGTCTGATGCAATCACAGATCTGCTGGACAGGTCGGGTCATGAAGTCCGAATGCATGCCCATTGGTGAGATGCAGGAGTGTAAACTAAAAGCTTCACTAAAAGCCTTTGCCATAATACCCGACACTTGGGAAGCTGCGACACAAGACTGAACACCATGGGGCACATTATTGGGCACATCATGGGGCATATCAAGGGGCACATCATGGGGCACATCAAGGCGCACATCATGGGGAACACCAAGTCGTGAAGGTGCAGCTTGATGAGAGTCATCCTAAAATCAGCAGCTGAACTACGGGAACAGACTAGAAAATCCCGTGAAATGACGACTTCACATTTGGCGCCCCTGTCCGCACTGTCCGAGATATTTTCCAGACCCACATCAGCCTCCCCATTCACTTTCGATCTCATTGAATGATTGAACAAAAGGCTGAACAGAGAGAGTGGTCATCCTCACGCGTGATGGACGAACATCATCATCATGTTGTTGTAATATGTCTTAGCATTCTACACGTTATCTCACACATCTCCAGCTGTTTGCGCTGGTACTATCTATGTCACAGATCTGTGTTTTCTTTTATATCGTGTCCCCTAATAAACAGTATGCGTCTGAGACATCGATCAAGGACGGGCAGTATTACTGTCATGAAACGTTTAGAAATGTGCTAAGGTTTTTTAGACATATGGTGATACTGAGTCGTTTCTTTGATACAAATGACCATGCGTTTACATCAATGTGTTTATGGTTTGTGTTTTTTTTAGTTGTGTCATTATTATAGGTAGTTGATGTCTTATCTAATTCTACTAATACTCATGGATTTGTGTATCTCTTGTCGTTTCATTTCTTTCACAATGTATTATATTTATTTTCCCCATTTGTGTTTAAATAAGCTGGATCTCTGAAATGCAATTTTAGTATTGCTAAGTGATGAATATATTTGATTTATCTTTAAATACGAATTTTCATTATCGTTGAATTAGAATAAATGTAAAATGGCTCATAGGACCGATTTCATTTAATATAAATGGCACCAGTGTGAACCGACTTCACTTCATTAGGGTTGGAACACTCCCTTTAGTTGCTAAAATTGCCGACGACAGAGAACGAACCCAATAGTTCCCACGCTGCCTTCTTCTTCTTCTTCTTCTTCTTCGTACGCAGTCAGACAGTAACCATTATTTTTTGGAAAAAAGCGACGGTCATCCTGAGGCTGTCGACACTGCCATAGAGCTTGTCTTGCAGTTCCACTGGTGATGGCCACATCTGCTCTCTCTGATCCTCGTATGTCGGGCAGTTCTGCAGCAAATGTTCAGAGGTCAGTTTACCGGTACCGCACGGGCATTCGTCGGTACACCCTATCTTCAATTTGTTGAATAGGTGGTACCTCAGTCTATTGTGACCAGTAAAGAGTCTGAAGACAACGACCTGCTCTCTTCGGTTCAACTGGTAATAAGCATCGCTTTTGGTGTAACCAGTATGTTCGGTTTCCCATTTGGTCATGTATCTGGCTTTGATAAGCCGATTTGACTCTTCGTACGTCATACTAGTATCTGTTTGTGGTAGTAATGCACCTTCTTTTGCCAGTCTGTCGGCCTCTTCGTTGCCTTGGATGTTGCAGTGTGATGGGACCCACTGTACCACTACCCTTTTTGGTGCGGACTGCTGGCACAGTTTACAGAGTGCTGCTCTTAAGTCATTAAGCTCAGTGTTTTTCTGGCTTTTTAGCGCTGTTACTACGGCGAGAGCATCTGTAAGCAGGACTATATGGCTTTCATTTTCTTTATGTGTCACCATTTCTTCCACTGCCGCCCTCAGTGCCTCTGCCTCCGCTCTGAAATTGCTTGTGTACTTAGCAGTAGCGAATGACAGTGTTATTTTTCTGCCATTTGGTAGGTTCAGGAATGCTCCTGCCCCTTCGTTCTGTGTAGTGTTTGTTACAGAACCGTCGGTGTATGCATGGGTCCAGTCCATGCTTGGGTAGTTTTCTGATATAAAGCTTAGGGTAGTATCTCTACTTTCTTTTTCAGTCTGGCCGTTGTTGTTTCCAATACCTTGCGAACTTCGATAAAGTTATCAAACTTCAAAACCAAGCCATGAGAATTATAACAGGTGGCATGAAGTTAACGCCAATTGTAGAACTTGAAAAGATTACAAAACTGCAATCCATGACCGATAGAAGAGACTGCAGAGCCCAGCTGCAGTCAGAGAAGCTCCGAAGTCTGACCGACCATCCAATGCATCAGAGACTAAACAATTTGGGAAATGGGAAACTAAAGCGGAGAAACTTTGCAGAAATAGCCAAAGCAAAGATGCACGAAGATCCCATAAACGCACTAACAACACCAAAACCCATCACTACTGTACGAAAACCTACCTGGAGGCAGGATATATTTCCAGAGGTGGTAGAAAATATACCAGGTATTGCAAACAAAAACTGCCAGACTGAAAAAGAAAGGAGAGATACTACCCTAAGCTTCATAACGAAAAGCTACCCAAGCATGGACAGGACCCTTGCATACACCGACGGTTCTGTAACAAACACAACACAGAACGGAGGGGCAGGAGCATTCCTGAACCTACCAAATGGCAGAAAAATAACACTGTCATTCGCTACTGGTAAGTACACAAGCAATTTCAGAGCGGAGGCAGAGGCACTGAGGGCGGCAGTGGAAGAAATGGTGACACACAGTGAAAATGAAAGCCATATTGTCCTGCTTACAGATGCTCTCGCCGTAGTCACAGCGCTAAAAAGCCAGAAAAACACTGAGCTTAATGACTTAAGAGCAGCACTCTGCAAACTGTGCCAGCAGTCCGCACCAAAAAGGGTAGTGGTACAGTGGGTCCCATCACACTGCAACATCCAAGGCAACGAGGAGGCAGACAGACTGGCAAAAGAAGGTGCAAGACTACCACAAACAGATACCAGTATGACGTACGAAGAGTCAAAACGGCTTATCAAAGCCAGATACATGACCAAATGGGAAACCGAACATACTGGTTACACCAAAAACGATGCCTATTACCAGTTGAACCGAAGAGAGCAGGTCGTTGTCTTCAGACTTCGCACTGGCCACAATAGACTGAGGTACCACCTATTCAACAAATTGAAGATAGGGTGTACCGACGAATGCCCGTGCGGTACTGGTAAAATGACCGCTGAACATCTGCTGCAGAACTGCCCGACATACGAGGATCAGAGAGAGCAGATGTGGCCATCACCAGTGGAACTGCAAGACAAGCTCTATGTCAGTGGCGACAGCCTCAGGATGACCGCCGCTTTTTTCGAAAAAATAATGGTTACTGTCTGACTGCGTACGCAGAAGAAGAAGAAGAAGATATACATATCAGTACATTCCTTAGTAAATAAAGCATTTGAATACTTCTCCAGATTGAAGGACATGGAAACTCTCAGTACATTTACAGTTATCATCTAGCTACCTCTACTACAACCACATCCACTCTACCTCCACCTACTCAACTTCATCCCTTGTCACTGACTATCTGTCGAATGAACCACCACACTTCTCTTTGTCTGTTCAGTCTACAGTGTGTGGTATCTTGAAGGTGTTACACATTCCCCCAACTTTCGGTCTGTAATGTCCAACAGTGGAAGTTAGTGTCTACTTATATCCAATAGCCTCTTTTCTTATTACTACTGCCTTTCTTATACCACGTACGCGACAGACAACTGGTGATGGTGGTTAGCTGTTCTTACATGCCACGTTTCTGAGCCATAGAGAAGGGGAAGATTTTATATTAAGAATAAACGTTCGAATCGTATAGTTCCAGTCAGAGAGAAATCCAATTTCATATTGGGCGGACAGATTATAACACCAATTTACTTGTTAGTTTCGGCATCGATAGCATGATCTTTCTTTCTTTTACCAGCCGCGACATCAGGGAAATATATTGACAAAAAACGTCACGTCACCATCTTGCCGTGCTTCAGAAAACAGACTGTTACAGACAATTGGTCAACGAGATGGAAAAATAATGTGATTCAGAAACGTCGCCCTACAGTACATCTGGCGGGCCCATCACGACCTTCTCTAGGACATGTATAGATAGATATACGAGAAGTCACTACAAGCCGATATCTTTTCTAGCTCATATGGATATACGAGAAGTCACTACAAGCCGATATCTTTTCTAGCTCATATGGATATACGAGAAGTCACTACAAGCCGATATCTTTTCTAGCTCATATGGATATTAGAAAAGTCACTATAAGCCGCTACCTTCTCTCATATATGGATATTAGAGAAGTTATTGCAGGCCGAAATCTTCTCTAGCTCACATATGGATATTAGAGAAGTCAATGCAAGCCGCTACCTTCTCCACCACACACATTGATACTATGGAAGTCCCTTCTAGCCGCTTTCAAAGAAACGTTATCAAGCGGGAATAACACAACATGAGTAGCTTCGGTAATCAACAGCACGTGCCTTCGCCTTCATCAATCGTACTTCTCCAATATGTGAAATGGTTTGTTCCTTTAAATGTTTATTTTTAGTTATGTGATCTTGTTTATATCAAGCAATGTTATTTAGATAAACGGATTCAAAGCCAAAGACAGACCACGTAAAAGGCGGCTTACAGAAATATTTGAGGCAGTGTGTGTGTGCATGAGGCACACCGACGGGCTCGTTCTAGAGATCTCTTCATAACCTGACGCCGAAAGGCATAACAGAATAAGCGAAATGAAGATCTTGTTTATATTATTTACTGACATTTATTTTGTCTTTTTTGTTTTACATTAGCTATCAGTTCTGTTCTTGCTGAATTCAGTATTAGCTTTTTTTCTGTTACTAGAGATTACAACTAGAATTCAATTAACCAATAAAGTAGCCTAAAGCTTCGTCAGTTTATAAAGATCGAATGAGCCATCTGTCAGTCGGACAGGCATGTATGGCTTTAATGGAAGCGGCCAGGAAAGCGAGACTAAGTGCTTGATGGATTCTAGTGGTAGGCAACGAAACACAATATGGTAAAGCGGCTTAGTTGCTCTGTCGGCTTTCTGGAAGTCCATATTCACTCTCGGATCCTCGTCTCGCATAACCAACAGACGTGTGTGACACATTTTCAGAATTCTGAATACACATACAAGTGGAAGACAATTCTTCTTCTTCTTCTTTTCTTCTTCTTCTTCTTCTTCTTCTTCTTCTTCTTCTTCTTCTTCTTCTTCTTCGTACGCTGTCAGACGTCAACTTGAATTTGTTCGAAGAAAGCAGCTGTTATCCTGAGGCTGTCGACACTGCCATAGAGCTTGTCCAGTGTTGGCACTGATGATGGCCATGTGTGCTTTCTCTGGTCCTCGTATGTTGGGCAATTTTGCAGCAGATGTTCAGCGGTCATTTTCCCTGTACCACCTATCTTCAGTTTATTGAATAGATAGTACCTCAGTCTGCTGTGGCCTGTGCGGAGTCAGAAGACCACGACCTGCTCTATTCTGTTCAACTGGTCATAGGCATCATTTTTTGTGTAGCCAATATGCTCTATTTCCCATTTGGCCATGTATCTGTCCCTAATAAACCTTTTGGACTCTTCGTATGTCTCACTAGAATCTGGTTGGGCTAATCGTGTACATTGATTTGCACGTCTGTCTGCCTCCTCGTTGCCTTGAATGTTACAGTGGGATGGAATCCACTGTACCACAACTCTTTTTGATGCGCACTGCTGGCGTAGTTGACAGAGTACTGTTCTTAAATCATTAAGCTCTGTACTTGTCTGGCTTTTTAGTGCTGTAACCACGGACAGGGCATCTGTAAACAGGACTATCTGGCTTTCATTGCTTTCGCCTGTCAGCATTGCTTCTACTGCAGCCTTCAGTGCCTCTGCCTCCGCTCTGAAATTGTTTGAGAATTTTCCAGTTGCCACTGACAGTGTTATTTTTCTACCATTTATTAGGCTCAGGAATACCCCTCCCCCTCCATTCTGTGTTGTTTGTTACATAACCGTCGGTGTACGCATGGGTCCAGGTCATACTTGGGTAGTTTTTCGCTATGTGCCTCAGGCTTATGTATCTTCTTTATTTTTCAGTCTGGCTGTTCTTGTTTCCAATACCTGGTATATTTTCTACCACCTCCGGAATGATATGCTGCTTCCATGTGGGTTTGGGTACAGTAGGGATGGGCTTTGGTGTTGGTATGGTGTTCATAGGGTCTTCGCTCATCTTTGCTTTGGCTATTTCTGCAAAGTTTCTCCGCTTTAGTTTCCGTTTTCCAAATCTATTTAGTCTCTGATGCATTGGATGGTCTGTCAATCTTCTGAGTTTCTCTGCTTGCTGCTGGGCTCTGCTGTCACTTCTATCGGTCATGGATTGCAGATTTGTAATCGTTTCAAGTTCTACAATTGGGAAGACAATTCCATAACACCAAGAGATTTGCAGGGAAACGCTTTTCAAATATCACATCAATGTGGAATGTTATTGAGATTTACTGCAACCGACCTACAATGCGTAGGTAGAATCTTACATGATCTGAAAAGACTGCACCAGCTGCTGTAAAATTGAAACTTTGATTTTGTAATAAATGACGATCTCTAAGAACATACTTTCACAGTATACAAATAGGCTTGCTTGCTGCGTTACTGTTTTTTTTGCAATTTCTTTCCATTGAAAGAATACAAATTTTGCCTAAAGTTGCTTCAAGTATGTAAATATCGTGTTCTTTGCAGAACAGCTTTGTTCCTTCACAATAAGGAAACACATGTGTGAACAGCTTTGTTAATCCATAATAATGAAACATATGTGCAATAGCTTTGTTCGTCCGCAAAAAAGAAACATATATGGACAGAGTTTCGTTTTTCCACAAAATGGAAACAAATATGTGAAACAGTTTTGTTCGTCCGAAACAAGGATCCATACAAATTTGAAGATCTTTGTTCATCCGAAATAAGGAAACAAATATGTGAACAGCTTTGTTCATTTGCTATAATAAAAGTACATGTTTTGAGGTTAGATCTCATTGACACGCATTTAGAAGCAATGCGAAGGCTGGCTTCCATCCAGTTTGAAACCTGGCTCTGGTAATGACATTGCTAAAAGGCACAATCAATTAACCAGAGCAACATGCTTTCCATTTTAGCCCTCCGCTAGAGCATTAAAGACAGCTTGACCCGTCATTAAGCAGCCACGTGTGTTTAAAAAAATTTTTTTTTCTTTATCTGTTTGTTTCCGCTGCACTTTAATTTTTGTTATGGTATATACTATGCCGGGATTCGAACACACGTTTCCAGACTGATAAACCTGTAACTTAACCTCTCAGCTACCCGCTCCTTATTTGATAACAGCAGTTAAAATGCGTTAATGTAGGCTGGATTTGTTGTCAATTTGATGTTTCCAAATTGCCATCACACAATGTGTGTGTGTAATGATAAAACGTTACTTTCCCTACTTCCTGTATCGATTGGATTAAATGTAGCATGACGCAGTAACCTCTTACTTACTGGCTAACCGCATGTGAGCATATAATCCATTTTAATGTCTGACTCATGCTATTTCTGTTAATGTTATGAAAAGGAAACGTGTGAAGGCTTGTTAATGAGAATGGAACCACTCCCCCACCCCCCAGTTTGAAGTACAATCAAGGATAGGTAGCGAAGATTCGAGTTGCTCGTAATGCAATGGAGCAGTTTCGAATTTTGAATACGGAAATGGAGCAAAGATTCGAGCTGCTCATGCGGCAGTGGAACGTAGTTTCGAGTTGCTTGTACTGCAGTAGAACAAAGTTTCGAGTTGATAATACGGGAATGGAGTAAAGTTTTGAGTTCTTATACGGTAATGGCATGAACTTTGACCTGTTCAGGCGGCAATGGAACGAACTGTGAGCTGTTTAGAGGGAAATGAAACAAACTTTGACCAGTTTAGACGGCAATGGAGCGAACTTTGATCTGTTTAGACGGCAATGAAACGCAGAACATTGACAGTCCCTGTACAGAGCCGAGTTCACAGAACAAATCATGCACCAAACCACCTATAATGAAGAACTGCTTAATTAAAACAATACAAATGTGCCGCAAATGTACCTCGCGTGCGTGGCAACAGATTAAGACAAAAATTGACTTCTCTTTGGCTCAACAATATAATCATAAACTGAGACGCCCACCAATCAGATGGAGAGATTACCTGAGTGATGTCATTGGTCCAACATTGTACTACAACACATAGAACTGAAGTGAGTTCAAACATCTTGCTGTCTGACATCAAACTCCTGTTATACATGATCACATACTGGGAGTACAGATTACATAATAGAAATGTCTCCCAAGTGTCGGTTCATATACGACCCTTTCCCTCGTAAAATGTATTTCAAGAAGGAATCACTCTCATAAATTGTTTTAATTGTTACCCCATCTCTTGTAAAAGTTATGTATGGGGCCCTCGCTCTAGAGAAAACTAGCCTTCGAGTTATCGTTGCTCTCATTACCGAGCACTCGTATGGTCTTCGCTATAAAGACTACTAGATGGATTGTTGCTTTTAATGCAAAGCACTCTTGTGGCCCTCACTCTAGAACACTAGTCCTCGAGTGATCGTTGCTTCCATTACCGAACGATCGAGTAGCATTACATCTTAAAAAACATGCCTTCGAGCAATCGTTGTTTTCATTAATGAGTACAAGTGTATCTCTCGCTCAAAAAACTGGCCCTCGAGCGATACTTGCTTTCATTGTCCAGCACTAGTGCGTCCCTCGCTCATACAAAACTAACCCTCGAGTGATCCTTGCCGGCCTTCGTTGTCCAGCATTAGTGTGGCTCTCGCCGCTCATACAAAACTAGACCTCGAGTGAGCCTTACTTTCATTGTCCTGCAATAGTGTGGCTCTCGCTCATACAAAACTAGCCCTCGAGTGATCCTGTATTTCACTTTCCATCACTAGTGTGGCTCTCGCTCATACAAAACTAGCCCTCGAGTGATCCTGTCTTTCACTTTCAAGCACTAGTGTCGCTCTCGCTCATACAAAACTAGCCCTCGAGTGATCCTGTCTTTCACTTTCAAGCACTAGTGTGGCTCTCGCTCATACAAAACTAGCCCTCGAGTGATCCGCTCTTTCATTGTCCAGCACTAGTGTGGCTCTGACTCAATCGAAACTAGCCCTCGGGGTGATCTTTGCAATCATTGTCCAGCACTAGTGTGGCTGTCGCTAAAACAAAAACAGCAGACAGACTAACAGCCACCATGTTGTCGTCGTCTCCTTTACTGACCTTTCCCCGAACTAAAAAAACTAGCTCTCGAGTGGACGTCGCTCTCATGAGCTCTCCTTCATGTGGTCCTCTTTCTCTTAATTTAGCTTTCATATAGACAATTTTCTCGTAATCGTGCCATCATATAGTCTACTTTCTCGTAAACGAGCATGCATGTCGTCTTCTTACACATACAAATGTCTTCATATGGTACTCCATCTCATAAGCGAATCTTTATGTGTCACTTTTTCTCATAAATAAAACTCCATGTGGTCTACTTTCTAATTAATTATATGCTTACATTGGATACTCTTTTTCATAAACGAGCGTTCATTGCGTCCATTTTCTCATTAGCAATTCCTTATGAGGTCTCCATTTTCATTAACGAACATTTACATGATGCACTTTCTCATACGCGAGCTGTTATGTGCTCGGTCCTCTTTCTCACAACCATGACATGTATGATTCTTCTGAACTGCGTTGTTTCAGTTACTAGGAGGACGAATAACAGATGACGCAGTAACGAAGAGGGTCTAAGGTGGCACTGAATCAATAGCATTTGAAGGGCTTCACAGAAAAATTGAATCTAGATGGACGCGATCAAGGACAGAGATAAATGACGTGAGATTGTATTAGAGGAAATAAACCTTTAAGAGCCCGCAGCGCTAAAAAATGGCTGTATAGCAATTTCTGGAGCTCTGTCACGCAGCAGACGTTGTGCACAAGCTGCATCTTCTGTTCCTGCTACACAAACTCATCCATTATTGTCCCTTGACCGTACAATTCGTGTTCTAAATTCCGGTTCCGATGTAGATTTGATTGATCGTATTCTTCATTTTCGTTTTCTTTCTAAATTTGATTAACTGTATTTGTTCGATTTGTTTTGCTGTAGACTTGATTAATAACCGCATTCGTATATGCTCAATATTTTTAGTAATCATGTATTTATGATATATCCTCTGAAATGCTTCTAAAGCATATAAGAATGTAGTTCAAAACTGTGTCCAGTTCATATGACCTTCGTGGTACAAGGTAGCTCGCTAGGGTCCTCTACTCCGTCATACAAGGTGAAAGTAGAAACATATGCATATAAAAACAAATGCTAAAATCTAGATTTTATATGCTAACCCGCAAAGCATCGTTCACGATCCTCAGGTTCTGAACTTTCGTGACCTGTTTCATCAGTAGGTGTTGTTTTCTGCTACTTTCATGACTTCTGTTTCATCAGTAGGTGTTGTTTTATGTTGCTTTCATGCACAACATATTCAAATACTTAATCAAATTGTACAGACATTATGTTATTTTCTGTAGTGTTTTCCTCCCTTTTGTCGCTAGGCTAATTTCTTTGTTAACTTTCTCAAATATGTGTACACAATCGTGTATTTTCTTTGCTACAAATATCATACAGTCATAATAATATTATTTTTAATATTGGTGTGCCCATTGGTGGAAAAGCGTATCCAATTTCAGCTTAGATGTTATATCCTTTTGTGTTTCGTGTCCCTTTGGAGAGCTGTATTTCTGTTCTTGTATCTAAATATATAGGCCTACATACATCAGATCATGTTTACTAGATGTGCATAGGCGGAACATACTGAAATTAATCATTTGATTGATGATAGCTCCTGAGTTCCATGGATTGGCAAGCCGATTATTGCAGGTGTATGAATTCTGCGTAGATGAAAAACAGAGGGGTGCCTGAGAGGGTAGTTAAGGATATGATGAACAGCTAGCAAGCTATGTTAACAAAATAGTGCCCATATGTGAAACTAACTCCTATGGGTTTGCTCAAAGTGCAGGGCTGTCGATTATTTAATACATAAGATGCCATTTTTTCATGGTTTTGAGACTTAAACGATTAACACTTCTCATCGACGTATCATTACCCTGAAGCCACATTGTATGATGTGGGTGTAGATTACTCGTCTTAATACGAGAAGGTCATCCAATATAGCTTATCAACGTCCGCAAAGCTCACCAGAAAAACATTCAGGTAAAGAATAATAGCCGTACTGTAACCTTTAAGACATGATATCAGAGATGACTATATAGAGTTGTGGATGGGGCTTGTAACATCAATATGTAAAACATATGCTACTGAAAAAATCCGTTACAACTTATTAATAAGACGCATATTGCATATGATAGGAAAACGTTGGTTGAATTTGCTGATAGAATATATAAGATATGAAAGTCATCTACAGAAGATACTAGAGGGCAAGATTCAAGGGAAGAGAGGATCCAGGCGTCCAAGACTTACATTTACATCTCAGGCATGCAGTGATATAAAAGAACGAACGTATGCTGTAATTAAGAGAACTGCAGAGGATATTGTCAAATGGGGAGACACACTAAGACAGCCTTACAAACAGTCTCCGAACTGAGCAGCCAGATGCTGATAACTATTAAAAACATGCTTCCTGTAAAGGGGTCAAATGTAGTGGTCGCCCAATGCTTCTATTGAAGCACATTGACAAATTATCATCATCTCCGTTCATGTGGTGGGGTTGTTGCTACACAAACCTCTTGAATTGTATTAGTTATGATTTTATATGGCTACAACATATCTTGATAAAGTTAATCTGATATTTAATTATAGCGGTTATTGTATTCATGAATTATTCACGAGAGGACCAGTCAGCGGTTCTACGGTTAGCAAGTTTGGTTTATTCCAAGTCCACATGATAATCTAAACAAATGTGCCTTCTACTATATCGTTGCGTCTCCCGGTCTACATATATATCTTTGTTGTTTGTTTATGTATATTGGTTGTTTAACTATGTGTTCTTTGTACTTATGTTGAGTGTGTTTCTATGTTGTTTGTGTATCTTTGGAGTATGTTTATATGTGTTTTCTGTATTTATGTAGAGTGTGTATATATGTTGTTTGCGTATCTTTGGAGTATGTTTATATGTGTTTTCTGTATTATGTTGAGTGTGTATCTATGCTGTTTGCGTATCTTTGGAGTATGTTTATATGTGGATTCTGTAATTATGTTGAGTGTGTATCTATGTTGCTTCTGTATATAAGTTGTGCATGTATATATGTGGGTTCTGGGACGATGAGGCTAACGTCTGGTCAGGCAAAACATTTTGATCAAACAATGTTAGCCAGGGTCAGGAGAAATTTAAATTCGATGTGATCTCCGTAGTAGTGAGTGACACGCAGATGAAGCCAAGCATTGCACAACCGGCTGGAGGACCCCGGTCCACTTCATCATCACGCTCGGGATGTCAGGAAAGCTACTACATTCTGCCACAAGTTCCGTCCTTTTCAGGGCGCACAAAAGGATTACCAACCCATTGTGGACATTAGCAACCAACTAACCAACCATATGTGGTTTCTTTATTGTCTACTCTGCCGTCATTAGTGAACATCCATCCTAGATACATTCACTACCGTATATGCTTGGGACTTTTGTCGCTGCTATGGAAGCTTCTCTGCACGTGTTCACGCGATGTCAACATAATCTCTGGTTTGTTTGTGTTGATATATCCTGCTTTTCCGGAATCCTGATTGTGATGCATTGAGCAGTAGCTCCACAATAACCCGTACTCGCTGCTGAAGAATCCCTTGCACAATTTTTACAATGACGCTAAAGAGGGATATGCCCCTATAAGAGCTGCAATATTTGCTGCTGCCCTAGTTTTTTTTAGTTTTTTTTCAAATAAGATACATCACCGCTCTTTGCCCATCATCAGGTACCAACCCTTAAATCCATGCCTGGTTAAAGAACTTTGCCAATCACCAGGTACCTTCCCTTCGATCCATGCCTGGTTAAAGAACTTTGCCAATCACCAGGTACCTACCCTTCAATCCATGCCTGGTTAAAGAACTTTGCCAATCATCAGGTACCTACCCTTCAATCCATTCCTGGTTAAAGATCTTTGCCAATCATCAGGTACCTACCCTTCAATCCATGCCTGGTTAAAGAACTTTGCCAATCACCAGGTACCTACCCTTTAATTCATGCCTGGTTAAAGATCTTTACCAATCACCAGGTATCTATCCTTCAATCCATGCCTGGTTAAAAATCGTTGTCAATCACCAGGTACCTTCCCTTCAATCCATGCCTGGTTAAAGATTGTTTTGAGTCATCTTACCCCTACAAGTTTTTACGATATCTGCCGATATGTTGTTTACACCTGGATCCTTGCAGTTAGAGCTTTTTCTGTTTGCCTCCCAGACTTCTTCCTCGAGTATCAATCTGTCGTTATGCACAATATATTTTGGGATTTGTACTAGTGAATAATGTTGTACAGTTTATTTAACGTCGTCTGCGTGTGCACCTGGGACAAGTAAGTCTGTGAAATGCTAATCCTATATGTCTTCTATCCTCTAAGGTTCATAGAGTGGTTTTTCCCATTTTTATCATCGACCATTCTGTAAGAACTACATTGATTGTGCATCAATTTTGTCTGTTCATCTACATTGTTTATGTGTCTATGTTGTTTGTGTATCTATATTATTTATGTATCTATTATGTTTATGTATCTATAGTGCATATGTATCGATATTTTTAATGTGTGATTATTGTTTATGTATTTATATTGTTATGTATATATAGTGCATTCGTACATATATATTGTTTATGTATCTATATTGTTATGCATATTTATTGTTTATGTATCGATATTGTTATGTATCTATATTGTTTTGCATCTATATTGTTTACGTATCTATATTGTTTATGTATCGATATTGTTTATGTTTCTATATTGTTTTTGTACCTTCAGTGTTATTCATCTAAAATGTTTAATGTATCTATATTGTTATGTATCAATAATGTTTATGTATCTATATTTTCTGTGCATCTTTATTGTTTTGTGAAAACTATATTGTTTATTTAACAATACTGTGTGTGTATTTAAATTGTTTGTTTATTGATATTGTTTATACACAGTGTGTTTGTATCTTCGTTGTTCCTTTCTTTTGTATTTTTTCTTTAGTATATTGAAACTGCAACTAAGTTGCTGTCTTGCTGGGGGCACCCTACACGTAATATGAAGCTCAGTCTATTTCCTATTTTGTCCAGAATGTGTTCTTTGACTTTCTTACCCCCTTCTTCGCCTGTTGGGTCTAGTACACGACATACTTGGTAATATTGTAAAGTTACTTCCGGACAGTATGTCTTACCTTTCTGTCTTCCTCTATCTCGGTCTCTCTGTCTCTGTATGTATGTCTGTGTGTGCCTCTATATCTTTCTCTCTCTCTTTCTCTCTCTCTCCCTCTCTCTCTCTCTTTCGCTTTTTCTCTCTCACTCTCTCACCTGTATTGCTGAATTAATTCTAATCTTTTCTCTTATATTTATTGTATGTGTTATTTCAGATGTCTTTCTACAGTGGTGTAAAGGACGAAGGCATCTTTTAACGAAAGCCACTCATTAAGATCTGCCACGTTCCATTGTAATCTATGTTAGATATTGTCTTCTTCTTCTTCTGCGTACGCAGTCAGACAGTAACCATTATTTTTTCGAAAAAAGCGGCGGTCATCCTGAGGCTGTCGCCACTGCCATAGAGCTTGTCTTGCAGTTCCACTGGTGATGGCCACATCTGCTCTCTCTGATCCTCGTATGTCGGGCAGTTCTGCAGCAGATGTTCAGCGGTCATTTTACCAGTACCGCACGGGCATTCGTCGGTACACCCTATCTTCAATTTGTTGAATAGGTGGTACCTCAGTCTATTGTGGCCAGTGCGAAGTCTGAAGACGACGACCTGCTCTCTTCGGTTCAACTGGTAATAGGCATCGTTTTTGGTGTAACCAGTATGTTCGGTTTCCCATTTGGTCATGTATCTGGCTTTGATAAGCCGTTTTGACTCTTCGTACGTCATACTAGTATCTGTTTGTGGTAGTCTTGCACCTTCTTTTGCCAGTCTGTCTGCCTCCTCGTTGCCTTGGATGTTGCAGTGTGATGGGACCCACTGTACCACTACCCTTTTTGGTGCGGACTGCTGGCACAGTTTGCAGAGTGCTGCTCTTAAGTCATTAAGCTCAGTATTTTTCTGGCTTTTTAGCGCTGTGACTACGGCGAGAGCATCTGTAAGCAGGACTATATGGCTTTCATTTTCACTGTGAGACACCATTTCTTCCACTGCCGCCCTCAGTGCCTCTGCCTCCGCTCTGAAATTGCTTGTTAGATATTGGACTTTGCTTATCTGACATTGTTATTTTTGAAATGCGTATGAAAGCTTATCTTTGTTAGATATTGGACTTTGCTTATCTGACATTGTTATTTCTGAAATGCGTATATTGAAAGCTGACATGTTTTTTACCAATCTTCACCGTCAGTTTCATCCACGATTTTGCTATGATATCGTCTTTCCTACATGACTATTCAACTTTGCTTATCTAGCGTTAGCATATTTAGCATCATTGCAATATCAACGTTTTTTTGTGTAATTTTCTTTGTTGGCCTACAGTTCACTATCATTTCAATGTGGTGATTTTCGTCTTTCATTCATTATATTCATTTTATCCTCATCGTCGTGTAGATCGTCTATGTAAGTATTTCATAACGTTTATGGGTATATATTTTATTTTCAATTGTTCTTAATTCGTTAATTATTTATTCATAGTCGGTTGTTTCTATCATTGTCAAGCGGCGGCCCTGGAAACAAGCAGCAGTAGGGTAGTCTGGCTAAAAGAATAGGGATCGCACTGGGAAGGCAAACCCAGTACCCAGAAAAGCTAGTTGAAATCGGATGTGTGGACCGAAAGGCGCAGAAATCGCATTGTCGTTTAACTATAAAAGTAAAAAAAAAAAAGTGCGAAAGGATTCATTGTTTCGGTATATTTGTACACGTTCGAAAATATATTTACATTTTTTAAGGTTATATCTGTATGTTATGGCTTAAAGCATTCTTTCACTGTTCGTGGTTACATAGTTTGGCAATAACGTAAGTATTTTTTCTCATATTCTATTTTAGTTGTTATTCTTAGCCCAATATTAAACCTATTCTTTTATTGATTGTGTTATTTTCGTAGGCTGTGAATGCTGGAATTCTCATATTTTGCCGCGTTATAATTAGGGCAAATTCTAAACAAGACGTCATCTTTGTAAAGAGTAGCTTTGGTCCGTTGTTATTTTTCATCTAGGACGACAACTGCCCAGTGTGGATTCCACGGACAGTTCTTGTAGAAGTAAGAATAGGACTACTGTGCAATGTTGCTTCAAATAATTAAAGAACTCAACAAGTGGCTGGTAACCATATAGTGTTGTTTTGATTGTTGCTACGGATCTATCAGCTTCCGGGCTGTCGCACTTCGTCCCAATGCCATATAATTGTATCTGCATGTGATTGTTAATTGTTATCCTGTATCATACAATATGTTTCACTGATGTGACTTCGGAGGAAGTTGCATTTTCCTAACATCGTTGAGCTGTAAGTGCTCGAAGAAATTGGGATCAACGGTTTCGTAATAGTGTCTACACAGCTAACATTCTGGACTGCTTTGTGATTGGATTATGTTCAAGTACTTGTTAAGTGGGATGGATTAATTGGTTCTCAGAAGGAAAATAGTGCTAAACTCATTCCTTGTGAGTTAACTGATTCTCTTATTTGAATTTGTTAAAGGTCTGAAGACCTGTTTCTTTCATGACCCATCTGTTAACTTAACTTAACTTAACGTCTTTATACTGGTTTAGAAGACGCTGTAAAGTCTGTATACAACCAGTTACGTTTACATCACCTTGCTCTAAAACCTATGCGCATCCAGTTTATTCTTAAGTGCATTAACTGTCCCTGCCTCCACTACCTCCCCTGGCAATGCATTCCAAGCAGACACCACTCTCTGACTAAAAAAATATTTCCTAATATCTAACCTAGACCTCTCTTTAGTCAGCTTGTAGCTATGCCCTCGTGTTACTGTAGGTGGCTGTATTTTAAAAAAACTTGTTATAGTCTAATTTATCGATTCCTCTGATCATCTTATAAACCACTATTAAGTCACCACGAATTCTTCTCTCTTCGAGACACTGTAGGCCGGTTTTTTCTGAGTCGTTCCTCATAACTGTAATTCTGGAATCCCACTATCATCTTTGTTAAGCAGTTGTCTTGCTTGCTGTTCTGATAGTGTAAAAACGAATGCTTCCAAATAGAAACCATCATTGCAGTAGCAAACAAAGTGCTTTCCCGTAGACGCCACGAAGGAGACCAAATGTAGTGGTGGTCGTAAACTGCGGTGCGAGTGAAAAGAAGGTAAAAGAGAACAAACCAGTGTCCAAAGATAGTTCTTGTCCACGTCTTTCGAATTGCATAGGTTGTTTCATGGAGGTTTACATTCCTTACGAATTAGGTCAACTTGCGCACCTATAGCATATCGTAATAGGTTATCAGCATGATCGTAACATCTGATTAGTTTTGATGGCCCTCCAACTCATGCGATAGCGCAAACTGTCCTCCACACGGGATAATTACCAACTTTTTGATTGATTAAGTTTCCTGCACTTATATCTTTAGAAACAGAAGCCTACACAGTCTATTATGAACAAAATAAAAACAAGCTTCTCTGGTGACCAGCAGAAGAAGTAGTTGCTAGTCATGACACATTATGATAATGATTGTTTAGAACAAAAATAATGATATCTAAAACAAATACAACTATTTGTGTTACCGCCGGTGTCCTGTACATACTATTTAAAGTAGACTGATCTTTAATAAATGTTTCAATCTTTCCGCCCCCACACATTCTACAACTGTAAACTCCATTGCTTCATTGAAAAGATATCCCATATATCATCGACTAGACGTCGCGCTTAATCTCCGAAGTTTCAATTCGACCAGCAATAGAATGTGTCGCGAAAATGTGACAGATGATTATCGGTGACAAAAAGAATTCATTAAGTCGACCTGGTGAAAAATAAAATATATCGGAAAACCTCATATTGTGTGAATACTAGAAAGGAACAAACCTCCCCTTCTTTGAATCATACAAGGGTGCAGCAAAATCTCCCATTATTTGAATCCAACAAGGGTACAGGCAAACCCACCACTCGTTGAACCCCAGGAGTGTGAATACATCAACCATCATTAACATAATTTGATTTTACAGAATCAATTCTACTAACACTTCATTCTTTTGGTTTCTACCGAGTTAACATACATACCTGCTTTCCACTGTGTAAACATTACGCCTTCTCTTCTAATAACAAGCTACTTAATCTATGTATTTAGTTCAATGTGAAGGCTCGTCCAGAACAATCCTCATCTGTCAGGATGAAGTGCTAGATAACAACTCTTTCACTAACTTCCATCATTTACTGTGGTGGGATGACCAGTTCATTCCTCGACTATAACTCAGGTACTCATTCGTTTGGTAGACACAAGTATGCAGAGGCCAGGAGAAAAACGAACTAAGTTTCATTGGCGGGAGAGATAATCTGCTCGATCTTCAGCTAACTGCGGTTGATAATTGTCATTAATTCTTCATTTGTTCAGAAATCTGTATAGTGAGCTTTGATGGTTTGAGTTCATCTGTTAATGTCACCGTTTACCCCAGTATACCTAGTTTGGTCTGGCCCGTTTGATATTGTCAGAAGTGGCACACCCTCTCAGCCAAACATTTCGCACATACAACCCGTAACACAAGTCATGCAGTCATTATTCCTCATATCACTTCCTCCCTCTCGATCTTTCTCTATCACTAACACACGCACACACACACACACACGTACGCACGCACGCACGCACGCACACACACACACGCACACACATTTATATATATATATATAACCACACATACACGAACATGTCGGCATGTAAACAAAAACGTGTGTGTGTGTGCGTATGCGTGCGTGCGCGCGCGCATGCATGCATTTGCGTGTGAATGTGCATGTCTGTATATTATTATTGAGGCATGTTTGTGTGTGTATGAGAGAGTTACCACTGCGTATATGACGAACCGTGAGTAGATATACTAGGAAACAACATGCACGCTCTATATCCTTCTAGCCCTCTGCGTTTACTTCATAATGTCACTGACTGAAAGTGCCTGCGGTCAGGCTTGCTTTAGATGTAATGTTGATCTTCTAATGTGTTCTGTCTATGGTGTTTTGTTCGTCTAAAATTATTTTGTACTGTAATTGTAATCTTGATGTTCTGATGTCAAGGTGTGATCTTTTTCGGCACCATTTTTGAATAACTGCTTCTGTTTCGCTCCTAACGTGACACTCTATCTGGTTATTTCGTGTCAAGTCTGGGGATTGAATGTGTTTGTTTTCTTTTCACATGATACACACAGTCTGAAGTAAATATGCATATATCCAGTCTGAAGTGTACTGTTGTTATACCTAGTCTGATTTGTAATGTTGATATGTCCAGTCTCCAGTTGTAATATTGATATGTCAAGTCTGAAACTACTATGAGTATGTTCAGTCTGAAATTAATATTGATATGTTCAGTCTAAAATGTAATATTTTTATGTCCAATCGTTGAAACGTTGAAATATCCAGTCTGAGTTGTAATATTGATATGTCTTTTATAAAGTGCAATGTTTATGTGCCCAGCCTGAGTTGTAATGTTGATTGATATGTGCAGTCTGACGTGTAATATATATATATATATATATATATATATATATATATATATATATATATATATATATATATATATATATATATATAAATGTCCAGCCTGAATTGTAATGTTGATATGTCTATTATAAAGTGCAATGTGTATATTCCCAGCCTGAGTTATAATGTTGAAATGTTCAATCTGATCTGTAATGTTGATTTATCTAGTATGATGTATAATGCTGATATGTACAGTCTGATTTATAACGTTGACCTATGTGTATGTTCAGGCTAAGAAGTAATATTGATATATGAAGCTCTTGTGTGACTTTGACATGTATAGTAAAATGCACAATGGCGATTTATTGAAATTCCCAGTCTATGGGTAAAATGTCTATCAATCGATGTGTTACGTCTGAAGTGTAATATTCATCTCCCAAAATACTGTGTTTGATGTTAAATAGGTTATCTGGACTTTGTCATGTATGCTCTCCCTGGCACGTTCTGGGAGAGTCAATTCAGTCTCGAGAGCGCTTGTATGGCTTCCAAAGGAGACATACTGGGGCGAGATGATAGAGAATCGATAACGTTTATGCTAAAAGAAAAAGTGCTATGAATCGTTATTATGCTGAATCTGAGCAAGGCCGCAAAAATAGTTTAGACGAGATTGGTCGAGAGAGTGGCCATCTGCAATCACTCACTCGTGTGTGTGTGTCAGTGACGCTGTGGCTTGGGTTGCACCTCTGTGTACTTAGTTGTTGCTTAGTCTATTTTTGGTTCTTCAACACGGGGTTATTTAAATCAAACTGCATGAAAGCTCTTAGCTTGGTGCTGTTTATATTGTTTAGTTGTGGTGATTACTTTCAAACATTTGATATTTTATTACAGTGCTGATTTATTGTGAATAATAATGCCATGTTTTCTGTTAAGATCTCCTTCTTGGTGAGGAAATACTGAAAAATAATTGTGGGAAAATAACACAAATAGTAAATGAAACCATCAAAAACACAGACAAAGCCTTTTTTTACAAGCTGTAGCGTGATGACATTGCTTTTGTTTTTCCGATTGATACCCATGTGTTGTATCTGTTCTCTCTGCTATATAGGCTGTTCTTTTATGTTGTCATCTATATTCTCATGTCTCACATATTTCTTATTCCATCTCTCAAACGTAATAATAAGATTGAGACAAATGTGTTTGCTATCTCATTCATTGTACATAATGTTCGATTCATCTTACACGTACATATATGTTTTCTTCCCATCAGGAACAAAACTCACTGTTTCATATACCTGTTCTTAATGATAATTACTTTTAGGTGCCATTTTCTTGAGCCCTAAACGATATGGAGTCGCATCTGCGTTTATATTAGAGCTATCTATTTGGTGTTCTGTGGAAATACGATGACTCCGTTCCTGCATTACAAATACTATTGCAGTACTGAATAATATAAAATATTGTTCAACATAATCGATTGTCTTTTGTTTTGATTCATTTCTGGCAAGGATATGCTGAAACAAGAAATCCCCCGCTACATTTGTTGGGGGCCATATACGAGTAACATAGGACAACACATATCTACCAGAAGGATGAATGCCTATGAAACACCGTGACGCTTCTGGCGAGGAGATGGCAACAGCTGTGCGTATCTAGTTTCCAGAGAAGTCATATTCTTTTCCTTGACGGAATGTAAGAATTTGTCCGACGTTGGCGGTTGTGTGTGGACCGGGATCGTGAATACGTAAACCTAAATGACATTCCAAGCTTTAAGAAAATATATAGCTCGTGTGTAAATTTTGCACATTAATGAAATTATCTACTCCAAGACAAAACTGTTCAAATCGCCCTGATATAAATCCATTGAGACATAAAGAGAGTGAGGGCGGTTCCCAAATATTATCGAGGATCGTCGCCATGTACCAGTGTCCAGTACGCATTAAGCACATAACAGTTTTGTAGGACATGTTTGGCAGTCTGTGCAGTTTGTCTAAGTGTACATTTGGGTAATAGGGTCCGTTTTAGTCTGTGTAAGTGGCCATTGGAGCCGCATAGCGCAGTGGTTAGCGCGCTGGCTTCGCATCTGAGTGGTCCTGGGTTCATTCTCCAGTTGAGGCGGTAATGTCTTTTTCAGACCGCAATGGCTCCCGGGTCGACCCAGCCTTAAATGGGTACCGGTTCAGTCCGTGAAGTAAAAGCGGAGAGGGAGAGAAGATGGCTGTTATGCTATGGGATACTTTACTTTACTTAAGTGGCCATTCAATCTGGTATGTTATGTGCTACTTGCTTTATTGGTCTAATGGTAGCACTAGGCTCGTGCAAACCTAGCACGTATAGACTAGCAGTAAACCAACTACTACTTGTGGCTGAAATACAAACGGATCATTATTTGGTCTGCATATGTTCTGTCTGATGAAGATATTTTTAAGTCGATATCATTTGTTGTAGCCTTATGTTCAAATAGCAGCCAGCAAGACTGTCCAGAAATGATCAATGTGCTTGTAAATCATTCTTATAAAAACCGTTTCTTTCCGTTATGGAGCAAGTGTCTTCAACAAATGCTCGACGAGTCCTCTACTCTTGTCGAGTTCTATCCCAGTTTTCTGTGTCATTTATCTTTGTCCTAGAAGAAAACATGTTAATCCACGATGCAGATCCTTTGCGCCTCTCTCAGCATCTCTTCATTAGACTTCTTGACTTGACTTGAGACTTCTTTTCTGTCGTGGATGGTGATTTGTATTTTTCTTTTTAGTTGACATATATTTCTACACATTTGGAATCATCATATTTCTTGAATGTATTGTGCTTTAACGATCCTAAAGGAGGACTTTATGTCTAACCCATCTTAGTCGCTTGGAGGTCCAGTTAGTCAAGGCCAATGTTGGGAGATTAAAATAAACATATCCAGCGAAGGATTTGTGTATATTTATTCTCTATAATATGTGATTTGATCTTTCGCTTGCCATGAAGTATGTGCCAGAGTAAAATGACATCCGTGTGTGGTTGTTGGTATACTGGTGTTAGCATATTCCGCTGTGGGTAGTATTCAATTCTACGCATGCGTACCAGAGTGTTTGCACCTGAATTTTTGAAATGTATCTTATTTATTTTTGTGAGTTTGAAAATAAGTTTAGCAGCCCTGCGAGAAGTAAGCAAACAACCTGCCCTTTTGAGATGCTGTGTTGCTTCTAGACCTCACGTTTCAATGATCGATTGCTACTCCCACAACAGTCTCTCTCTCTCTCTCTCTCTCTCTCTCATGCTCTCTCTTCTTCACGGTCCTTCCCCTCTCTCTCTCTCTCTCTCATGCTCTCTCTCCTTCACGGTCCTTCCTCTCTCTCTCTCTCTCTCTCATGCTCTCTCTCCTTCACGGTCCTGCCCCTCTCTCTATCTCTCTCTCTCTCTCTCTGTCAACAAGTAAGAATAATAGTAAGCCCAGTTTAACAAGTTGTAAAAGCAAATACTCGTCATATGGAAAGAACGAAGATCCAGAAAAGATGAAACATTTAGTCGTTGTGAGTTTGTTTCAAGGTTAATTACTAACATATTTTACATACAGAATAATATAAATTGATAACAAATGGGTAATTGCGTCTCATTCAACACCCGAAACAGAGTTCCCTGGGTTCCCATCGTACGTATTTCACAGCTTATGACTAACCGGAAATTCCAATTCGGGTTAAGAGGAGAAGAGGTCGATATAATTTTATTTTAAATACATTAGCGTTAGTGTTAGCGTTAGGGTTAAATAACATGGTTATTATTATTATTAGGGACAATGCTAAGCTGCTGTAGAAACTGGATACTACTCTCCTTGTCATGGAGCAACGTTCACAGATTGAAGAAATTCATTACTAACACGGCAGAAATAAGCATTAGCAGAAGAGCTAGCAGAAGTTCGTGTTTATTCTCACAGAATGTTTAACACCACCAACGAGTAAAAAGATTACTATTTTATGACGTTAGTGCTAAAAATATATATTTCTTTTGTTTGGGGTGAATTCAGACGCAAGTACCAACAAATGTGTTGTGTTATGTTAATTAACACAAAATCGGCATCACTGTATTTCTTTGAGATCCATAGGTGCTCTGTATATATCGGAAAACAACGGCCGATATAAATGTTAGTTCACGTAACTGGGTGGATGTACATACTCATGTTCCCTCCTCTCAGACAACCCTCTCAGTTCGATCGAGTTGGTGTGAAACTTCTGCAATCCGTGAATCACCAAATTATCTTTTGCTGCTTTATTTTAGGCGGTCATTGTCGTCTTGGGCGAGGTTCTCACTAAATCTCGCAATGCCCGACGTCTTTCATGTCACGTGCTTGTAAGCTGCCGGGGAATCACGCAAATTAAAAACACCGGCCATGGTCAACACATGATCCCGGTCCGTCTGGAACTTCAAAATACCCGATCTGTCCGTCCATAACTTATTTGGCTGACAGGATGACAAGTACTGTTAGTCTGTTCAACTGACAGTAGGAATGACAGTCTACTTATAATCTGACACTGTAGAAATACAATCCTATTAGTAGTTCAGCAATCAATGTTAATACACTCCTTGTAATAAGCCTACCGTCAGTTGTAATACAAACCTAGTAATAGGCCGACCGTCAGTTGTAATACAAACCTAGTAGTAGGCCGACAGTCAGTTGTAATACTTATTCTTCTTCTTCGTACGCTGTCAGACGTCAATTTGAATTTGTTCGAAGAAAGCAGCTGTCATCCTGAGGCTGTCGACATTGCCATAGAGCTTGTCTAGTGTTGCCACTGGTGATGGCCACATGTGCTTTCTCTGGTCCTCGTATGTCCGGCAATTTTGCAGCAAATGTTCAGCGGTCATGTTTCCTGTACCACAGGTGCATTCGTCAGTGCCACCTATCTTCAGTTTATTAGTTATAATACAAACCTATAAGTAGGCCGACCGTCAGTTATAATACAAACCTGGTAGTAGGTCGAATGACAGTTGTATTACAAATCTAGTAGAAGGTCGACTGACAGTTGTAATACAAATCTAATAGTAGGTCGACTGACAGTTGTAATACAATCCTAGCGTCAGTTGTAATACAATCCTAATAGTTAGCCGACCGTCAGTTGTAATCGATGTAAGCCTGTATTATATTGCCATACTATCATAGAAATGGTACGAATTAGTAGACGAAAATAGCTTCTTCTTCTTCCGTTGACAAGGACAATTAATTGTTCACTGAGTCATACCTCCTTGAAACGGCATGCATCTTGTTCCTATCGTTTTTATTCAAAGCAATTAGGCTACTCAACACTTATATGGATTGATTTGTGGGAATATTTGGGTGTAAGAAGGATGAGCTGAACAGTCTTCCACCCTACAGACCTTACTGGAAGTTTAGACCGCTTCACACATGTGCGTGTCATCCTTGGACGAGGTCTACACTATTGTCCACCGCACTTAGTTACAAGTTTAGATCTAATACAATAAAGTATCCAACACTTGATCCACGACAGCAGTGACTGCTTCAGAACTAGCCATTTTTTTTGTGCACGAAATAGGCCTAGTACACCGCGATACCATAACACAACCACGATGGCTTTAAAATAACAAAATACCTACACAAAAATATATTAAGTAATGATAAATCCAAACGGTGTTACTAGAGATTACACAATTTATTAGCCTGAGCTCTGTGCGTGGAAAACTTGATTTTCTGTAAATTAATCAATAGTAGATTTTGTGTTGCCTGAATGCCGCCTTTTAGCACAATCCCTTCGCAATCTGTGCTAATCGTTATTTCCACTGGAGTTGTTGAAAGCTAACACCCATGTTCGCGCTGCCTTACAACGCTGCCAACCTTTTACTTGCGCCATCTCTGTTTCTTCCGGAATTTCAAGTTTTAATGGATAATCTTAGCTATTTCAATCGATCCCTCTCCCTTTTTTCGAAAATGCTATTGATTTACAGATTATCTTTGTCTCGTCTCTCTCTCTTTCTCTCTCTCTCTTTCTCTTTCTTTCTCTCTCTTTCTCTATCTCTCTCTCTCTCTCTCTCTCTCTCTCACTCTCTCTCTCTCCTCTGTATTCAAGCTACATATGTTTGTGCCATTGTAGTTAAAAGTAGTTAATCGACTCAACATAACATCGCAATAGAATGAAAAGGAGCTTTTGTTATTATTACAACTCTTGGTATCCAACAAGAAATGACCACTATGGACGATGTCCAACGCCATTGAGATATGAACGAGGGCACCTACCAAGAGAGAGATGTGAGTACGCATATTCCTACTTGCATGTGCCTGCAATTATATGAATGAAAACAAGGAGACCTAACAGCGGGGTACCTTCGTAAACAACGTAGCAACGTAGATCTATATTCCATAGTTGTGAAAGGACATGAGAAAGGCTAGTCTAATCATAAAATCCTTTACTAAGTGCCTAGTTGGCTAAATCACCTCACTCGTGGCTTTCTTTAAACGAAGCACATTCGTTACCTGGATGGTAAAATGACATGAACCAAACAATAAGGAAAGGCGGAAAAAAGCCAGTTGCCGAATCGGTACAATGTAAAGACTAGCACGCAACACAATCCTTCAAAGACTATACACATGAAGAGTCAGACCAGTACTTGAGTATGGCATCGCGGATTGGACCCCTGCAACAAGAACTAACTTTGATAAGATACGTAGATTTCAGAACCAAACCACACACATCACCACTGAAAACATGATGTCCATACCAAAAGACAATAAAAGTAATAAAGCCAGTATAAAGACGTTCAGTTAAGTTAATGACTGTCACCTAGTCCATAAAGGATAGACGGGACTTAAAAATAATGCAGTAGACATAGAAAAACAAGTGACTCGTGAACCAACCAATGCATTAACGAATTAATAACCAAGTGAAGTAAAACTTAAGAGGAGTAACTAATCGATAAAAAAAAAGAAACTGGCACTCAATGACCTAGTGCTACCCCAATCAAAACTAAGGCGCATACATACAACTAGCACTGCCCTACCCAAGCACGCACATTTATATAGCTGAATAAACAAAATAGAAGTGCTGACAGACTTAAAGAGACGAGGTATTACATAAAGGAACATAAACTCTAATTCTCCATCAGAAAGTTGGACACATGCCTGTATAGATGCCTCTGCTACAAATGCTTCAGCCAGAAATGGCAGACTGGACAGAGGACAAGGAGTAGTGATCATTCAACATGCAGTGGTAAAGGTAGCCATGTCCATAGCCACAGATAAGTTCTCAAGTAACTTCAGAGAAGATATAGAAGCACTTAAGACAATAGCGGAATGGGCCCTACAACACAAATACCTTATACATTGAAAAATCGTAATACTAACTGATGCACAGTCAGCCACAACTGCACACAAAATCCACAAGAACGCGGAACTGAATGCAACGAGGACAGCCTCGGGGAAAAAAGTCTCACGGATTCCAGAAAGTAATTCAGTAGACAACAGCACAATGCACATCAAAGACAACAATGTGGCCGACAGTCTAGCCAAAGAGGGAGCGAAACTGACACAAGGACAATACCTGTTCAACTACGAAGAAATAAAAGAGATAATAAAAGGGCAATACAATTTGAAGTGACAGAAAGAATACCAAAATATCAAGAAGATAATGGATAATACCAGCTGTAACGAACAGAAGAAGTTAAGATTCTTCTACGAACGGACCCCAACTGAGGGAGATATCACCAGAACACTAAAGTTTAAATAGGTACCTCCAGTACACTAACTTAAAATAGGTACCACCACTATAATAAATATAAGATAGTTACCTCAGCACCATACACTTAAGATAAGCACCTCCAGCATCCTAAACTTAAGATAAGTATCTCCAGTAAACTAAATTTAAGATAGGTACCATTAGTACACTAAACTTAAGTTAGGTACCTCTAGCCTAAGTTATTGCAGTCTGGCAAATTTGAAAGCAGCACATGCACTTCAAGACCGCTCTGTCACGAAGTTCTTAGGAAGAGGATTTGACCCACGCCTGCTTTTCTCAAGGAGAAATTGTAATGCTGTATTCAGACCCAGAAAAATACAGTATAATTTATTGAAGAATCCACAGTCGCAGTTTAAATGAGCAGTGATCACAGAAAAATAATAATGAAAAAATAATAAGAACAAGGAGAAGCAGAAGAAGAAAAAGAAGTAAAAGTCGTTGTCTGGATGTCAGAAGCTCGATTCCAAGTGGACTATTTTCACTAACTTTTTCATGTTTTTTTCTGTTCTGCTCCTAATTATACATTTCACTGCACTTCGGAAACACCGACAGATGCCCAATCTCGCACAGGAAATGGCGATACTCATGGTTCATGTAGTTGATTTTTTGCATATACTCGTGCTCTTTCCTGTCATGTGACTGACTGCGCTCGAACCTCGTACCATTTGAAAGATCTGCAGCCTAAAAATTGCTGATTCAACTATTACCTTATGTCATCCAACTTTCGGTAATTATGAAAACTGAAGGTATCAGGAAGATGTGCGACACTATCAACCAATCAAAATCCAGTCGCTTCTCTCGGTGCATAGGCCACTGATAACACTTTAACCATTATTCGTCGTATTATCTGTTAACGAAGGACTGGAGCCTTTTTTGAATGGCCTTTGTAGTTTTTCATGTCTCCGTTCTATACAGCAGCACCGACATGACACTGGCCTTGAATATTTTACCCTTAGTGTGAATCATGATTCCGCAAGACACTGTACACCAGTTATGAAAAAGAGTGGATCAAACTATAAAGTGTAAAAATTGCATATATTCCAAAACATAGAAAAACTTGAACAAATCATACCAAAAAAACACACAAAAACATATAAAGAGACACACATACATAGACTTGGAGGAAATTAACTCACACATAAATATACGTAACACACAGATACGGAACGGAAATGAATGAATAAACAATTATAATAAGAAAAAGGTATGAAAACAGAAATGGGAGGAAAAGAGAGTGAAATGAGAAAGGAAACCTACGCAAACGTAAAGATTCATCCCGTGAGACATCCCACAAGGAAAATTGAAGGATTCTCAAACTCAAACAGTGAGGTTCATGTAGGCCATTAGCTTCTTAGTAGACGATGGGGAAGAGGCCATGGAGGCAGATAGAGACAGTGATGTCAATAAAGTCTACTGATGAAAGAGAGATACCAGAAGCCAAGCGTATTGATTGATGGAAATCATTGAGAAAGTCAATAATATTAGAGCGGTCAGTCTCAGACATCGATGTAACGCTAGAACATAACGGAAGGGAGCGCTCATACTGAGATTAAAATAATATGTTATACCATACACGTACTGACACACACAGATGTTATCTATGGAACTCTTCTCATCCTCAATCTTACCGTCAATAACGCTCATTTTCTTAGCTACTACGCCTTCGTCACCTATTCCAGGAAGACGAAGATTTTCTCTATATTTAGCCTACGAGATTCTCGACTTTTTCCGTAAGCGTCTCTACGCTGCAGTTATTTTTACCTCCACACATACGCCTGCCATTCCTATCTCTCGTACCAACGCCCTCACCACTTCACACCGTCTTCCATATGACCGGGTCAAACTGGTTCTTATTGTCCATCCTCACACCCCCTTCGTCCAGGAGATCCTGTTCGCGACCTCTTAGCCTTATTGCTTATCCTCATCACGGGTGGTATTTCCTGATGCTCCTTTGGTGGCAGGATTGAACTGTTTGTGACCTGGTGATCAAAAGCCGACTCAAAACTCACATAATGGACCACCACGGTGTTACCAAAACAAGCTGTTTATGTAACGTGTCCCTTTGTTATTCAGACATGTTCAATGTCCATCTAGAAGTCAGTTTCTGAGATAAGAGGGGTTCATATTCAAGTCGCGAAAACATATTTGCTCTATTATTTGCAACCTTTGCAACATTAAATTCATCGGTGAGATTGGCTTTGTACTGTATTCAAAATTCAGTAAACACTCAATGGCATTTCCATAATCTCTGTCCATCCTGCCGCCAGCAACATCAACAGTCCCTGGACACCACGGAAAAGGTTGCCAACAGTCAATGGTATCGTATCGTTCTCTTCCAGCAGTGGAAAAGCGGTTTGAGAATCGTTTGATTTTCCTTATGATTGGAATACATTTGTGCAAGCGGTCCATATCTTTCTTCTTATTTCTTTGCACATTATCTTTCTTTATGAATCTAGTTCTTATCAATATTGTTTATTAATATCCGTACTATTGTGTATGTTTGTGTGTGTGTGTGTGTGTGTGTGCGCGCGCGCGCGCGTGAGTGAGTGTGTGTGGGTGGGTGGGTTGGGGGGTTGGGGTGGGGATTGGGTCGGTGGGTTCGGTTGGTCGGTGGGTGCGGTTGGTGGGTCGGTCGGTCGGTCAGTCGGTCTTGGGTATGGGGGCGCGCCTGCCTGCGAGCGAGGGAGTGAGCGTGCGTGCGATTTGGAGTGTGTGTGTGTGTATATGTATGTGTGTATGTATGTATGTGTGTATGCATGTGTGTGTATGTATTTGTGTGTGTATGTGTGTGTGCATGGGGGTGGGTGGATGCGTGAATGCATGCGTGTGTGTGTGTGTGCGTGTTTAGGTAGGTGCGTACGTATGTTTGTATGTAAGTCTCATCTTCTTTATCCGATGAGCTGAAAAGATCAGGTGCTCACTTCCTTTTTAGTTGTGGCAGAGGACTTGGTCTCCATATACAGCTGGATAGACTGTACCTATTATATAAATGACACACTATCCATATAATCAGGCTAATACGTGTAATTGTAGCTACTGCCTTGGCTCACAGCAAAGAAAAAATAACCTGTATTTGGAAAATTCAAACCTCCATAATGAATAGTGAAAATTGATAATGGGGTAATCAGATCACCAACAATTAATCGATTTGCTAATAATGATTGTTCTAACATGCAGTCAGTGACCATTGACTGGTGCAGCTGACATGGGTAAATGATAAGAAGGAACTGTTTACTGTGGTTGATATTTTAATCAACCCATCCTTTGGCCCTTATAACACATTGGTACCCCTAGAGCTGTTGTTTTCAAGCTTTACTTGATCGTTGAAGCCAGTAAGGCCACTGGACGTTGTAGTAGATGGAAGATAAAAGCAGACCCAAGATTTAGAATCATTTCTCTAAAGGATTACCCATTTGGGTTTTTACTTTAAAGTGGCATCCATATATTGTTATTTTGTGTTACGGCAACAGAGTCGAACGAACAATGTGTTGGTTGCAATATGCTGGTCAGTAACTATACAGAGAAAATGATTATATTCAAATAGCTATACACAAACGTATAACTCTGCGTATATATTCTTTTTTGTCATTAGGATCGTTCCAGAATCAAACGGTACGATTTTTTAACAACGATTTCTAGAACATTCAGATTTTCTGTTTATGGTTGTACTTTCGCTTCTGATTGCTATAATAGATAATTAGAACACTTATTTTATGTGCTTTGTATATGAAGGCAGTCATACATACAAGCAAACAAACAGACAACAGAAACCGGAAAACAGATGTTCAATCAGACAGACAAATTGTCAAATAGAAAGACATTCATACATACCATCAGACAACACAAATTGCACGAACGAGATATCTAGTCAGACAGACACGTAGTCAAATAGACAGGCATACATACATACATACAGGCAAGCAGACAGATAGTCAGACTGGCTTACAATCCAACATATAGACAGGCTTGTCTGACATACATGCAACAAAATTGGTTAGTCAGACATTCGTTTAGATAGATAAACAAACCGACAAAAATAATATCAGTCAGATTGACAGAAAGTTACACAGACAGTAGTGAGAAAAACAGTCAGACTGACATATATGCAAATACACATGCAGACAGACAAGAAATATAATAAATTGCTCGATAGATAGACAGACAGTAAAATATACGCACTTTGATAAATAAATGACATTTGACATTCTACAAATATGTCAGTTACCTTTGGCGAGACCTGAACTGAAGTGAGTTCGAGCTCGATAGTGACCTCACTCAGAGATAGTTAGTTCGGCCCGTTATCGGAGCCACTGGATTGTTTCCATCAGATCAATGCATTTTTGTTAAGTAAACAAACCGTGCTGGTCCCATGTAAACCGCAGTACACAGTCACGTTGTGTCATTTAACCCATTCCAGTTACACCACAGCTTGGTGACTGCACGTTAGAACACACGCATTTTTTATCTGGCTGATCAATTTTGGTGAGTATATTTTCGTTTAGCTTAGTTTATAAAATGCTCTTTAACATATATTCTGAAATTATAATTGGAAATTTCGTTCGAAGTGGCAATAAGGATGTCAAATGAATGGAAGGAAATATAATGCCATCAAATTTGTTGATGTGGAAAGATCAGTATCATCGTTGCAAATGCTGCTTGAAAAAAATTAAGAGCCAAAGAGTTCGGCATAGAAACACACATTGACGACAAAGAAGAATATGGTAACAAGAAAACAAAATAGAACAATATTATCAATGGAGAAAAAATTAGAAGTTTACACATATAGGGCAACGCATCATAGAAAATGTCAGAAAAGAGACAGATTGCATTGACAATTATGGCCTTTATAGAAAAACTTGAATTGCTAGCCTCAAAGAAGAGCAGGATAGAACTGATGACAATAATAATAATCATAATCATTGTCATCTTCTATCCACACATGTCGTTAGTCTTCGTGGGAAGGTGTATTATTGTCATATGCCAGCTTTGTTGCGGATGTTGCTGTTATTCCGTGTTTCTCCAGTGTCTCACCCACACACCTGTACATCTTTCTCTTGGTCTTTCTCTTGTTCATCAATCCTGATGTTTGCTGTTGTAGATTCGAGCAGCTGATAACTGTGGTTGCATTTTTGCAAAGTGTCGAAACAGTTTTATTCTATGCCTTTCCATGTATTCCATGCACGGTGTAGAACTCATCTTATGTCTGCTTATTTCGTTTCGTACTCTGTCCAGTCTTATGACCCCGACACCCTTTCTCAAACCCCTCATTTCGCATGACATGATTTTTCTTTCATATGCATTGGCGAGAGTTCATGTCTGACACTAGCAGCAGACAGTTGGTATAAAAATACCATATATCAGCTGCTTCTTTGTCTTCATTGCAATGTGTTTGTGTCATAATAATAGTGAGAGCCAATAGGAAACCGCATCTGCTTTCTGTGTTCTTGATTCCATCTCTCATGCTTGCCTTTCATTTTGTATAAACACGCTGCACCCGTATTTGGATTCTAGTACCTGTTTCTGTAGCTTGAAGGCTGTAATTCCCCCCCCCCCCCCCCCACATTTCTCTTTTCATGAACCCCACAATGATCCTTCTACGTTGATTGTTGATCTGCAGCAATGATTGAAATATGATAAATCAGTTATCACTTATCCAAATTTAATTGGGTTATTTGTGTCGATCTACTATTGAATTGTTTTCGTGACTATTGAATTGAGGTAATGCTAACTAGATGGCTTAACCAGTCTGTGTGCTAAATGCTAACTAGATGGCTTAACCAGTCTGTGTGCTAAATGCTATCTAGATGGCTTAACCAGTCTGTGTGCTAAATGCTAACTAGATGGCTTAACCAGTCTGTGTGCTAAATGCTAACTAGATGGCTTAACCAGTCTGTGTGCTAAATAATAACTAGATGGCTTAACCAGTTTGTGTGCTAAATGCTAACTAGATGGCTTAACCAGTCTGTGTGCTAAATGCTAACTAGATGGCTTAACCAGTCTGTGTGCTAAATGCTAACTAGATGGCTTAACCAGTCTGTGTGCTAAATGCTAACTAGATGGCTTAACCAGTCTGTGTGCTAAATACCGTTGTCTATGAACTAGCTTCCTTTCTTTCTATTTTTAATAAACACGAAGACCAACTTGGTAACCAGCGAAAATGTGACCAACAACTAAATGAATTGTTATATACAAATAAATCAAGGGAATTTTGCGTCCTTCATAATTAAATGGGAGCCTCATAGTGCAGTGGTTAGCAAGGTGGTTTCGAATCCGAGTGGTCCTGTGTTCATTCCCCAGTTGAGGCGGAAATGTTTTTTTCAGACCGCAACGGATCCAGGGTCGACCCAGCCTTAATTAGGTACCGGTTCAGTCCGAGAAGTAAAAGCGGCGAGGAAGAGAAGATGACTACCGCCCTCATATAGCCGAGCCTTTGAAATGTGAGATCGCTAACACCTCATACCCATACGGCAGTAATACTACGGGTTACTTTACTTTACATACTTATATAAAACAATGTAGTGGATAACAATATAGTCTGATTATCATTCAGTGTTAAATTAGACAAATAACAGATGTGTAACGTCCTAATATGGTTTCTGTCAATGACTGGAAAAGGAAAAAACAGCCGAAATGAAAACAGCGAACTTTTATAAAACGAAAATCAGTGTTACAGAAATATCAAACGTTGATACGTATTTTATTCAGAATATTTTATTTAGAATTTCATTTGTGTTTAATGTGTATTTTCGTGTAATTGCTCCTTTCTCTTTTTTCGTTTGTCTACTTTGTTTTCATTCATTTAAATCCTCGACATCGAGATGCTGAAGTCGGATGCACTGAGCCGACATGCGCAAAATAAAAACCACAGTGACCGCACACCGTCTTGGGGAATAGAGTTTAAATCCTTACTCTTTTTTCGTTTAACTCATTCAATTTTTTCGTTTGCATTCTTTTCGCATATCCTGTCCTTGAAACGTGTTTATGTATGTACACACCTTGGAAACATCTGATATTATTCTTATGTGAGAATATATAAACCTTGCTTGTATTCCATCCGCCATTGTGATTAAGTATAAGAACAGTCCTTCGTGATATAAAGCGGATATTGGCGAAACAAACAACTAGAGAACATGAAATTCCAAAATAGGGACACATCATGACAACAACAATATATGTAATATAATATGGTGTCTACACGATAGAAAGTCTTGCCACAGTTCTTTTGTTTTGCGTTCGCCTTATTTCTCTATTCCTCAAAGCGATGTGCATTGCACTATGTTTTTATTTTGCGACTGTCGACCCAGTGAATTCTACTTCGGAATACAATTTATATAAGGGTCTGTTTCTTCCTGCATTTTCAAAGGGTTTGCTTTCCCGGGGTAACGGCTGATGTTGTAATTCGGGAACGAACCCAGCATCTTCGGATTGTGAGCCGTGTCACTGAACCACTAGCCCACGCCGTCGCCAATTGTGACAGTAAAGATACAACTAAAACATCACATGTCTTTTTGTATTTGATCAAATTATCGGTTCCACACAGCCGATGCAGATGATAAATAGCTTTTGCTACTTTATTTTTATATCTATAAATCAAGGTAATGTTCTACATTACGTATCTCACTGATGCAATACATCTCTTGTATTCTGTGATGTTTGTTTGTCACTGATTCTCACACAAAATGTTTCCTCTTACTTGGCCCTCTTGTGTACATATTGCATTCAGTGCTAGAAAGCTGATGTAGGCCACGCGCGATCCACGGCTTACCATTTCAGGACGACCTGGAATAGGACACTTGAATTGATCGATCCGAGTCGTGACTGGGTGATAACCTGTTCATAGGTCCAACAAGTCACCAGATTCTGTCGGCAGCTTATGCACAGGAAATGCAATTTTTGCTTGAATTTCGTTGCGTGCCGGCGGTCAAACGACGATTCATAGACACTTGTTTTCTAGAACTGGATTGTGGGAAAAAATCTACGTGTTCCTTCTATGTATTTTACATGAAAGATGCATCATCTCGGCGGCCATATTGCTTGATGTAACTACAGTGATTGTGTTTAATAGATCTACGTCTGGGTGATATAGTGGTCAGAGCGCTTGCTTCTCACAGCAAAGGTACTTTTTCGATCTACAGTAGCAACGTGAACATGTCTACTTCTTTATACATTTGTAATTAACATACTGTGAGTGAAGGCAATTAGTAAGGGACTGGTCGCATAACCTGGTCAATATAATTGACACCTTGTACAGTGGCGTGTCTTATACTTCTCTAATCAGTGCCTACTATATGTCCCGAAACGTGTCACAAATTTATATGTCTACATTTTTAAAAAACAAATATGTGACGATACAAAAGCCACACATATTTGGTGATATATTACAACAGTATGACAAATCTCACATGATTTGATAAATAACAGCTAGAGACTATTGTGGTGAGATATATCGAAAAAACCGCAAACAAAGCGATTTACTTCACACTAGGCACATATATGTGTGTATATATAGTGCTAAATTGATATAAATAAATCTCGAATCTCTAGTAAAAGATAACGGTAGAGAGTAACTACTGTGTGTCATTGTAGAAAGAACGTGAAAGTTGCATGAATTGTCAGGGCATTGAACGAATTGGGAGAAGTGAACAGTTTGATTTTACAGATCAGTGATATGAACCTTGATTTATTGCGTGTGTAGGTCGTAAGACTAACTGATGTCGGTGAACTGGGAGACGTGAACAGTTTAACCTCAGAGATCAGTGATATGAACCTTGATTTATTGCGCCTGTCTGTAGGTGGAAAAACTAACTGATATCGGTGAATTGGGAGAAGTGAACAGTGATCTCAGAGACCAGTGACATGAACCTTGATTTATTGCGCCTGTCTGTAGGTGGAAAAACTAACTGATGTCGGTGAATTGGGAGAAGTGAACCGTAATCTCAAAGATCAGTGATATGAACCTTAATTTATTACCTTGATTTATCTGACGCTGGCAAGACTGATGGCTGTTACGTACAGAGAAAGCAGTAAATATTTATATATTCAGAAAAGTGTAGATCATCAATCAGGATTTATAATATTGATTTCTAAAAACTTCACGAAAGATATGTATTTAATTATTGAACACATAACGATCGAAGGATGTCGCTGGAGATGAAAGCTTAAACCATTCTAGATTGCCGTTTTACAAACGGATGCACCCATTTTTTAAATTTTATTTGCGTTGGCCTTATTTCTCTAATCCCCAAGGCAGTGTGCGTTGCACTGTGATTTTATTTTGTGCCTGTCGACCCAATGCATCCGACTTCAGCCTTCAATTTATGTAAGGGTCTGCTTTTTCCTGCATTTTCTAAAGTTTGCTTCCCCAGGGTAATGACGGTGCTGTGATGAAAATCGAACCCAGCACCTTCGATTGTGAGCCGTGTCACTTAAACCACTAGTACACGCCGTCCCCCATTGCATCCAATGAAGAGCACAGCGATGAAGAATTGGAAAAATATTAATAGAACTTACACAGAAAAATAACACATTTATGATGTCATGAGAGTAATAAGAGAGTAATAAGAAAAGAAAAACACTAGAATATAGTGGGGCAATTTGGACTGGGAAAATAAAACAACAGAAGAGTTAGGCTGATATTTTTTTGTGCATGAACCTCTTAATTTTATATACACATAAGCTCACAAAAAAAAGAATATGCAACTGGAAAAACCCAGGCGATATAGTCATAACTTTTATTGATTTTATTTTGAAAAAAAGAAGAAGAAAGATCGATTTCAAAAGTATGTCACAATAATTTAGCCTGGTGCAGTCATCAAATTCGATCACAGTTCTGTTGGACATGAAATAAAAATCAGACTAAAAAATGTAGAAAGGAGATATACAAAGACTCCAAAAATAGATACATTAGGATTAAAGCAGCGAAGCTTATAACAGAAATATCTTGTGGAAATAGTAAATAAATACGATAAACTGCTGTCAAAAAGCGTGCAAAAATAAGAAGAGAAAAGCCCATACGATAATACAAGAACCGCGAGGGACTGTCGGAAGATAAGTAGACAAGTGACAAGTGACAAGTGACAAGTGACAAGTGACAAATAGAAATGTACCAACATAAAGCAGTGTACGAACAGTCAAGTATTGATGACATCTTCATCAAAAGGAAATAACGTAAAAATGCACACATAAAAAATCACTCCGTAATTTAGGGTATCATGCAACGCGATACGTACTATGAGCTGACATGCAAACTAATAGTGGATACAATAACAATGTGAAGAAACAGAAGACATGAGAAAGAAGCACATCACCTAAGCTATTTATGCATGAATAAAACTTGTAAATAACAACAAGGGTCGTTCAAGTAAGAGCATGCATTAAGAGCAAGAATACAGACATCTGGCTCGATGAGAAAGACATATCAAACAGATGGGCGGAATATATAAATGAATTCTACGAAGGCAACAAAGATGACAAACCATCAATATTTAATAATGACGGTCCAAGCATTCTCTGGTAAGATGTACAGAAAGCTATTTTAAAATATGAGCAAGGGGAGAGCAACATGCATTGACAAGATAAATATTAAATTTAAAAGAGACACCAGAGCAGGGTCTAGTATTACGCAAAATATGTTTATGTTAAATGATATTTGTCCAAGAAAACACCACTCCTAGCGCTCCTAGCGCTCCTCCAAAACCCCACCAGCTCCTCCAATCACTCGCTCTCTCTCTCCACGCACATTCCCTCCCTCATTCCTTCCCTAGGTCTTCAAAATGAACACGAATATGCAAATTTCTCTTAAAATATAAATAATACCATTGTCAATGTCAAGAACTCATTATAGACTTAAAAAGTGACGCATAATATTATTAGCATAAAACACACGCACACACGCACGCACGCACGCAAGCACGCACACACACATACACTCATACAACATTGGTTCAATGGATTAACAAGCTGAGACATTTCATTTCAAATATCTACATTTCGTGTTTGGGGAAAATGAAACTTTTTAATGTAGGATAAAACAACATCCACATAAGCAATTTTTGATGTCAGAGCAACTGGGATGCTCTCTTCAGGGTGCAACCGATTTCTGTACTTTGTTTTTACGTTTAAAAGTTTAGAATATCACTGTATATAAAGGTAGGTTGGGGGTGAGCAACAAATTGTTTGCATCTGCATGAGCAATTGTAAACGCCTTTGCAGTTTTTGATATCCGAAAAGACTTGTCTTGCTCTGAAATTCCTTGCGTGCTTCGCTGTTGGAGAGAGATTCAAGAAGCGCATCTCGTCTATCGTCCAAACTCTTTATTCACAAGAGAAAGTTGACCGTTGAAAGGATTTACAACCCAACGTGAATCATGGCATGTAATCCAATAAGAAAATTGTGTTCTGCCTTTTGTCAGATGCTTGATTCTGACTCCGCGATGTCACAAAGACTGAAATCGTCACAATATATCAAAAATTCTGCTAGGTTTGGACAAGTGTATATGTTGTTTTGTTTCATTTCTGACAAAACAGATCCGAATCGATACAGGCCTATCAGCCTACTGAGCTGTGTTGGCAAACTGATGGAACGTATGATAAATACCAGACTGATGTGGCATCTGGAAGAAAAACGAATACTAATTCCACAGCAAGCCGGCTTTAGACAGCACAGATCCACTGAGGACCAGGTCATCCTCATAGACCGGGAAATAGAAGATTCCTACCAGGCACAGAAACACACAGTAGCGGTTTGGGTGGACCTGGAGAAGGCATTTGACAAAGTCTAGAAAGACGGACTTAGAGACAAGCTAAGGAGAAGTGATGTTTGTGGGAGAATGTACAAGTGGATCAACCACTACCTCAAACAAAGAACGGCCAGAGTCCAAGTACCAGGGCAGATGAGCAAAAAGGTGACATTCGAGCAGGGAGTACCCCAAGGAAGAGTACTGTCACCTACACTCTTCCTGGTGTATATAAACGATATTACAGAGAATATACCAAGCAGAGTCCATAGCTCAATGTTTGCAGACGATCTGGCTATGTGGACCTCTGAAAATAATCTCACCATAGCAAGAAATCTGATGCAGCAGGCCCCAACATCGCTGGAAGAGTGAGCGAACTCATGGCTGGTCAAAACAAACGAGGAGAAAACCACATGCACAATATTCTCGCTTTCAATCAAACCACAAAACACCAAATCAAGCCTAAATGGCAAATTCCTGCAGCCAAACGACAACCCAAACTATCTGGGAGTCACATTTGATCGGCGCATATAATGGAAAAGTCAGCTCGAGAGAAACCGAATAAGAGCCAGAGAAAGAATGGCAATCATGAGGAAACTTGCTGGCACAAGCTGAGGAGCAGACGAAAGCATACTAAAGAAACTGTACACTGGAAGAGTGAGACCAGTTCTCGAGTATGGCATTGCGGCATGGACAACAGCAGCAAAGGCGAACTTCGATAAAGTTAGCAAACTTCAAAACCAAGCCATGAGAGTTATAACAGGAGGCATGAAGTCAACGCCAATTGTAGAACTTGAAAAGATTACAAAACTGCAATCCATGACCGATAGAAGAGACTGTAGAGCCCAGCTGCAGTCAGAGAAACTCCGAAGACTGACTGACCATCCAATGCACCAGAGACTAAACAATTTGGGAAATGGGAAACTAAAGCGGAGAAACTTTGCAGAAATAGCCAAAGCTAAGATACACGAAGATCCCATAAACGCACTAACAACACCAAAGCCCATCACTACTGTACGAAAACCTACCTGGAGGCAGGATATATTTCCAGAGGTGGTAAAAAATATACCAGGTATTGGAAACAAAAACTGCCAGACCGAAAAAGAAAGGAGAGATACTACCATAAGCTTTATATCGAAAAACTACCCAAGCATGGACTGGATCCATGCATACACCGACGGTTCTGTAACAAACAGTACACAGAACGGAGGGGCAGGAGCATTCCTGAACCTACCAAATGGCAGAACAATAACACTGTCATTCGCTACTGGTAAGTACACAAGCAATTTCAGAGCGGAGGCAGAGGCACTGAGGGCGGCAGTGGAAGAAATGGTGACACATAAGGAAAATGAAAGCCATACAGTCCTGCTTACAGATGCTCTCGCCGTAGTCACAGCGCTAAAAAGCCAGAAAAACACTGAGCTTAATGAAATAAGAACAGCACTCTGTCAACTATGCCAGCAGTCCGCACCAAAAAGGGTAGTGGTACAGTGGGTCCCATCACACTGCAATATCCAAGGCAACGAGGAGGCCGACAGACTGGCAAAAGAAGGCGCAAGACTACCACAAACAGATACTAGTATGACGTACGAAGAGTCAAAACGGCTTATTAAAGCCAGATACATGACCAAATGGGAAACCGAACATACTGGTTACACTAAAAACGATGCATATTACCAGTTGAACAGAAGAGAGCAGGTCGTTGTCTTCAGATTCCGCACTGGCCACAATAGACTGAGGTACCACCTATTCAACAAATTGAAGATAGGTGGAACCGACGAATGCCCGTGTGGTACCGGGAAAATGACCGCTGAACATCTGCTGCAGAACTGCCCGACACACGAGGATCAGAGAGAGCAGATGTGGCCATCACCAGTGGAACCACAAGAAAAGCTCAATGGCAGTGTCGACAGCCTCAGGATGACCGCCGCTTTTTTCGAAAATATAATGGTTACTGTCTGACTGCGTACGAAGAAGTTTCATTTCTGGTTTCAGTAGAGAAGCTTTGATTGAAAGGATGTAATATTTTTGTTGTAAAAACGACATTGTTGTGCTTTGGAATTCCTTATTCGGTTAACTTACATGCCCGAAGATTGCAGATAAATGTGCAGGTCGAGCAGACGTTCTCACCTATTTCAAAGGACATGTTTTTCATCCCCCAAAAAGGTTTATAGTTCAGTTTTGAGATTCCACATTACATTGGTGACATTCCTACGTGACAGCACCTCATGTATATATATATATATATATATATAAAACGAAGCCTGAATTGTCATGTTCCCTATTTTCACATACATCCCGTTTAGACTGCGAGTTGCCCTTTGGCATCACTGCGATGGGCAAATAATATTATTGACAGTCTTGATTGCATCATTTATGACGGCCTTTAGTTCAGGTTCAAGCAATGCCTGGAGCTGGATCATACAACGGGTAGCTTTATTTTTAAATTGTTTGTTTTGTAAGAAAGATGAAAACTCACTAACATGACATGATATGGCCGGAGCTCCACCCAAAAATATCGATACAATCTTTCCACTCCAAAACACCCCTTTGTGATTGAAGTATTTATCAATTTCATTGAAGACATCAATTCCACGAGCTCTAATTAAAAGGGAATATAAAATAATACATCTTCTTCAATTGTACAAGAACGCATGTGTTGAACATACACTATCAACGGCGAATTTTTACTGACGTATGTAGTCGTATCTAGTTTGATATACCGTTCCAATGACATACTTGGTTACGTGATGATCCGTTCTTCAGCTGCGTATGTACTGTTGTGTGTCTCAACTTCTCATCGAACGATCCATTCCCTAGACTATGGAGGTCCACTGGGTAATAGGTTTTCCTTCTCATCGTGGATGCTGTAGTGGGTGCAATGGAGTATGTCTAACGTGTTGGATATCTATCTACCTGCCGTATTTTTATATCTCTTAGGTACCAGACTGAAGTCGATTTGCTTCAACGTTCATTGTTTCTTCTGAGCATGTAGTCTGTCTACTTATGATGTGCCTTATTTGCATGCCGAACTGCATTACCCACCAATGATAATTATATCGATCTATCTATCTATCTATCTATCTATCTATCTATCTATCTATCTATCTATCTATCTATCTATCTATCTATCTATCTATCTATCTATCTATCTATCTATCTATCTATCTGTCTGTCTGTCTGTCTGTCTGTCTGTCTGTCTGTCTGTCTGTCTGTCTGTCTGTCTGTCTGTCTGTCTGTCTGTCTGTCTGTCTGTCTGTCTGTCTGTCTGTCTGTCTGTCTGTCTGTCTGTCTGTCTGTCTGTCTGTCTGTCTGTCTGTCTGTCTGTCTGTCTGTCTGTCTGTCTGTCTGTCTGTCTGTCTGTCTGTCTGTCTGTCTGTCTGTCTGTCTGTCTGTCTGTCTGTCTGTCTGTCTGTCTGTCTGTCTGTCTGTCTGTCTGTCTGTCTGTCTGTCTGTCTGTCTGTCTGTCTGTCTGTCTGTCTGTCTGTCTGTCTGTCTGTCTGTCTGTCTGTCTGTCTGTCTGTCTGTCTGTCTGTCTGTCTGTCTGTCTGTCTGTCTGTCTGTCTGTCTGTCTGTCTGTCTGTCTTATTCTATCTTATTCTATCTTATTCTATCTTATTCTATCTTATTCTATCTTATTCTATCTTATTCTATCTATCGTATCCTATCTATCCTATCTATTCTATTCAATCCTATCCTATTCTATATTCCGTCCAGTTATGTCGTGGGGAGGTGCGGTCTCTTTTGTTTCATATTTTTTTGGCAGGTGAAAATCCACGGGTGACTTGCCAGGTCAATTCCAGCATCTATTACCCCCTGGAATATACGATCGTCTATTTTTGAGACTGGTGGAGGCGGAAGCGTAAATTATAGCAAGGTAGACCCGCAGCCTGTCAGGCGCCACCTAAGCTGCTCCGCTAACAACATAACCAAGACCTGTTGTTATGGCCACACAGTCCCCCTTTTTTTTTACATATTCTATGTGAGGCGAGAATTTCTAGAACAATTTGAGTAGATTTTAAACTTAAATTTTACCCGAGTAGCGGCCGTTAGGCCTACTCTTTCCGATTTCCAACTCCTAAGGTATTTTTAACGTGCGCGCCACTGAACACGGGTGTCTGATCTCACTACTCAGAGATCAGGGGAAATATTTACTGGATGAACCACGTGAAAAAATCCTGGTGTCTCCAGCACCCGAGGCGAGCACTTTACGTCGAGTCCACTGGACCCTTTACCCCCTTCCCCCCCCCCCCACCCATCCCCGCCAATGCTAATTACTGGTAGGAACTGCATCCCATGTTTGCTGAAAGACAGGTATACATCACTCGCAGTTGTTGCATCAGCATACGACATTGCAGGGAGTTGTTTGGAATCGAGAGTAGCGCGTAGGTTCTCGTCATAGCAACCTCCCAGAACTGTGTGGACGAGAAGGCCGCTCAGTTCACACGCAGACACATTGTCAGTTCTGGATTGATCTATTCTGCATGCCGAGAAAGCGGCCAAGTTAGCAATATTCATCACGACTTCCAATCTGTTGCCATCGAGCATGATCGGTCATAATGGACGAAACAGTTTAGCATGACTTTATTCTTGGAGAATATTCATTTCTTGTCCTGTTCTCTTTCTTACGTTATTGAGCAACTCTACCATGGGGTTGGTTTCTGTCATTTCAGTCTGGCTGTTGAAAGATCCGAAATGAAAAAAGAGGAGTTACCCAAATCTGTTTTCACTAGCATGTCATATACCAACATCCAGTCAAGTCACTCACAAATTAAACATGAGAATGATCTGCATACTCGTCTTTACTGTACTGCGTAAAAATGTAGACACTGATTAAATATTAGAGAACAGAATAGATGCCTTTGAAATAGGGTTACATAGAAGAATGGAGCGCATCTCACAGAATAAAAAACAAAACAAATAAGAAAGTCTTAGATAAATTAGGAATGCACAGAGAATTGATTGACTAAGTCAGTCAGACAAGTCAGATATTTTAATAGCATGAAATAACAGCTCGCTGAAATCAATACTGGAAGAGGGAGGGAAAGGCCAATGTGCCAGAGGTAAACAATGAAATAAGTGGCAGGATAACATTAATAGACACATTGGAAAAAGCCTGACAGGTTCCACTATTCAAGTAAGAGGAAGAGGATGTTGGAGATCCGTCGTTGCAGCACACTTTGAATATGGAGTGAACTGACCTAAAATGAACTGTGAAGAACGGGCGACATTGGTTAATCCCGGCCTTTTTGAATAATCTTGTCCATGATTGATTTGATTCCGTGTTTTTGCCTTCTCATGATATGACTTTTGTAACTATTTGCGACTTGTAGCTTTGCTTTCCCTATTTTCGTTACCATCATCATCCTCATTAAGTGCCGTCTCTGCATCGGAAGTTGACGTTAATGGAACTCCAGCTGTCTCTGTTCCCTGCCAGTTTGGTACACTCAGTCAAACTTGTACCGTCCACATATTTATGTTGTCTGTCTATCTGTACCTCTGCCGTCCGCTGGTTTTATTGTCCTCCACTCTTCCCTCTAAAATAACTTTCAGCAGATTGTCATCTTGTTCGACATAACCAAGATATTGAATTGTTCTGCTTATTATTTTCTAGAGAAGTATCTTCTCCACCTTGAGTTGTTCCAGAACCTCACTATTTGTTTTTCTATCTTTCAACTAAACTTGTCAAAGTCTTCTGAAAACCAACATTTCAGAAGCGTCAATACTCTTATCCATTTTCTCCCAGGTTTCTACTCCATACAACAAAACTGAATGTACATAGCATTTAATGATTCTAATTTTTAAGTTCTGAGATATCTACTTGAACAAAAGTGTATCTCTCATGCTGTTAAATGTAGTCTTTCCCATTGCAATTTTCTAAATGATCTCCCATTTGCATTTGACATCAACCGTTATTAGCTGACCTAAGTATAAATAACTAGAAACTTGTTCCAGAATTTATCCATTTATGTGGATGTCAACTTGTGGACTTTCTTTCCTTTTGGTCACCACCATAACTTTTGTCTTTTATTGTTGATTTCCAGCCCACATTGATGGCTCTTGCTGTTTTTCGTATACATTAGATTCTGCAGATGTACTGGATACTCTTCCATTTACACTTTATCATTAGCATATCTGATATTATTGATACTTCGTCCTCCATTACTCCATTCAGGCATGTTTTCTATTCCATTGAAAATGTTCTTATATGTATACATTAAATACCCCAGGTTACAGCATACACACCTGTCTAACCCCTTTTTATGTGTATACCTCGTGACGCCTCATCTCTAGATCTCGAACACATCAATTGATCCCAATACGAGTTTGTGATAAGTTGTATATCCTTAACGTCCATATTGATTTCATACAGACAACTTATTAACTGTTCGTGCTTTACGTTACCAAACGCTTTAGTATAATCAATGAAGCAAGCATAAACATCCTATTCCATTTCCATGAATTTTTCCACAATCATTCTAATACAGAAAAACCATTCTCTTGTTCCGCTGTCTGTTTGAAACCAAACTGCTCCGCACTGACTTCTTGCTCGCTAATATCACACAAAAACTAACGTACTTTTGTTGACTCTATTATTTGTATAATGTCTTCATTAAGAAAATTATAACAGTCAAAAATGTTGGTAGTTGTTAGAGCGATGTTCTGCAAAGGACACGCTGCTTATTAGTCTTTCTCTGTTAGACATCTAAGTGATCTTACAAATCCCGCAATAAATCACACTTTTACGTCACCTTTAAAAATGCGTTATTTACATTAGCTGACCATATTTTACAGAGTCAAATAAATGTGTTTCATCGTACAATTTTACTCGTGTTGTAAACGGTGAACAAACAATGCTAACAATATAGTCCTCCTAGAGAGTTGTTCATGGGACTAGTAATATGATCATTTGAAACGAATTGATACACCACGTAACACTTGAAGATCACGTGGCAGTGCTTTGAAACAGGTTTATATAAAAGGGCCGCCAGCGGTGAAAAAGAAGTGGAACTTCTTCTTCTTCTTCGTACTCAGTCAGACAGTAACCATTATTTGTTTGAAAAAAGCGGCGGTCATCCTGAGGCTGTCGACACTGCCATAGAGCTTGTCTTGTGGTTCCACTGGTGATGGCCACATCTGCTCTCTCTGATCCTCGTATGTCGGGCAGTTCTGCAGCAGATGTTCAGATGTCATTTTCCCTTTACCACACGGGCATTCGTCGGTTCAACCTATCTTCAATTTGTTGAATAGGTGGTACCTCAGTCTATTGTGGCCAGTGCGAAGTCTGAAGACATTGACCTACTCTCTTCTGTTCAACTGGTAATATGCATCGTTTTTGGTGTAACCAGTATGTTCGGTTTCCCATTTGGTCATTTATCTGGCTTTAATAAGCCGTTTTGACTCTTCGTACGTCAAGAAGTGGAACGTGTTTTGTTTTTTTGCTCTAAGACTACATCAATTCAAACCACAGCTGCCTTTTTTTCTGTGTTCCAAACACTTTCCTGTCAGACTTCATTACCAGGAAGTCATCCAGGTCTGAGTATTTTCATTCATTCACATGTTTTTGTATTCTTCTACATATGATGAGGCTAACGTCTGGTATGGCATAACACACTGATCAGAGAATGTTAGCCAGGTTTCGGAGAAATATATTGGCCAAAAACATCACTTGACCTCCTTGTTGGTCGTCCTGGAAACAAGTTGTTGTCGAGGACAACAGTCTGGCTAACAAGGTGAGGTTCGATATCATCTCCGTAGTAGTGAGCGACACGCAGAAGAAGCCAAATATAGCACAACCGCCTAGAGGACCCCGATCCACCTTCACCAGCACGCTCGGGATGTTAGGAAAGCTACTGCAACCCGTCACTTAAAGCCCTTTTCAGGGTACACATAAAAACAACCTACTCATTGTGGGCATTCGCAAACAACAATATCGTACTGTTATACACCTGAACTGGGACGACATTTTTTGATCCTATATATTGAACTTCGAAAACATTAATATTTCATCATAAAATCTACATTGTGATTATATGCTGAACGAAATACAACATGTAGTGTCAAATATGTATTATATTTTCTTGTAAATTGTAATTTGCATATCTTTGTGGTATACATATAATTGTAATTTACATAACTTTGCGAGTGTAAATGCAATTGTAATTTACATAGCTTTGTGAGTATAAATACAATTGTTAATTGATATAGATTTGTAAGTAGACATATAATTGTGCAATGCAGGTGTGCAATGGTGAGTTTATCGCTCGGCATCGCAACCCAGCGATGTCGGGGTCGGCTAGTTCTTCTTCTGAGGAACAAAAAGTGAAATGAGTAGCCTGCCGATAAAGCGAGCACACAAGTCAACCTCACCTCCAAGTGGTGCACACTGGGAAACTATGGCCGCGAGGCTGTAGGCAAACGAGGCAATGGCTCGCCTGGGGAGATGGGCTCCTCCAAGTCAGATGCAGATGTTGGCCCGCACCGCCTTGAAGAGAAGATGAGCTCCGCCAAGAGAAAACCGCCCAAGATTCACACATGAGGACACAACCACAATCAAACAGACCGGCTCGGTCGCAGAGCGGGTTAACTATGACCGCGCCTGCCGTCCCACACCAGGTCGGAGGCGATAAGTGTGCTACTGGTGGAACCATCAAACTGAGGAAAGACAAGCTCACAATAGGTACGTGGAATGTTAGAACACTGAATCCATGTGACAAAATCAATGAGCTAACGCACGAGATGAAGAACTACCGATGGAACATTCTTGGTATATGCGAGGCTCGATGGAAAAGCTTTGGAGAGTTTACCACAGAGGAGGGCCACAAGTTCTACTTCAGTGGCAGGGGAGACAAACATTTACATATAGTTGGGATACTGGTGCATAAAGACACATCCAGATGCATGTTGGGTTGCCGCCCAATATCTAGCCGTTTTATCATCTTACGGCTAAAGGCAGCACCGTTTAACATTACCGTAATACAGTGCTACGCACCCACTACAGACTACTAAGATTGTGAAATAGAGGCATTCTATGATCAACTTCAAAGTCTGATACACGAAACTCCAAAAAAAGACATATTGGTAGTCCAGGGGGATTGGAATGCAAAAATTGGAGAAGATGCAGTCCATGACTGGAGGGGAACATGTTGCCCAATACGGAAATAAAGAAACCAATGACCGGGACCTCAGACTCATAGAATTTGCGAGATGCAACCAGCTGTTGGTGGCAAATTCGTTTGGGTTAAACAAGCCGTCGAGACGCTGGACATGGCATAACCCAAGCAAGGAAGTGCACAGCCAGATTGACTATATACTGGTCCAGAGGAGGTTCCGATCGAGCATCAACACCGAAAAAACGAGAAGTTTCACCGGAGCTGATATAAGAAGCGACCATGATCTGGTTTTGATGACCATCCGTCTGCGATTGAAGGGAGTCGCAAAGAAGGATGTGACCAGGCTAAAGTTTGACCTGGACAAACTAATGGACCCAAAAATTACCTACGTGTTCCAAGCAAGGGTGGGAGGAAGATTTGCGCCACTGTTGGCTCTGAGAGGGACTGGATACATATACAGTTACAGAGTCTCTTAACGCAGCTTTCATAGATACTGCAACAGAGATCCTGGGATGCCACTAAACAAAAAAGAAGCCATGGGTGACCAAAGACATTCTAGACCTTTGTGATAAAAGAAGGTCACTGAAAAAACACAATCGCCCACCGGAGGAGGTCGTCAGTTATAAAGAGGCCAAGAAAGCCATACAACAAAAGATGAGAGAGGCGAAAGAAGCGTGGATATGTGAGCAATGCACAAACATCGAAGAAAGACTAAACATAAATGATGCTGAAGGAGCATACAAGGTTGTCAAAGAACTGGTAACACCAAGACAATGCAGGAACCTTATGATCCGTGATAAAAGCGGCAAGTGCCTTATTAAGGAAAATGACGTACTGGCACGATGGACAAAGTACTGTTTCTACCTATATAACTATAAAGGGCGAAACGAACCTGAGAACACAATTCCCCCCCCCCTTACCCCTTCCCCCCACCCCAACACCAACAAATATAGAGGATAACCAACTGATAACGAAGGAAGAGGTAATTGCAGCGGTAAAGACATTGAGAAGAGGGAAGGCGGCCGGTGTGGACAATATACCAGCAGAGCTCTTACAAGCAGGTGGAGAAGTAGTGGTGGAAGGCATGACACACATCTGCAACAACATATGGAAACTGGCAGGACGTATGGACGAAATCAATAGTTATACCGTTACATAAGTCTGGAATCCTAAAGCTGTGCCAAAATTACAGAACAATAAGCCTCATCAGCCACCCTAGCAAAGTCATGCTTAGATTAATCCTCGACCGATTGAAACCCCAAGCAGAGAACACCATTGCCGAGGAGCAAGCAGGGTTCAGAGAGGGAAGAAGCACTACAGAACATATATTTAATTTAAGGCTGCTAAGCGAGAAATATATAGAACAGCAGCAAACACTGTATCATGTATTTCTTGATTTTAAGAAGGCGTTTGATAAGGTATGGCATAAAGCGCTTTTGGGCAACCATGAGGGTGTATAATATCAACGGAAATATTATAACGCCATTTGAACACCTGTATTACAAGACGTCTAGCGCAGTTCTTGTGAATGGGACGCGAGGGGACTGGTTTCGTACATCAGTTGATCTGGGGTAGTTGTCTCGCCGCAGCGACTCAATTTCAACCAGTGTTCGTAAAGCGATCTCAGTCCCGCCAGGCGGAGCGATAGCGCGGGCTTGCGGAAAACGCTCGCCTGCCTTTCCCCGTAGAGCGAATTGGGTGCGGTTTGTTGTAGCGTCTCCTCCACCGAGGTGCGCTCGTCTGGTCCGTATCAGGAAACGTGGTCCGTCCGTGGTGATTTATCTAAGGCTTATAGCTTTTATTAGTTCAAAACCAATCGTCGTATCCCCTCGCGGGGTTGCGGCGTCCCCACTGGTGACTCTGGATAACTTTGTGCTGATCGCATGGCCTCATGTGCCGGCGACGCATCTTTCAAATGTCTGCCCTATCAAATGTCGATGGTACGTGACATGCCTACCATGTTTGTAACAGGTAACGGGGAATAAGGGTTCGATTCCGGAGAGGGAGCATGAGAAACGGCTACCACATCCAAGGAAGGCAGCAGGTGCGCAACTTACCCACTCCCGGCACGGGGAGGTAGTGACGAAAAATAAACATACGGGACTCTTTCGAGGCCCCGTAATTGGAATGAGTACACTTTAAACCCTTTAACGAGGATCTATTGGAGGGCAAGTCTGGTGCCAGCAGCCTCGGTAATTCCAGCTCCAATAGCGTATATTAAAGTTGATGCAGTTAAAAAGCTCGTAGTTGGATCTCAGGCGCAGGCGGGCGGTCCGGCTCGCGCCGGTTCACTGCCCGTTGTCTCCTGCCCTACCGTCTGCCGGCTCTCTCCCACGGGTGCTCTTCGCTGACGTCCTGGGTGGCCGGCGCGTTTACTTTGAAAAAATTTGAGTGTTCAAAGCAGGCCTCGGCTGCCTGAATAATGGTGCATGGAATAATGGAATAGGACCTCGGTTCTATTTTGTTGGTTTTCGGAACTGGAGGTAATGATTAACAGGGACAAACGGGGGCAATCGTATTGCGGCGTTAGAGGTGAAATTCTTGGATCGCCGCAAGACGAGCTACTGCGAAAGCATTTGTCAAGAATGTTTTCATTAATCAAGAACGAAAGTCAGAGGCGCGAAGACGATCAGATACCGTCGTAGTTCTGACCCTAAACGATGCCGACTAACGATCCGCAGGAGTTGCTTCGATGACTCTGCGGGCAGCTTCCGGGAAACCAAAGTGTTTGGGTTCCGGGGGAAGTATGGTTGCAAAGCTGAAACATAAAGGAATTGACGGAAGGGCACCACCAGGAGTGGAGCCTGCGGCTTAATTTGACTCAACACGGCCAACACTGAAATGATTGACATGCCGAGACCACTTTTTTGGGGTCTAATATGGAACTGGTGCTGGATTTAGACCCTCAGAAATCTGGGGTTATGCCCCCTGTGGCTCGGTTGGTCTGCATCGAGTGTTCTGACAAAGGAATTGACGGAAGAGCACTATCAGGAGTGGAGCCGGAGGCTTAAATTAACTTAACACGCCAATACTGTAGAATGACTGTCAAAAAGAGAGCACCTTCGTGGGGTCTAATAGGGAACATGTGCTGGAAGTAGACCCTCGAAAATCTGGGGCTACCCTCTAAGTAACTTGATTGTCTCGCTAAAGGAATTGACGGGAAGGCACCACCAGGAGTGGAACCTGCGGCTTAATTTGACTGAACACGCCAATACTGTAGAACGACTGACAAATCGAGAGCACTACCGTTTGGGTCTAATAATGAACGTACGCTGGTATTAGACTCACGGAAGACAAGTCAGCTCTCTAACACTATAATGAAAGAACGCTACGGAAATCGTGTTTAACTCCGCAGAAACCGCAGATTTCAAATACCTGGTCATTGACAAACAAAAGCCCTCAATAAATTCGTCTGACCAAATAGTGAACGGGTGCTGGAAATAGACCATCTGAAGACAGGTCAGTTTTACCCTACTAATGACAGGGCGTTGCTACGGAAAACCAGCTCATATCGAGAGGAGATGCAGACACTTTCGTTCACGTACCAGGCTGATAAGCCAATGGCGCGAGGCTACCATGTGGGGGATTACGGCCGAACCCTTGTAAGCCGCAATCCCGCCCAAAATCTCAGCACCACTGCAATGGGAGGCTCCTACATGCTCGGGACCTGGGGCTTGCGCCCCAGCCCTATCCGGTAGAGCCGCAGCAAGAGGTCCTTGCCGATCAAAGCGGGCGGACAACTGCTTAATACTCACCTTATACGGCGATGGGGTGCGAAACCACCAACCAAAGACTTAGTACCTGGTCGGGGTGTCGAAAACAGTAGAGCAGCCACCTCACTGTGAACTGTCGAGACTCAACCAATGACCATGAGAGCTGTCCGCACACCAGGCGAACAACATCTCTGTGACATTACCAGGCTTGTCCTCTGGCTAAATGCACTTCGGCTACGATATCTACCTCTGTACGTTATCAGCCATATAAATATCATGCTGGACGCAGAAGAGATGCAGACCAGCGGACATTGCACCCCTGCCCCACTGTGTCAACACCCCAGGTGGCGGGGAATGCTAGGCGTACCATCCCTGCATAGAAGCCAAGAAAATAAAGGGAGAAAGAGATACCCCACTCACATGCAAATGCTACGTTTCTGGCAGGACGTGACGATCCTGGGATACAGACACACTGGACTGCCTCTCTTCCTGGTAAACCAGTCCATCTCATATATCATCTGACATATCATCATTGCACCCTATAGACACGAGTAGTGAAGACTCGATAGTCTGGTAAGACAACTTCCATAAGAGAGACAACTCTGATCATAAACAACTGCTGCCTTGCAGATAGGCTGGGGACAGCCAAAGGCTAAGGAGGGCATCCCTACAGAAACGCCTTTTGAAATCGGATTCACGGGGCCGCAAGCCTAAAAAAACAGTGCAACGTAAATCGCAGCATGATGACAGTACAACCTATTAGAAAAACGCATGGCGCTCATCCTGCGGAGTCCCGCCAGGCAGCGATAGTGCCGGGCCTCACGCCTTGAAGGGGCCCACCCTTGACTACTGGTGGTCACCCACCCATGTGTCGTGGAGTCAAGGCACATGGCTATGGGGCAACTTCTATTGACCAAAACCTCAAGACCCTCAAAATACTACAGTGGAATGCGAAGGGAGTCATTAACAAAAAACTTTCCCTAACACATCACCTGCATGAAGGTAAGATTGACGTGGCATGTATCCAGGAAACGCACCTCAACAATAATCATAAATTCTCAATCAGAGGATACCAGACCTTCCGTCTAGATAAAGAAGGCCACAAAGGAGGGGTCCTGATACTAACCAGAAACTGCATACCGAGTAGCGCGGTATCTGTCAATCACACCGGACAAGCAGAAATTGTAGGAGTTGACATAATGGCTCAAGAGACGAAGCTCCGCATTTTCAATCTGTACGGACGACCAAATAGAGACCTATCGCTCTCGAGTATGGAGGTCAGAGACTCCAACTGCATAGTAGTTGGAGATTTCAACAGCCACTCGGAGAGATGGGGATACTCTGACACAGACAACAGAGGTGACGAAGTGGAAGATTGGGAGATAGATGCAAATCTCTCCCTAATCAATAGGCCGGAGGATAGCCCTAGCTTCTATTCAAGAACATGGCATACCACCTCGACTCCAGATTTGGCCTTCTCCTCACAGGACATACACCATAAAATAGACCGCCAGGTGCTAAACCAACTGGCAGGTAGCGACCACAGGCCGATCAGGCTAACCACTGACATGGAAGTAGGCCCACAGGAAACAAAACCGCTCCCACGTTGGAATTACAAACGAGCCGACTGGGACAGATTTGCAATCCTGACAGATGGGCTGTGTGAAACCATCAACACACGAAACACCAAAATGAAGCCCATGGTAGAGAGCCTAAGCAAGGCAATAATGCAAGCCGCCACTGAAACCATCCCAAGAGGAGCTACGAAAAACTATAAGCCCTACTGGAATGATGAGTTACAGAAAGTGGAAGATGCAGTAACAAATGCTAGGAACATGGCAGAGCGAGAAAAATCCATGGAGGCAAACATCGCCCTCAAAGCCGCCGCGGCGAAGTACAAACACACTCTCAAGCAAACAGCAAGAGAAAGCTGGAAAAATAAAACGGAAAGTCTAAACCTGGACAAAGACGGGTACAAGCTATGGAAGCTAGTCAGAGCCATGAACGACGAAACCCCGTCAAATAAACAAATTACTATCAAGCAGGGCGAGAACTTGATCACAGGTAAGAAAGCCGCAAACGCCTTTGTCGATCACTATGCCAGAGCAAACCACATCGAGGTCCCTGCAGATAAGCATACAGACATTAGCGAAGAGCTAAAGGGACACGAAAACATGAATACGGCACCTGAAGAGCACATGATGGCCAAACTAACAATGCGCGAAATGGAAGAGGCTATGAGAACACTAAAGAAATAGAAATCTACAGGAAAAGGGATAACAAACGAAATGCTGATGGGGCTGGGCCAAACAGCGAAGAGGAAACTGCTATCGGTCCTGAACCAAAGCTGGAAAAGGGGAATTGTACCACAGGCATGGAAAGACGCAATACTGGTACCAGTACCAAAAACAGGAAAGGACAAAACAGATCCAAATGGATACAGGCCCATAAGCCTACTGAGCTGTGTCGGCAATCTGATGGAACGGATGATAAACACCAGACTGATGTGGCATCTGGAAGAAAAACGAATACTAATTCCACAGCAAGCCGGCTTTAGACAGCACAGATTCACTGAGGACCAGGTCATACTCATAGCCCAGGAGATAGAAGATGCCTACCAGGCACAGAAACACACAGTAGCTGTTTGGGTGGATCTGGAAAAGGCATTTGACAAAGTCTGGAAAGATGGACTTAGAGTCAAGCTAAGGAGAAATGATGTTTCTAGGAAGATGTACAAGTGGATCAACCACTACCTCAAACAAAGAACGGCCAGAGTCCAAGTACAAGGGCAGATGAGCAAAAAGGTGACACTCGAGCATGGAGTACCTCAAGGCGGAGTACTGTCACCCACACTCTTCCTGGTATATATAAACGATATTACAGAGAATATACCAAGAAGAGTCCATAGCTCAATGTTTGGAGACGATCTGGCTATGTGGACCTCTGAAAAGAATCTCACCATAGCAAGAAATCGGATGCAGACGGCCCTAACATCGCTGGAAGAGTGGGCGAACTCATGGCTGGTCAAAATAAACGAGGAGAAAACCACATGCACAATATTCTCGCTTTCATTAAAACCTCAAAGTACCAAATTAAGTCTAAATGGCAAATTCCTGCAGCCAAACGACAACCCAACCTATCTGAGAGTCACATTTGATCGGCTCATGACATGGAAAAGTCAGATTGAGAGAAACCGAACGAAAGCCAGAGAAAAAATGGCAATCATGAGGAAACTTGCTGGCACAAGCTGGGGAGCAGACGAAGGCATACTGAAGAAACTGTACACTGGAAGAGTGAGACCAGTTCTCGAGTATGGCATTGCGGCATGGACAACAGCAGCGAAGGCGAACTTCGATAAAGTTAACAAACTTCAAAACCAAGCCATGAGAATTATAACATGTGGCATGAAGTCAACGCCAATTGTAGAACTTGAAAAGATTACAAAACTGCAATCCATGACCGATAGAAGAGACTGCAGAGCCCAGCTGCAGTCAGAGAAACTCCGAAGACTGACCGACCATCCAATGCACCAGAGACTAAACAATTTGGTAAATGGGAAACTAAAGCGGAGAAACTTTGCAGAAATAGCCAAAGCAAAGATGCACGAAGATCCCATAAACGCACTAACAACACCAAAACCCATCACTACTGTACGAAAACCTACCTGGAGGCAGGATATATTTCCAGAGGTGGTAGAAAATATACCAGGTATTGCAAACAAAAACTGCCAGACTGAAAAAGAAAGGAGAGATACTACCCTAAGCTTCATAACGAAAAGCTACCCAAGCATGGACTGGACCCATGCATACACCGACGGCTCTGTAACAAACACAACACAGAACGGAGGGGCAGGAGCATTCCTGAACCTACCAAATGGCAGAAAAATAACACTGTCATTCGCTACTGGTAAGTACACAAGCAATTTCAGAGCGGAGGCAGAGGCACTGAGGGCGGCAGTGGAAGAAATGGTGACACACAGTGAAAATGAGAGCCATATAGCCCTGCTGACAGATGCTCTCGCCGTAGTCACAGCGCTAAAAAGCCAGAAAAATACTGAGCTTAATGACTTAAGAGCAGCACTCTGCAAACTGTGCCAGCAGTCCGTACCAAAAAGGGTAGTGGTACAGTGGGTCCCATCACACTGCAACATCCAAGGCAACGAGGAGGCAGACAGACTGGCAAAAGAAGGTGCAAGACTACCACAAACAGATACCAGTATGACGTACGAAGAGTCAAAACGGCTTATCAAAGCCAGATACATGACCAAATGGGAAACCGAACATACTGGTTACACCAAAAACGATGCCTATTACCAGTTGAACCGAAGAGAGCAGGTCATGGTCTTCAGACTTCGCACTGGCCACAATAGACTGAGGTACCACCTATTCAACAAATTGAAGATAGGGTGTACAGACGAATGCCCGTGCGGTACTGGTAAAATGACCGCTGAACATCTGCTGCAGAACTTCCCGACATACGAGGATCAGAGAGAGCAGATGTGGCCATTACCAGTGGAACTGCAAGACAAGCTCTATGGCAGTGGCGACAGCCTCAGGATGACCGCCGCTTTTTTCGAAAAAATAATGGTTACTGTCTGACTGCGTACGAAGAAGAAGAAGAAGAAGAAGAAGTACATCAGTTGGTGTGAGACAGAGATGTACACTCTCTCCAACTCTTTTCAATATATTCCTTGAAGGAATTATGAGTGAGGCAATTGGAGGTCACGTTGGTACTGTCAAGATAAGGGGCCGAACGATTACCAACCTTTGTTTTGCAGATGATATCAACGGATTGGCAGGTTCAGAAGCAGAAATGAAGGAATGGGTCAGAAGGCTTGATGAAACAGCTCTTGGCTATGGTATGGAGATAAACGTTGGAAAGACAAAATTAATGACCAACAACGCCACGGGCTTCAACAGCAGGATATAAGCTAACGGTCAGGAACTCGAAGTGGTTGACCGTTTTAAATATCTTGGGTCGATTGTCAGTGAAGGTAAGATCAAAATGTGAGGTGTTGGCCAGAATAGCACATACAATAGCGGAGCTTGCACGGCTTAACAAAATCTAGCAAGATAAACGGTTAGCACTATTTACGAAAATCAGATTAATGCGTACACTGGTCCTGTCAATATTCCTCTATGCGTCTGAGACATGGACAGTTACAGCTGACCTTCAACGAAGGATACAAGCCTTGGTGATGAGATGTTTCCGAAAACGTTTAAACGTCACGTGCAAAGATCGAGTTACAAATGAGGAAATTCAAGATATAATTACAACAGCAATAGGACCTTTCGAAGACGTCTTGGCAACTGTCAAAAGAAGGAAACTCACTTGGTACGGTCACATATCGAGATCAAATGGTCTTGCAAATACAATCCTCCACAGGAAGGTGCATGGCAGACGACGAAGAGGTCGGCTCAACAAGATATGGGAGGACAACATAAAAGAATGGACCAGTCTCCGACCAGAAGAGTCACAGGCAGCGGCATCTGACAGAGAGGGTTGGCGTGGGGTTGTGCCCCAACGACCTCACCGGTTACGGGATGACCTGACCTGACCTGATATAATTGTGATTTATAGCTTTGCGGGTATAAATGCAATTGTACTTTACATAGCTTTCTTTGTATTAATACAATTGTAATCTGTATAGCTTTGTGGGTATAAATACAATTATAATGTATATAGTTTGTCGGTATAAATACAATTGTAATCTGTATAGCTTTGTGGGTATAAATACAATTATAATTTATATAGTTTGTCGGTATAAATACAATTATAATTTATATAGTTTGTCGGTATAAATACAGTTGTAATTAATGAAGCTTTGTGGGTATAAATGCAATTTACAGAATTGGTTTGAGAATGCACATTAATGAACTGATTTAGGCGCAGATTGCCCACAAATATCCATCACTATATCAGTTTAGTTTGATATAGCTGTAGTGCATCTCTTCTATCCTGATGTTTCTTCATCTTCTGTCGTTGTACTACACAACTTGCAGAACGTCTCTTAGATAAAACCGGCTCCAAGTAGTATTGTAAGGTTCTCATGGTGATGATTTATATCGCAACTCAACTTACATGATAATTTTACTAGACCCATGTTTGTTCTGTTTCTGTTTCGAAGAATCGACGTCAGTGAACTCCGAGCATCCCCATAAGTGCTCAGTCTCTCTCAGCAAATCGCTCAGGGCATGGATGCTGATGGTACCTGTAGCTCGCTGGTTGTATATTCTCCTGCTCCGTTCTCTCATGCACCATACTCTGCACGAACGTCGTTTAATGTCGAAAATGTGTAGTATGTGGATTGCTGCTTCATCTATTTCGGTTTCCTCATCTAACAAGCGATCATTGATCATTTCAAAATGTCACTTCTACCCATCACAAATGTGCCCGTGATGGGAGCTTGTGAAGCCATGATGTCAGCTCTTTCATTGCCCTGAACTCCGTCATGAGTAGGACAGTATATCAATGTCAACGCCTGCAGGTATGAGTCCTCAACAGCTGCTATCCACTCGTACCTAAACCATCTCTTCTGTACCTTCTGAAGTACGGCTTGCGCGTCTGTCACGATGACTGCCCTTGTTATATAAGTATAAGATATCCATTTCAGTGCTCAGATCACTGCTTCCGTCTCCATTCTCAAATGTTGTTGACATGTATGCCCTAATGCTCTCAGCAACGACCTGTCCTCTCACTCTAGCCGAGAAACCCCAGCCTGATGTCCCATTGCGCAGCACTGATCCGTTGGTGTATATGACGGCATCACTCTCCTGTGTGTTTTCAGATATCAGCTGATTTACCTCGTGCCCTGATCTCCCGCTGCTCTATTCTCTACATTCCTTGCCTAAGGTTATGATGACTCTCTGGTACTCTATCATTCTATCACCAGTGTGAACCCATTCTTCCCCCTTGGATATCGTCTCAGATGGAGTGATGTATCCGATTGTTGTCTCTGCATGTGTCATCCATGACGCCACTCTCTTGATTTTTGATTCCTAGATGTCTGAGATACTACTGTACAAAAAGTGCCGCTTGTCTGTGTTGCCACGCATATAGGCTTTGACTTGTGCCAGTTTATGTCTGGATGTCACGGATAACAATCCCAACATGTATCGCATCATCACAGTCGGGGTTTCTCTAGTGCAGCCCAGAACCAGTTGCATACCTTCATTCTGAATGCGTTCCAACCTTTCAATGTGTTCTTGATAGTGAGAGGATACCCAGTCCGTAATCGATAACAGACAACACGACTTGACGAAATAGGATGAACAGGAGACGTTGTTGCAAGTCGACAGCAGCCATGGTCTTGAGTGCTCCTAACCCTCACTTACATCTCTGTACGATTTGTACGATGAGACTGTAATCAAATGTCACTCCGAGGTATTTCACTCCTGTCAATGGTGCAGCGATCAAAAGAGATGCCCGGGAGCCTTTACTATGGAATTATTCAAAGAACACCACATCATGCAGGCCTTGTTCTGATTGATCTTCGAGCTTGAGTAGCCGCACCACTGTGAGATTGCTTGCAAAAGTTTTCTGGATGTCTTTTCGATTAACTCTTGCCTGTCTGAGCCAGTCCTGTACGTTAGGATATCATTGGAAAATTTCAACGTTCGCCCTGTCCCTGTGGGTTGAATATTGGTCACTTTTACTGTGTAGATGTTGAACAGCACCGGTGAAAGCGGAGACCCTTGAGCCAGTCCTGTACGTTAAGATGTCATCGGCAAATGTCAACGTTCGCCCTGTCTATGTGGGTTGAATATTGGTCACTTTTACTGTGTAGATGTTGAACAGCACCGGTGAGAGCGAAGACCCTTGAAGCAGTCCTCGACATATTCACCCACGCGTAGCGCAACTTTTCTTTCCATCAGAGCAGCTGATATTCAGATAACCAGCCACGGGTTTAAACCACACAGCTTCAGGCATGTAACTAGAGTCCAAAAATTGACACTGTTGTATGCCTCTTCCAGGTCGAGTGCCACCATGACCGTGTATTGCTTTGATTGAAAACCCTCATTCACATCATACGCGAAAGTTCCATAGTTTCCCCAGGTCTCCTTTGCTGGTCTATAGCTGCCCAGTATATCGGCTAGTATGTGCTCCCGTTCAAGGTAGGCCAATTTTTTTCCTGGCCCATATCTTCTCGAGCAATTTGCCATATACATTCTGTATGATGATTACTCGATAGCTGCTGAGAAGCGGGGAGTCCTTAACAGATTTAGGCAGTGGGCATAAATAGCTATGAAGCCAGTCCTCAGACAAAAATAACTTCTCTATAGTGTCATTGAAGTCTTTCACCATATTTCTTATGTCTCATCCAACTGCTTGATGGGGCAATACTGTACTCCATCAGGACCTGGGAAAGTGCTATTTCTGGTACGTAAACTATTTGCGACCTCCGCCTCGGTGATAAGGTCTACATAACCCTCTTTCCTAATGGGTGCGTCTAAGATGCCTTTCCGAATTTTCTTGCCGGCATGTCTGTCACCTTTTATCAGTCTGGGCAATATATCGACTTCGAAAACTCAAACCTTTCTCTTCGTCTGTTTTCATGGGAATGTCAGTGTTGTCTTGAATTTTGGGGATAAGCTGGCTTGAGGTCTTTCTATTCATCTTTCGATCCATGTGCCAAAACTTCTGGAGGGTATTATCATTACCCACAACTGTAATCTTCTTCTTCTTCTTCTGCGTACACAGTCAGACAGTAACCATTATTTTTTCGAAAAAAACGGCGGTCATCCTGAGACTCTCGCCGCTACCATAGAGCTTGTCTTGCAGTTCCACTGGCAATGGCCACATCTGCTCTCTCTGATCCTCGTATGTCGGGCAGTTCTGCAGCAGATGTTCAGTGGTCATTTTACCAGTACCGCACGGGCATTCGTCGGTACACCCTATCTTCAATTTGTTGAATAGGTGGTACCTCAGTCTGTTGTGGCCAGTGCGAAGTCTGAAGACAACGACCTGCTCTCTTCGGTTCAACTGGTAATAGGCATCGTTTTTGGTGTAACCAGTATGTTCGGTTTCCCATTTGGTCATGTACCTGGCTTTGATAAGCCGTTTTGACTCTTCGTACGTCATACTGGTATCTGTTTGTGGTAGCCTTGCACCTTCTTTTGCCAGTCTGTCTGCCTCCTCGTTGCCTTGGATGTTGCAGTGTGACGGAACCCACTGTACCACTACCCTTTTTGGTGCGGACTGCTGGCACAGTTTGCAGAGTGCTGCTCTTAAGTCATTAAGCTCAGTGTTTTTATGGCTTTTTAGCGCTGTGACTACGGCGAGAGCATCTGTCAGCAGGACTATATGGCTCTCATTTTCACTGTGTGTTACCATTTCTTCCACTGCCGCCCTCAGTGCCTCTGCCTCCGCTCTGAAATTGCTTGTGTACTTACCAGTAGCGAATGACAGTGTTATTTTTCTGCCATTTGGTAGGTTCAGGAATGCTCCTGCCCCTCCGTTCTGTGTAGTGTTTGTTACAGAACCGTCGGTGTATGCATGGGTCCAGTCCATGCTTGGGTAGCTTTTCGTTATGAAGCTTAGGGTAGTGTCTCTCCTTTCTTTTTCAGTCTGGCAGTTTTTGTTTGCAATACCTGGTATATTTTCTACCACCTCTGGAAATATATCCTGCCTCCAAGTAGGTTTTCGTACAGTAGTGATGGGTTTTGGTGTTGTTAGTGCGTTTATGGGATCTTCGTGCATCTTTGCTTTGGCTATTTCTGCAAAGTTTCTCCGCTTTAGTTTCCCATTTCCCAAATTGTTTAGTCTGTGGTACATTGGATGGTCCGTCAGTCTTCGGAGTTTCTCTGACTGCAGCTGGGCTCTGCAGTCTCTTCTATCGGTCATGGATTGCAGTTTTGTAATCTTTTCAAGTTCTACAATTGGCGTTGACTTCATGCCACCTGTTATAATTCTCATGGCTTGTTTTTGAAGTTTGTTAACTTTATCGAAGTTCGCCTTCGCTGCTGTTGTCCATGCCGCAATGCCATACTCGAGAACTGGTCTCACTCTTCCAGTGTACAGTTTCTTTAGTATGCCTTCGTCTGCTCCCCAGCTTGTGCCAGCAAGTTTCCTCATGATCGCCATTCTTTCTCTGGCTTTCATTCGGTTTCTCTCAATCTGACTTTTCCATGTCATGCGCCGATCGAATGTGACTCCCAGATAGGTTGGGTTGTCGTTTGGCTGCAGGATTTTGCCATTTAGACTTAATTTGGTACTTTGGGGTTTTAATGAGAGCGAGAATATTGTGCACGTGGTTTTCTCCTCGTTTATTTTGACCAGCCATGAGTTCGCCCACTCTTCCAGCGATGTTAGGGCCGTCTGCATCCGATTTCTTGCTATGGTGAGATTTTTTTCAGAGGTCCACATAGCCAGATCGTCTGCAAACATTGAGCTATGGACTCTTCTTGGTATATTCTCTGTAATATCGTTTATATATACCAGGAAGAGTGTGGGTGACAATACTCCCCCTTGGGGTACTCCCTGCTCGAGTGTCACCTTTTTGCTCATCTGCCCTTGTACTTGGACTCTGGCCGTTCTTTGTTTGAGGTAGTGGTTGATCCACTTGTACATCTTCCCACAGACATCACTTCTTCTTAGCTTGACTCTAAGTCCATCCTTCCAGACTTTGTCAAATGCCTTTTCCAGATCCACCCAAACAGCTACTGTGTGTTTCTGTGCCTGGTAGGCATCTTCTATCTCCTGGGCTATGAGGATGACCTGGTCCTCAGTGGATCTGTGCTGTCTAAAGCCGGCTTGCTGTGGAATTAGTATTCGTTTTTCTTCCAGATGCCACATCAGTCTGGTGTTTATCATCCGTTCCATCAGCTTGCCGACACAGCTCAGTAGGCTTATGGGCCTGTATCCATTTGGATCTGTTTTGTCCTTTCCTGTTTTTGGTACTGGTACCAGTATTGCATCTTTCCATGCCTGTGGTACAATTCCCCTTTTCCAGCTTTGGTTTAGGACCGATAGCAGTTTCTTCTTCGCTGTTTGGCCCAGCCCCATCAGCATTTCGTTTGTTATCCCGTCTTTTCCGGGAGATTTCCTTTTCTTTAGTGTTCTCTTAGCCTCTTCCATTTCGCGCATTGTTAGTTTGGCCATCATGTGCTCTTCAGGAGCCGTATTTATGTTTTCGTGTCCCTTTAGCTCTTCGCTAATGTCTGTATGCTTATCTGCAGGGACCTCGATGTGGTTTGCTCTGGCATAGTGATCGACAAAGGCGTTTGCGGCTTTCTTACCTGTGATCAAGTTCTCGCCCTGCTTGATAGTAATTTGTTTATTTGACGGGGTTTCGTCATTCATGGCTCTGACTAGCTTCCATAGCTTGTTCCCTTCTTTGTCCAGGTTTAGACTTTCTGTTTTATTTTTCCAGCTTTCTCTTGCTGTTTGCTTGAGAGTGTGTTTGTACTTCGCCACGGCGGCTTTGAGGGCGATGTTTGCCTCCATGGATTTTTCTCGTTCTGCAATGTTCCTAGCATTTGTTACTGCATCTTCCACTTTCTGTAACTCATAATTCCAGTAGGGCTTATAGTTTTTCCTAGCTCCTCTTGGGATGGTTTCAGTGGCGGCTTGCATTATTGCCTTGCTTAGGCTCTCTACCATGGGCTTCATTTTGGTGTTTCGTGTGTTGATGGTTTCACACAGCCCATCTGTCAGGATTGCAAATCTGTCCCAGTCGGCTCTTTTGTAATTCCAACGTGGGAGCGGTTTTGTTTCCTGTGGGCCTACTTCCATGACAACTGTAATCAATTCCGCCCATTGCTCACTGTTAGAATTCCTAGCTAACACTTTATAGGAACTGGTAGTAATTCTCGTTCAACTCGTCGACATTTTAGTACCAGGTCTGTTTCTAGCATTACGCCAATCCCTTGTTGCCGCCGCTTTTTCTCTCCAGGCCGTAGTTACCATCCACCAGGGTGGATGGACAAAAAGGGATCGAGTGGTCCTGCGTCCATCCGTCTGACGCAGCTTGTTCACTATATTATTCTGTTCGTACGTGAATCTGAAAACCTGTTTGACTTTCCGGTGTTTGGTGTTTTTTTCCTCAAGGTATAAGTACGACACATGGCAGGCGATCGCTCTCTTGTGCCCCTAAATACGTCCCAGCATGTGAATGGAGCAACATCACTGGATATAAGTGCCAGGTCGATAACCCCATCCGTATGCCCAGGTCGAGATGCTAGTCTAGTTGGACGTTCGTCATTCACGACAGTGACTTTTGGGTGGACTAATGCCTGGCTCAAGGCGACCCCTTGCCTATTTTCAGAGGCATTTACCCACTCCTTTGACCTGCCATTAAAGTCACCTGCAATAAGGCCCGTTTAGCTCTGCAACTCTAGCAAGTCTGACAGAAACTCCCACTTTACGACCTCGAAGAAGTGATCTACGTGAGCGTAGACGTCGTAGATTCTCCATTCGTGGTTGTCGATATTCACTACAATCCCTTGTAGCTCGACATCCTCAATTTTACAGGTGCTAGTATCTATCCATGTATGGGGAAGTTCTTGCTTCACGTACATCGCCAGTCCCCGCTTGCTGGGCCAGCATGGATTACTGTAGCACCTGTATCTTGGACACTTGATGGTAACATTCTTCTTCAAGCAGGTCTCCTGGATAATGAAAATGTCGAGATTGTACACCAATTTTTAGAGAATGACTTCGCGTTGGATGGCGCTGCGGAAATTCTAGTAGCCTATTCGTACATTTTTTAAACCAACTCTATCTGACTTTCTACGATATTTTCTCTTTCCAGCTTTTTTTAATCTCTCCTTTCTTGTCTCGTCTTCCTCTACTTCTGCATCCACCTTCCTTGGCGCCATTTGCTGGAGACATCGACGCCAGAGCACGATCTCCGTAGCTCCCACGATGACTCTTATGTGTGGTTTGTCATCAGAATTGTCCTTCTCCTAGAAGAGTCTCCTCTACTCGGTTTGTGGTCGGTTGTCTCCGCCATTTTTATTGCAGTGTCACATTATTTTACGGGTCTTCAAATTCACGGTCAGCTATGTAGCAAAATCATGGCACAATCGATGACGATCCGTGAAATCTTGATGACCGATCACTTGGTACACACCGGGTCTGTTATATTGTTACTTCCTACATCACAAAATGTTGGTATTAACTACCACCAACGGAGAAAAAATCGGCGAAAATTCACTCCTTGTCGCGGTAAAGGTAACGCTGAACCTAGACTACGTATGTCGTCCTAGTAAGTCGTCCTAGTTGCCCAATGTACAACTCATCTTACATGATAACTTTACTAGACCCATGTATAACTCATCTTACATGATAACTTTACTAGACCCATGTATAACCAACTTACATGATAACTTTACTAGACCCATGTACAACTCATCTTACAAGATAACTTTACTAGACCCATGTATAACGAACTTACATGATAACTTTACTAGACCCATGTACAACTCATCTTACATGATAATTTTACTAGACCCATGTACAACTCATCTTACATGATAACTTTACTAGACCCATGTACAACTCATCTTACATGATAACTTTACTAGACCCATGTACAACTCATCTTACATGATAACTTTACTAGCCCCATGTACAACTCATCTTACATGATAACTTTACTAGCCCCATGTACAACTCATCTTACATAATAACTTTACTAGACCCATGTACAACTCATCTTTCATGATAACTTTACTAGCCCCATGTACAACTCATCTTACATGATAACTTTACTAGCCCCATGTACAACTCATCTTACATGATAACTTTACTAGACCCATGTACAACTCATCTTTCATGATAACTTTACTAGACCCATGTACAACTGATCTTTCATGATAACTTTACTAGACCCATGTACAACTCATCTTACATGATAACTTTACTAGCCCCATGTACAACTCATCTAACATGATAACTTTACTAGACCCATGTACAACTCATCTTACATGATAACTTTACTAGCCCCATGTACAACTCATCTTACATGATAAGTTTACTAGCCCCATGTAAAACCAACTTACAGGTTAACTTTACTAGCTCCCATCCTCAACTCAACTTATATGACGACGTCACCTGTCCAGTATAGAGCTCTGCGTATATGATGCCGTCACTTGCCCCATGCACAACTAAACTGTAACTGTTTAAGACGCCTGTACCAGTCCTTTTATTTGCACACTGACGTATCCACCTGGTTGTAATAGTTCTCATGTGTATGGTTTTATTGTATCTACACATTCTATGTTGAAATCCAAGTATATTAGTCTGCACTTATGTGAGATGAGGCTTCCAGGAAGAGCTTGAGGGCAGACTATCTGAGCTTCGTTTTGAAAAGAACGACATCGAAGAGAACTGGGCATCATTGAGAAACACACTCTACGATACAGCTGTTAAACACATTGGCCCACTCACGCGCAAGCATAAGGACTGGTTTGATGAGAACGATCTGGAAATACAGGGCCTTCTCGATGCAAAACATGAAGCGCACAGGGAATACCAAAGGGACACACCATCTCAGGCAGCAAAAGCTGCCTTCAATACTGCTCGCAAAGCTGTCTAGACCAGGCTTAGAGAGATGCAAGACCACTGGCTCAGCAAAAGAGCTGACGAAATTGAGATGTTCGCCGAGCGTCATGACACCAAACGGTTTTACGAGGCAATGAAAGCTCTCTCCCGCCCGCAGCCCTCTAGTAATACTCCAGTTCGCAGTGCGGATGGGGTACTGCTAACAGATAAGGTTCAGAATCTAGACAGATGGGCAGACCACTTCTGCAAAATACTAAACCACCCATCGTCCATAAATGAAGAGGCCATCCGGCGAATGCCGCAGGTGGAACTGAATCTGGCGTTGGATGAAGTCATTACTGAGGAGGAAGTCGACAGGGCAATCAGTTCACTATCTATAGGAAAAGCTCCAGGAGCTGATGCAATACCAGCAGAGGTATATAAAACAGCTGGCCCATCGCTCACCAGAAGGATCACTGAACTCTTCTGTCACATGTGGGCTGAAGGAAAAATTCCGCAGGAGCTAAAGGACGCCTCAATCGTTCACCTGTACAAAAGAAACGGCAACCGTCAGGAATGCGACAATCATCGTGGAATATCGCTTCTCTCCGTAGCAGGCAAGATCCTAGCTCGCTTACTGCTAAACAGGCTCAACAAACACCTTGAACAAAGCCACCACCTCCCAGAAGGCCAATGTGGATTCAGAGCCGGAAGAGGAACAGTGGACATGATTTTTGCCGCTCGTCAAGTCACTGTTCTCTCGAGGGCTAACATGCCCAGCATCCATGCACTGCTATAAAAAGCACGACTAGGATGGGCCGGACACCTCTTCCGTATGTCAGACGAGCGGCTCCCAAAGAAGCTTCTCTACGGCGAGCTGAGAGAGGGATGGCGCGAGAGAGGGCGCCCAAAGAAACGTTTTAAAGACGGTCTGAAGGACTCACTAAAAAGTTGCCAGATAGACATCGACATCTGGGAATGTTTTGCGCAAAACAGATCTGACTGGAGAAGCGCAGTCAAATCGGGTGTAGCTGCCGGTGAAGACGACCGTGTTGTGAAAGCCCAGAGCAGACGCGAGACGCGGAAATCCCGTGTAGCGGGAACACCATCCCCTTCTACAATCGATATGTAGCAGATGTTTTCGTGCTCGCACTGGCCTGTTCAGCCACATGCGCACCCACACCGAACAGGGAAATCTGTGACAAGGATGATGTCGGCGGTCCTCATCGACAACGATGGACAGCTATTATTATTATTATTATCATGTGTGTCTGTAGTGTGCTTACATTGTCCTCGTCTTATTACCTGAATATATCCATAGAAGTATTAGATAATTATTGGTACCAGCATTTTGGTGACGTTAACAAGAGCTGCAGCCAAACTCACTGTCAATGTGGGCTGGAAAATAAAAAACGCCAAATGGAGTTTTACTTGAGATCAGCGACAGAAGTATACCGGCTGACATTTTAAAAGTGAACTTAATAAAAAACTGGACAGACGAAAACTGTCTGCACTCGCCTCTTGAAAAACAACAATCATGCGAGCTCAGGTAATAGTACATCAGTATTGAAAGATCAACCAAACTCTGAATTCAATCTACAACAGCATGTTTTGGTCAGAACAAAATGTACTTAGCGACATAGGTTGTCCGGGAATGTCAAGGAACAAGAAGAATAATTAAAGGAATTTATTTATTTTAGTCTACATAGAGAAATTCGTTTTATTGCATTCGTTGTTTTCTGGTGTACACTTTTGACCGGTATTTGATAAAAGTAAGTTATGGCTGAATTGTTGAAAAATGCCATATATTGTTCTCATATAAAATGGTAGTTTGACCTTTCTTGTTTATTCGACCAGCATGAAAATATCAGTTCCAGTTTACCTGTTACTGATGGATATTTTCACATTGTAAAATTTGTTACCTGTGTGTTTTAGTTTCCATTCATCTCATTGTAGTGTACTTGCGAAACTGTCATATCTGACGCCGCTAGAGTAGGTGAATCTACATTTAACCGATTGATGCACGACTCTGTAGTGTCCTATATTTTTCTAGTGCATGATTTATTCATCTTCAAGCTCTGCATTTATCTCCGTTTAGTTACGATTTGCTCACAATTCAGGCGTGCTCTAATATTCTATACTTCGTTTTTAAGTTGTTATCCACGCTGTCATAAGTTGTCATAAGTTGTCATCCACGCTGTCATAAGTTGTCATCCACGCTGTCAATATATAACGAACATGCATCACTTAGAGACTCGTGATTTCCCCTAGCAACAAAGATTTCCCTCAGGGTCATCCATTAACGTCTCTTATCAGTGATCGAAGTAAGTGAGTCTACATAGTTTATACCTAGGGAACCACACCAGTGTTCGAAGTCTGCGTCTGAATAAATTATACCTAGAGAAACACATTAGTTATTGAAGTTTGCGTTTAAATTAATTTTATCAAGAGAATTACATCAGTGATTGAAGTATGTGAGTCTAAATAAATTATACCTAGAGAAACACATTAGCGATAGAAGGCTGCGTCAAAATAAATTATATCTTTAAAAACACATTAGTGATCGAAGTCTCTCCAAGACTGTGATACTATACTCAGAAAAAATTAACTTACCGGGAAATGTATTTCATCATATTTTTTTAATTTTATGTTTAAAAAAAACAACGACATTTGAAGAAAAGTAACTTTATTTCCTAGTTCAAAACTGAAACAACTGAAAGGACATTTTCGTGCCACATGTGATTGTCTCCGGAGAGTCTGCGAGCATGAGGGTCATATTTTTTTTAATGACAACGCTCAGTGCCGGCTTGCGATACCGTAATGGGATCGTGAGAAGTCACATTGCGCCTTTTGTGTTGAACTATGCTCCATACATTGAACTTTAGCTGGACAATGTCCGTCATCATGTAGCCAGAGTCGCGCAGCATGAACTGCAAGCCAGACAAATTAAAATATTGCCCTGGTAATCCATTTCCCCTGACCTGAAACGTCAACTTCAGCAACGACAGACGTTACGGCAACTTCGTCAAGAAGTCGTGCAGGAGGGGCAGAACGTTCTACATGATTTACCGAGTCGCTGCATTCGACCGTTGAGGCGCTGCATTCGATGGTTGAGGCGCTGCATTCGATGGTTGAGGCGCTGCATTCGATGGTTGGGGTGCTGCATTCGATGGTTGAGGCGCTGCATTCGATGGTTGAGGCGCTGCATTCGATGGTTGAGGAGCTGCATTCGATGGTTGAGGCGCAGATGTCAAGCCGTGATCCATGCACATGGTGGACACACGCAGTACTGAGCATTGTTCTTTTTATTAAATGACCCCCATGCTTGTAGAGGCTGCCGAGACAATCACACGTGACACGAGAACGTCGTGTCAGTTGTGTCAGTTTTTAACTATGGAACAACGTTTCTTATTCCTTAATTTCGTTGTTTTTGGGTGATACAATAAAATGATCGGATGAGAATCATTGCCTTGTAAGTTACTTTTGTTTTCGTTGAGTGCTCGAAGATTATGATTCTACACACAATATATATAGAGAAACACATCAATTATGGAAATATGTGATTCAGCATAATATATTCCTGTACAAGCGTAAAATGTTCGATGCCTATAATTTTAATGTATGTATGGGAAACATAAATACACGAAATCTGTTGTTCTAATGTGCACTTATGAAAAACATCACTAAGTGACAAATGTGATCATAATATGCAAACGCGAACCACATCAGTAATCAATATAGAAGATGTATGTACATTATAACCTTTTTTTTAAACATCAGTAATAAATATAGACGATTTATGTACATTAGAAACACATCCGTAATCAATATAGACGATTTCTGTACAATAGAACCACATCAGTAATCAATATAGACGATTTATGTAAATTAGAACCACATCAGTAATAATTATCTACGATTCACCAAAACGCACACTGGAAATAGACATATGGAAATGAAGTATGTTATTCAGTTTAATTTAAAATGAGGAATGCACCAGAAATCGTAGACTTTTATTCCAATTTACACATGCAAAAACACGTCAGCAGTGAAAAACTGTTATTTAATGTATGTTATATAAATCTGATAAACATAATAACCCCGTTTGTATGGTGGCCCACGAAGTCTATAAGCTGAATCACATTGTTTTTATATGCTGACCCACGAAGTTTATAAGCTGAATCACTGTGTTTATATGCTGAATAACTAAGTTGATAAACATAATCACTCTGTTTATATGCTGACCCACCACGTTCTTAGACTTAAATACTGTGCTATTTGCTTCGCTACTATGTCTACACACTGACGCATTATATATAAATGCTGGTCTGCCATGTTTTATACGCTTGCCCAATAGGCTGGTATGTGGGATCACTGTGTCATCTTTATGTTATCACACTATGAGTGTATGCTGACACTTTGTTTATTATAACTGACCCACAATCCTTAGATGTTGTTCCGTCTTGTCTTTCAGGAGCCGTCTGTGTTTTCAGAAAGACCTGCCTCTCGGAGCAGAATGAGTCTCCGGAGAAATGACAAAATTAAGAATAGGGGGAGTTATTCTGCAGAACAAACTGGTGAGTAATATAAATGTTGGTTGTATCCCTTCCTTTTCTATTCTTCAAATGGTTGTAATTCTGAATAGAAAGGAAAGAATAATTATCTTTGTAACGGTTGTGCATTCTATGTTGACAATGTACTATAATTTAAAGATTGTCCCTACTTTCTTAAAGGAGCATAATTTGTAAACTATCACCTATTTAATTGTATCTATATTGTTATTGTTAGGCTCTGCCTTTTTAGTCTAATGTTTCGTGAAAAACATAGAAATGTACCAAAATAATGTCATATTCTTTGAACTATAATATACAATATTCCGAAGCATTTCGACGCAGTTGTACACGTTTTTCAACATTCTCTGAATGTAACACTGTATCTCAACAATTGGTGGACAAAGCGCACTACAACCATAAAGCCAACTCCTCACGTGTATCCCAAATGCAGGTCTACCGTTACAGGGTTGGATTTTTACAGTAAAATGACATTACATCTCGAAGTAGAAGTACGATGTTATTAACATTTTTGCATGCGATAGGCAACTATTATAAGTGTGTATCTCGATATGGGAATATTTCAGATTGATAAGATAATGACTTGATCGTGGGATATCTCAACAGTTTGTTGGTGGCGAGCAACCTTCTATGTTATGTGTACACTGCGTGCTAATCTTTATAGATTTAACATTATAGTAACTATGGTAATGATACGGTGTTATCTGTTTGATATTGATATTGTCTGCGTGTTATCATACGGCTATCTCACGGGCTCTATTTATTCTTATCTAATTTAAATAGATTTTGTGTATCTAAGACGATCAGACTAAAAATGTATCTTTGGGTCACCCTACGGGTTTATGTGTATTGTATTGATTGGAACTTTCTGTTATCTGTGTTCAAAGCTTGCATCTATATACTGAAGTAATTAATCAAGCAGATTGCAGTCAAGCGAAACAGCTCTGATAGACCTTGCTTAAGCAGCTGGACCAGCCTGATGTTAGTCATGGCGTAATCGGCATTGTTGAGTTGACATTCATCCATGTAGCAGTAGTGCAATCCTGATATTCAATCAGGCAAATTAGTTTCTGGTGCCAGGTATCCAACAACTGTCTTTTTATTCTGCAAATCAATCTAGTCGGCATTTCTTCTTCTTCTTCTTCTGCGTACACATTCAGACAGTAACCATTATTTTCTCGAAAAAAGCGGCGGTCATCCTGAGACTCTCGCCACTACCATACAGCTTGTCTTGCAGTTCCACTGGCAATGGCCACATCTGCTCTCTCTGATCCTCGTATGTCGGGCAGTTCTGCAGCAGATGTTCAGTGGTCATTTTACCAGTACCGCACGGGCATTCGTCGGTACACCCTATCTTCAGTTTGTTGAATAGGTGGTACCTCAGTCTGTTGTGGCCAGTGCGAAGTCTGAAGACAACGACCTGCTCTCTTCGGTTCAACTGGTAATAGGCATCGTTTTTGGTGTAACCAGTATGTTCGGTTTCCCATTTGGACATGTATCTGGCTTTGATAAGCCGTTTTGACTCTTCGTACGTCATACTGGTATCTGTTTGTGGTAGCCTTGCACCTTCTTTTGCCAGTCTGTCTGCCTCCTCGTTGCCTAGGATGTTGCAGTGTGCCGGAACCCACTGTACCACCACCCTTTTTGGTGCGGACTGCTGGCACAGTTTGCAGAGTGCTGCTCTTAAGTCATTAAGCTCAGTGTTCTTCTGGCTTTTTAGCGCTGTGACTACTTCGAGAGCATCTGTCAGCAAGACTATACGGCTCTCATTTTCACTGTGTGTTGCCATTTCTTCCACTGCCGCCCTCAGTGCCTCTGCCTCCGCTCTGAAATTGCTTGTGTACTTACCAGTAGCGAATGACAGTGTTATATTTCTGCCATTTGGTAGGTTCAGGAATGCTCCTGCCCCTCCGTTCTGTGTAGTGTTTGTTACAGAACCGTCGGTGTATGCATGGGTCCAGTCCATGCTTGGGTAGCTTTTCGTTATGAAGCTTAGGGTAGTGTCTCTCCTTTCTTTCTCACTCTGGCAGTTTTTGTTTGCAATACCTGGTATATTTTCTACCACCTCTGGAAATATATCCTGCCTCCAAGTAGGTTTTCGTACAGTAGTGATGGGTTTTGGTGTTGTTAGTGCGTTTATGGGATCTTCGTGCATCTTTGCTTTGGCTATTTCTGCAAAGTTTCTCCGCTTCAGTTTCCCATTTCCCAAATTGTTTAGTCTATGGTACATTGGATGGTCCGTCAGTCTTCGGAGTTTCTCTGACTGCAGCTGGGCTCTGCAGTCTCTTCTATCGGTCATGGATTGCAGTTTTGTAATCTTTTCAAGTTCTACAATTGGCGTTGACTTCATGCCACCTGTTATAATTCTCATGGCTTGGTTTTGAAGTTTGTTAACTTTATCGAAGTTCGCCTTCGCTGCTGTTGTCCATGCCGCAATGCCATACTCGAGAACTGGTCTCACTCTTCCAGTGTACAGTTTCTTTAGTATGCCTTCGTCTGCTCCCCAGCTTGTGCCAGCAAGTTTCCTCATGATCGCCATTCTTTCTCTGGCTTTCATTCGGTTTCTCTCAATCTGACTTTTCCATGTCATGCGCCGATCAAATGTGACTCCCAGATAGGTTGGGTTGTCGTTTGGCTGCAGCATTTTGCCATTTAGGCTTAATTTGGTACTTTGGGGTTTTAATGAGAGCGAGAATATTGTGCACGTGGTTTTCTCCTCGTTTATTTTGACCAGCCATGAGTTCGCCCACTCTTCCAGCGATGTTAGGGCCGTTTGCATCTGATTTCTTGCTATGGTGAGATTCTTTTCAGAGGTCCACATAGCCAGATCGTCTGCAAACATTGAGCTATGGACTCTTCTTGGTATATTCTCTGTAATATCGTTTATATATACCAGAAAGAGTGTGGGTGACAGTACTCCCCCTTGGGGTACTCCCTGCTCGAATCTAGTCGGCATTTAAAAAGTGTCGTCCCTGGTTTGTTTTCGTACTCGTATTTAGCTATTGTTAGTATTATGTGGGTTATGCCCTTCTTTCGACTTATTTGGCAGCTGCCAGACTTTTCAGTCATGATATTATTTGTACCAAGAAGTAAATTATCTTTTCTCGCCTTTGGTGGTTCTGGTAGCCGTCAAACTGCCAGTCTTTTCTGTGATAATATTTAGCCTACCGAGAACTAAAAGATCTGTACTGGCCCTTTTTTGTGGTAATGGTAGCCGTCAAGCTACCAGATTATTCCTTGATGTTTATACTACCAAGAAGTTAAAGACCTGCACCGAAAGCCTTTGGTGGTAATACTAGCCGTTAAGCTGTCATTGAGTGAGATCTTACAACAGGTCATCTCCCACCGCCACTCAGTTTTATCATCACCGCACTCTGTTGTTATGACTAACAAACAGAAGATTGTATTCATTCCTAAACCTAGGAGGTTGAAAAATAAACAGGTCTTTGTAACAGTTGCACTACGATGCAGAATATTAAAGGTGACTGGGTCGAAGGTGCACCAATTATACCGTTTGTTGGGGTTTTGTCTTTAAAAGGAAGCTAGTCACACGTAACTCTAGGAGCTGCTGACCATTTGCAATAGTGTTGGCAACTTAAAAACTGTCAAGACACGAAGGCCACGAATTAAGATCAGCGCCTACTCTGTTCTTGACTGACTGCATATAAATTCTCGTAAATCTAATCTTTAACTTCAGGTGTGGAGCACAAGGTAAAAGCATATGCACTGACGAGAGTGACAGGGCTGTGTGTAATCAAGATCTCTGAATAATTTCTCTTGATTCAGCCATGTGCACCTACGAATTTTTCAGCACAAAGCTTACTACATTCCCTATGTTTTCGGAGGGGTCTTTTGCTTGCCAGAATAATTTATAACCTTTCTCGCTGATTGATTCCGTATGCGCTGATCCAGTTTTATTAAGTGTTGCAATGCTTATCTCAAGTATTTGTAATTCTTCATTGATAAAGCTGGTCTTTCCATATCACTTGTTTCATGCTTGTTGTGAGACAGTTCAGTCAAAATGATACGGACATTCCTACATCTCAGTTTAATATTCGAATCTTAACGACTGAGAACTACTTCTCTACTTCCAGGTTGGAAGCTCGGGCAACTTTTTATGGAGAACAAGGTGTATCCCGTGCAGTGAGTCTCCTTCTATTTTTTGGCTTTGCAGCTAAGTGATTGACTGGAACGGTATTTCCTGATACAGTCTAGAATCAACGACGTCGCAGGAGCTGATAGAAATTACATGACACTACAGCTACACTGCCATAGGTACTATAGTATGGTGTTTTGCTCAGGGTGACTTCAGAAACCTTTCCCTTTAACAGGTACGCCACAAGGCAGTTGAGGCAATAATTGCAGCATTTTAATTATCTTCTTCGATTGTCTTCAGACTTCGACTTTAATGACTCTAACAAAAGGCAGTAGTCAACTCAAAGCTCTATACACTTCGGAACAGTCTTTCATGGAAGGACAGTAGTTGCCTAATCTTCATCGCGGTAGCAATGATTCTGGAGAACCTGAAGTCGAAGCACATGACCGTGCTTTTGACCGCGTGACCAGAAAGTGCACAAAGACTTCAGTCATTTCATTCAGACATAGCATCTATCTTAGTCTTAATCGACCTGCACTTCTACAGGGGCAAATGCCCCTGTACACGTCCCAGCTCTGGGATGAGCTGTATGTAGCCTGGAGGAGGATTTCATGCTAGACTCGAGCAGCGCATTCCTTTGCTGCGTTTGGACAAGTGCCACGGAGGGTGGTTAACCGATCTGCTAGTCCATCTAAATAGACTCATGCACTAGAGTAAAGTAGGCACGCAGCCTGTTAGGCGCCATCTATGCTGCTCTTAACTCTTAACAAACCACCTAACCATGGCTGGTGTTATGCCATGTCACACAGTTACATCTATACTATGAACAAATGCCAACCATCAGCCATTTAAGAAATGTTAATATATGTTCATGATATCATGTAAAGTAAACGCACCGTCACAATGTGAGTAAACGAACTGTGAAATGTTTTGTTGGTAATATCTGTAGTAATGCCAACCGTCAACTTCTGTGCCCGTCCCTAAACTGTGTTTATGAAAAAGGACTTGAAATCGACGAACTGAATTTTACACGAATTTTACATAGAACAATCTAGGCCGATCGATGTGGCAGCGACAGCCACATAATATTCATTACTGATAAGTATTCTTATGAAGTCCACACCTCACCTCGTCGTAGGACTCCTGTCAACAGGCTGTGTCACAGCTTACGAACACAGAAACATACAAAAAAACTTGGTCGTCTGTGTCACAGCTTACGAACACAGAAACATACTAAACAACTTGGTCGTTCACTATGAAACAATGTTTGTCAATCAATAACGATAACGGCATAACAATACATGTTTTGCTTTTCCGACAAATAGGCGGGTCTGCTCACTTTTCTTACTTCCTTTCATAACCAATAATTGAAGTTGTTTGCTCAAAATCTTGTACGTGTAGGCAGGAAATGATTAAGCACATGTGGCCACCACTACTAGAATTAGTGATTCATTCTACGTAGATAGATAGTAGATTACGGAGTAGTCAGCTCCATTGGGCGTTTCGTTAATACGAACAGTAAAGAGAATTCCTGCGCATCAAGCCACCCGGCCTTCATTCCAAGAGTCGATCTGGTTGCTGATTCTTTGATCGTCTCGCATCGAGTCTGTAAATAGCAGAGATTTTCACTGAAAACGAAGTAATGAAATTTAGATAATCTGTGTTGTTCCCATCCTGCTGTACAGTCCCGAAATCTGTATTATTCTTCAGGACGATCAGAAACGCATTGGAGTTTTTCATATGCATGGTCAGAGGTTAATTCTTACTGTCCACTGGTATAACAGGTTCTCACTCGATGAAATCACTCGACGGACAGGCCTCGAGCGCACGTTCACCATGCTAAGCCGTCGCCGTTTGGTTCTTTTCCAGCATGTGGACTAATTTGTCGAGCTTGACCCCGGCCACCAGCTCATAAGGCATGGTATGGACATCAAGAATGGGAAACGATCCCTCATGATCCAACTTCTGGAAAAGAGTGTTGAACTACGTCTAATAGATACACCAACTACTAATATTTTATTTAAAAATATGAATCAACTTTTTTGTTGTTAAAGAGCTTTGGCATGCTTATAATGCAACCAGCTACCAACGGTCAGTTAATTTGGCTTAGTTGTTTTTACATGTGACTCTTTAAACTTCCTCGATGTTCCCTTCTAATATTACACCAACTTCCAATGTTAGATACATCATTATATGTGATTGTTATTTCTCTGTTAATACAACAATCAACTCCAATATTGTAACCCGGGTTCTTAACTATTAATTTTTTGTTATTCCGCCGTTGTCTTCTCCTTCTTTCACCTCTTTTTCTTGTTCTCCTTGTTCTCCTTGTTCTCCTTGTTCTCCTTGTTCTCCTTCTTAATCTTGTCTTCTGTTCACTACACATAAATGATCACGATAGAAGCTAAGCCTCTTGACATTGGAAATGTAATACAGAATAATATGACTTTGACATTTACATTTCTGCACTTAAAATTATTACTGCTTCAGTCCTGCCGACAATCTTAGTTACATATTATGTCTGTCGTGTCTGGGGGACGCATAATTGTTGTTCCAGACAAGAGCATTGGAACCAATTTATGAATGCGATTTTGGAGAGAAAATATTTCTTATATAAATTGACTACTTTAAAATAGTGGACAGATTCATGTAGCTGCTTTTAAGTGATAGGGAAGGGTAACGAATGAGATCTAAACATGATCAACTAATGGAGTTGGAGAAATAAATATCTTATGCGGCTAGATTAGGGCGGGAAAGAATGAACGACGAGAGAGAAGATATATTTAGAGAAATTCCAATCTACGTTAAAGTAGAAATCAGGTGAAGATAAGAGACAGATCGAGGTTTAGAGATGAAAGATACTTTGCAGGACAGGACGTCAGAAGTGATGAGAGGGGAGTACGTTAAATAGAGGCTGACAATGACGTCGAGGATGTCGGCGTATGTGAATGATCACTACTGAGTAAGGGAAATAAGAGCCAGTGACAACAATCGTAGAGAGACGAGAATATCTTTCTTAATACACTGAACGGAAGCAGAAGGAGTGAGAAAGAGAGAATGAGAAAGAGAGAATGAGAAAGAGAGAATGAGAAAGAGAGAGAGAGAGTGTGTGAGAGATCACTTTAAAGACTAAAATAAACCTAACACGAATAGAATTAAATGCAATGAAGAGGATGCAAGTGGAAAGATGTGCAGAATCTTTAAGGTGAAATATACATTCTAAGGAAAGAAATATAGGAAATGAGATAGAGAGAACTCAAAGGGTAGAGTACAAAACACCAACAACAACAAAAAAGAGGAAGGTGGGACAGTGATGTGATCGGTCGAGTGGAGGAAATTATTTCAGATCGATAGCTTGTCAGCCAAGAAACACTTTCCGGGAGACAGTAATAGGCCAGGGAATTTGCCGGCTCCATGACAAGGCTTATAGACGGGACTCTGTGTTAGACAAGACCTTTGTATGTTCATATGTATTTGAGGTGATATGGCAGCAATACGTTGATACAACCATCAAATGTGGCGTGATTTGAGGATTGTTTCAGAGTCGTTGTAATCTGTTTGTCTTGAGTAAAGATATGATAACTGATGAGCAAGCTGACAGAATGTGCTCAACGTCACATTCATTATGTGCTCACGGAAGATGTATTACGTGTAGATTAGTGGTTCTTATGTTGGGTGTTACTGCACTTCTTAAATGGAATACAAGAATGTATACAAATAATACTACATAGATGTCCATCGACTGCACAAGTTCAAGAGCCGTGTAAGGAAATTTTGTTGGCACATCACTTTCTTAATTCCTCTCTTCTTTGGCGTTGTCGTCTGTAGCTTTCGAACAATCCCATATGATTCATATACTTGTCTCAGAGTTAGTTCGTCCCATACACGTTATTCTCAATCTTGATTGTAGAGGGCCATGACATCAGCTCTGATATTATCGTGGAAGTCATATATCTGAAAGGGATATTCTTCTGATTGTCTGTCCTTACCCAACATAATCATGTCTGTCCTCCCCACTCTTGTCTGTTCTCCCCACTCATGTCTGTCCTCCCCACTCATGTCTGTCCTACCCCCCCCCCCCATTCATATCTGTCCTCCCCTCTCATGTCGGTCCTCCTCACTCATGTCTGTCCTGCCAACTCATGTCTGTCCTCCCCACTCATATCTGTTCTCCCCTTTCATGTCGGTCCTCCTCACTCATGTCTGTCCTACCCACTCAAGTCTGTCCTCCCCACTCATGTCTATCCTACCAACTCATATCTGTCCTCCTCACTCATGTCTGTCCTCCCCACTCATGTTGTCTTTCTCACTCATATCTGTCCTACCAACTCATATCTGTCCTCCCATCTCATGTCGGTCCTCTTCACTCATGTCTGTCCTCCCCACTCATGTCTGTTCTCCCCACTCATGTCTGTCCTCCCCACTCATGTCGGTCCTCTTCACTCATGTCTGTCCTCCCCACTCATGTCTTTTCACCCCACTCATGTATGTCCTCCTCACTCATGTATATCCTCCCCACTCATGTCTGTTCTCCCCACTCATGTCTGTTCTCGCCACTCATGTCTGTCCTCCCCCCCCCCATTCATGTCTGTCCTACCAGCTCATATCTGTCCTCCCCTCTCATGTCGGTCCTCGCCTCTCATGTCGGTCCTCCTCACTCATGTCTGTCCTCCTCACCCATGTCTGTCCTCCCCACTCATGTCTGTCCTACCAACTCATATCTGTCCTCCTCACTCATGTCTGTCCTGCTCACTCCTGTCTGTCCTCCCCACTCATGTTTGTCCTCCCCACTCATGTTTGTCCTCCCCACTTTGGTCTGTCCTCCCCACTCATGTTGTCTTCCCCACTCATGTCTGTTCTCCCCACTCATGTCTGTCCTCACTCATGTCTGTCTTCCCCACTCATGTCTGTTCTCCCCACTCATGTTTGTCCTCCCCACTCATGTCTGTCCTCCCCACTCATGTTGTCTTCCTCACTCATGTTGTCTTCCTCACTCATGTCTGTCCTCCCTCATTCATGTCTGTCCTACCAGCTCATATCTGTCCTCCCCTCTCATGTCGGTCCTCCCCTCTCATGTCGGTCCTCCTCACTCATGTCGGTCCTCTTAACTCATGTCTGTCCTCCCCACTCATGTCTCTTCTCCCCACTCATGTCTGTCCTCCCCCCCCCATTCATGTATGTCCTACCAGCCCATATCTGTCCTCCCCTCTCATGTCGGTCCTCCCCTCTCATGTCGGTCCTCCTCACTCATGTCTGTCCTGCTCACTCCTGTCTGTCCTCCCCACTCATGTTTGTCCTCCCCACTCATGTCTGTCCTCCCCACTCATGTTTGTCCTCCCCACTCATGTTGTCTTCCTCACTCATATCTGTCCTCCTCAATCATGTCATTCCTGCTCACTCCTGTCTGTCCTCCCCACTCATGTTTGTCCTCCCCACTCATGTCTGTCCTCCCCACTCATGTTGTCTTCCTCACTCATGTCTGTCCTCCCACATTCATGTCTGTCCTACCAACTCATATCTGTCCTCCTCACTCATGTCTGTCCTCCCTCAGTCATGTCTGTCCTACCAACTCATATCTGTCCTCCTCTCTCATGTCGGTCCTCTTCACTCATATCTGTCCTCCCCACTAATGTCTGTTCTCCCCACTCATGTCTGTCCTCACTCATGTCTGTCTTCCCCACTCATGTCTGTTCTCCCCACTCATGTTTGTCCTCCCCACTCATGTCTGTCCTCCCCACTCATGTTGTCTTCCTCACTCATGTCTGTCCTGCTCACTCCTGTCTGTCCTCCCCACTCATGTTTGTCCTCCCCACTCTTGTCTGTCCTCCCCACTCATGTTTGTCCTCCCCACTCATGTTGTTTTCCTGACTCATATCTGTCCTCCTCAATCATGTCTGTCCTGCTCACTCCTGTCTGTCCTCCCCACTCGTGTTTGTCCTCCCCACTCATGTCTGTCCTCCCCACTCATGTTGTCTTCCTCACTCATGTCTGTCCTCCCTCATTCATGTTTGTCCTACCAACTCATATCTGTCCTCCTCACTCATGTCTGTCCTCCCTCATTCATGTCTGTCCTACGAACTCATATCTGTCCTCCTCTCTCATGTCGGTCCTCTTCACTCATGTCTGTCCTCCCTACTCATGTATGTCCTCCCCACTCATGTATGTCCTCCTCACTCATGTCTGTCCTCCCCATTCATGTCTGTCCTACCAACTCATATATGTCCTCCCCACTCATGTATGTCCTCCTCACTCATGTCTGTCCTCCCCATTAATGTCTGTCCTACCAACTCATATATGTCCTCCCCTCTCATGTCTGTCCTCTTCAATCATGTCTGTTCTCCCCAATCATGTCTGTCCACCCCACTCATATCTGTCCTCCTCACTCACGTATGTCCTCCTCACTAACGTATGTCCTCCTCACTCATATCTGTCCACCCCACTAATATCTGTCCCCCCCACTCATGTCTGTCCTCCTCACTCCCGTATGTCCTCCTCACTCATGTCTGTCCTCCGCACTCATGTCTGTCCTGCCCACTCATGTCTGTCCTCCCCACTAATGTCTGTCCACCACACAACTCTTGCCTGTCCTTCTCCCCACTCCCATTTCCGTATGTCTCCCCCCCCCCCTCCTCCACATCCTCATGTATGTCCACCCGGCACATCCTCATGTACATCCACCCCGTACATCCTCATATCTGTCTTCCCCACACATTCGCATGTCTGTCTTCCCCACACAAGCACATGTCTGTCTATGCGATATGTCATTCCTTAAAGGTTGGTGTCTGTGTCTGCAATGGTCGATCTGAAAATTGTCACTGGACATACTGGTGGTAAGAGGTAGCACTGGACATACTGTCGGTAAGAGGTAGCACTGGACATACTGTTGGTAAGAGGTAGCACTAGACATACTGTTGGTAAGAGGTAGCACTGGACATACTGTTGGTAAGAGGTAGCACTGGACATACTGTTGGTAAGAGGTAGCACTGGACATACTGTTGGTAAGAGGTAGCACTGGACATACTGTTGGTAAGAGGTAGCACTGGACATACTGTTGGTAAGAGGTAGCACTGGATATTGTGTTGGTAAAAAGTAGTATGATTCTGTCATGTAAGACTCTCATGAAACATGACTCGCTCAAAAATGGGAATACACACTTGGTAATAATAATAATGATAATGCAAACGATAGATGTATTAGTTTTGAAAGTAGTGGTAGTATATGTAGTTCCTAGTTCTTAGTTCTTATTCAACCTTTACGTCTACATGGGCAAATGCCACTGTCCAGGTCGCAGCTCTGGAATGAGCTGGATATATCTGGAAGAAGGATTTCCTGCTTAGCGGGCTAGGCTTGAGCAGCTTAATACTCCGCTGCGTTGGGTGGTCAACCGATGTGCGAGTTGATATTAATGGACCCAAACACTAGAGCAAAGTAGACCCGCAATTTGTTTCGGCGCCATTTGCTGCTCTAAACCAACCATCTAACCATGACCGGTGTTCTGCCATGTCACACAGTTAGTCGCCTTTTACGACCTGCTTTCTGTAGAAGTGGTTCAATTCTTAACCTTGTCTTACACAAAGATCCCCGGCAGACCAGTCAGGAATGTAGTTTCTGTAGTAGCGGTAGTAACAGTGTTTGTTATTTGTTTGCTGTTGGTTGTTTGCTGTTGGTTGTTTGCAGTGGCAGTAGTATCTAACTAATTATGATGCTAGTTGCGTAGGTCTGTAAGTGCATTCGACAGTGTTGGTGGAACTAATAATAATTGTGTAGTCGCTAAATGTGTTGAGGTATTAGTTCAACTTATATTTAGCTTATTGTAATCCGTATTTATCCTTACGCACGCTACATAATTCATGAAAAAAATTTGACCTAATTAATTTTCTTAATTAGTCGTCGTGGTAGTCGTCTTTCAAAATTTGTAACTTTTATGTTTGTTTGTCAATAAATATGATTTTCTGGCGTGTAGATACACAATAGCATAACGAACATGTGGGTGTTATTGTTTTTATTGTATGTTTGTTAGTTTTTGAGATTTAAAAAGATGAAGTTGAAAATTCATGAAAATCTCAGGAAAAATTTGGACTCGACCACTAGGCCTAGTCGCTTCGATAGAAAACCATGAAAACCACAACAACGTATCGATACTGTGTTTACAATATCGCCACAACTGTTAGTTTCCAATTCAAACGTAGTTCTTTCATTTAAACAAACAAAATAAACAGATCTACGCCATAAAAATCTTTCTCAACAACCTACTTCCCCTTTCGCAAAAAGTTGGCTTGCTCCAAACGGCGTATACAAAATTAAAACTGTTCAAAAGCCATTTGTAATCGCTCATACGATACTTTAACCGGCAAAATATCGTGTATATGTGGAGGACGTACTCAGCAGTAAAAAATGGCTGTCAGGAGTGACTCCGTTCAAAAGAAAAAAAAATATATTTTTCCGCACACCGTTTTTGCAGGCCGAGCTGGTTAGAAGAGATCGGACATTGGAGTGCTACAGGTTTAGAAAGCCTGATTAAGGTCAGGCACAATAAGGTTTCATAGCAACATGATATGTTGACAGTCGCGTCTTACGACATGTATGGAAGGAAACAGTGGGTCTGTTTTGTTTGCCCAGTAAAACACTCGAGTGGTGATGAAATACGCCAACAACTAATAAGGAGAATGACTAGCATATGCGCGATGTTGAAAGTAACAAAATTCTTGATAGATCCATGTCGCGCAAACACAAGCAGGTGGATATGGACCGCGTGAAAACAGACGCCCAGGCCATCCGAGTTGTATTAGGGGTAAACTCAATGACAGACTGACAATCATGAAAGTAAAGTTAATCACTTAGCAGGCACTATCCTCGAAGATGTTCCATAGCAGGCACTGTCCTCCGAGATATTCCATGACAGACACTATCCTCGGAGATGTTCCATAGCAGGCACTGTCCTCCGAGATATTCCATGACAGACACTATCCTCGGAGATGTTCCATAGCAGGCACTGTCCTCGGAGATGTTCCATATCAGGCAATGTCCTCTGATATGTTCCATAACAGACACTGTCCTTGGGGATGTTCCATAGCAGGCACTGTCCTCGACGATGTTCCATAGCAGGCACTGCCATCGAATATTTTCCATAGCAGGCACTGTCCTCTGAGATGTTCCATAATAGACACTATTCTTTTAGATATAACATAGCAAACACAGTCTTTGGAGATCCTCTATGCAGGACCTGTCCTCGATGTTCCATGGCAGTCACTGTCCTCGGAGATGTTCCACGCAGGCACTGTCCTCGGAGATGTTCCATAGCAGGCACTGTCCTCGGAGATGTTCCATGCAGGCACTGCCCTCGGAGATATTCCATAGCAGGCACTGTCCTCGGAGATATTCCATATCAGGCACTGTCCTCGGAGATGTTCCATGCAGGCACTGTCCTCGGAGATATTCCATAGCAGGCACTGTCCTCGGAGATATTCCATAGCAGGCACTGTCCTCGGAGATATTCCATAGCAGGCACTGTCCTCGGAGATGTTCCATAGCAGGCAATGTCCTCGGAGATATTCCATAGCAGGCACTGTCCTCGGAGATATTCCATAGCAGGCACTGTCCTCGGAGATATTCCATGTCAGGTACTGCCCTATGGGATACGGTTTTAGAGACTTCTTGGTAGAAGATCTCAGCTTTTTCTAATGTGGCGTGACCTATTCTTTTCCAACACACATTGAATTCCTTAACTGTACGTCAGGCACCAATTTACAGCTTGATGGACTGGAACGTGTCGAGAGTGCAACTGAACGGACTCAATAGTCGCGAAAGAATGTAGCTTATCTTCAAGGCATACATCAAATTAGGTTCAACTCAGAGACACACAACCGATATCACGGTATAACGGCACAGACACCAGAAAATATTGTTACAAAATAAATGCTAACCAAAGTTAACAAAAATAACATGCACAATTGATTAATGACATACTGAGAATCGTGAATGGACAAAGGTTTATGAAACGAGGATGTCAGATACGAAAGATGTTGAATGGCACGATAGGATCTGCTGGACAAGAAATGAGCATTTCAAGTGATGGAGGACATAAACAATAGACGATGTATAACGAGGAAGAGTGCAAGGGGACTACGAGGCTGCATCAGTAGTTAGACAAGGTGACACATTGCCTGATCATTTTCTGGTTGGCTCTTTGTGTTTGAGACACATACGAGAATTATCACCCATGTCACGCTAAGAATATGTTATAGAACGCGACAGGCTTGCTGTTTTAACCTATCTAGAGCTGAGAACTCAAACTCATGGCTTGCAATGCATGTCATTCACTCAATCCAAATGCCTGCAGCAAATTATAAGAAATGCAGTAAAAGACATAAACCAATAATAACGTAAGTAAACGCAATGTTACAAAAAAAGATGGTTTAGTTAAGAAAAGTCATATAATTGTAACAACATTTGGACCAAATTAAAATAAAATTTCAAATGCAGTTTTATTTAAGGAAAGCCACATAATTGTGCCCACATTTGAACCTAAATGACGACAATATATAAATTCAGTTTTGCGGAAGAAAAGTCACATAAGTGTACCGACATTTGAACCTAAATAACGACAATATATAAATTCAGTTTTGCCGAAGAAACGTCACATAAGTGTACCGACATTTGAACCTAAATAACAACAATATATAAATTCAGTTTTGCGGAAGAAAAGTCACATAAGTGTACCGACATTTGAACCTAAATAACGACAATATATAAATTCAGTTTTTCGGAAGAAAAGTCACAAAAGTGTACCGACATTTGAACCTAAATAACGACAATATATAAATTCAGTTTTGCGGAAGAAAAGTCACATAAGTGTACCGACATTTGAACCTAAATGACGACAATATATAAATTCACTTTTGCGGAAGAAACGTCACGTAAGTGTACCGACATTTAGACCAATTAAAAGCACAGTTAAAATACAATTGTACGTTAGAAAGGCTACATACCTGTGTCGACATTTGGATTTAAATAAAGGCAAAGTTTACATAAGGTTTCACGTGAGAAAAGTCACATTAGTGAGCCGACATTTTGATTTAAATAAAGGCAAAGTTTACACAAGGTTTCACGTGAGAAAAGTCACATTAGTGTGCCGACATTTAGACGCAAATAAATCTGTATCTATTACTGGACAAATGAAAAACAACTAAGATGATAACGTGAACTGAGTTACAGAAATATCAATATTAAAGAAAAGGCAACATGAATATATTAAAGAAAGGACATGAGTTTGAATAAAATACTAACCATCTGCTTTGGTAAGACAATTGTTCCATTTAGATTCCATTAATAGTAAAGAATTCTAGAAAACAGAACCCTATATTTGGTTCATTATTTTCTTGGAAACTGAATAATTCATTTTCTTTGGCATCAATAGACAATGTAGTCTGCCTCTACTTCTTCTTGTGGTTTACCAAGGCGGGGATACTTGGGACTAGGGTTTATGCTGTGCCTGCTGGCGTGGTACCTATGTCTTCATCACTTGATCTATGGTGGAGTGTGCTCAACCTCCTTTCTCTGGCTTATGGCTTTGACTTCGTCTTAGAAACACATTGGTTTTCTATTTCCCCTTCCGCTGGGGTTCAAACCTAACGTTTGACACGATTACTGGTTATAACAATGTCTACCAACGTGTAGGTCATGTAGACTTTGGAAGGACAGACTGTGAGACATCTTAGAAATTTAAATTTTATTTCGGTTCACTGCCCTAAGTCCCCCCCCCCCCCTCTATACCTCGCTCTCTCTCTCTCTCTCTCTATATATATATATATATATATATATATATATATATAATTATATTGCATTTATTTTGTTTTGTAGTTTGTTTTTGTGCGTATGTAAACTGAAAATATGATGAACTTCAGTAAACTTATGAAACAATTATGGCCGATATACGAGAGTCAACGTTTCAAACATGAGATTTTCACACAGGTGTGTTTATTATTGCCGTCAAGAAAAACTGGTTTTCATCCTTGCTTGTAACCCGTCGCTTGTGTTTCAACCATTATTGTGTTCTCTGAAAACATACGTTTGTCTGTTCCTCCTGCTAGCAAAATGTGGGATAGAACGAGTTGGACGAATAGTGCACACAGCTTTTCCACATGATAAAGCACATATTCTATCGATTCCTGTAGAGAAAATCAATTAACTGGTTATTGCGAGCCCGAAGAGTTAAAATCTATGATTTCCTGTCACCTTGGCTGAATCTAGAACATACCAGTAACTAATGCTAAGGTTGCAGTGTTAAAGGATTCTCTTTACCCATATTACAGCATTTGAGAAAATAATATAGCCATTTTAGCCAATCTAGTTGGTCAAATGCCACAAAGTATGGTTGTGCATGGGGAAAACAGTCTCAACATATCAAATGAAGTGTCATAGAAGCTACATTTACAAGAGTATGTCAATGCGTTGCCGTTGGGGTAGTACAATGAAGTAAATTTTAGTTGCCGTCCTATGCTTCTACTGGAGTGAAAACGCCTTCACAATATATCAAATGAGGTGAAGTGGAATACATTGCTTCTTCGCGGCCCTCTTTCCCCTATCTGTAAGTCATGTAACCATTTCGACATCAGTTGACTGGAGCGTGTCGGCACTAAATTACCTACAAAGTAACTCCTACTAACGTTTTAATAGAGTAGTTCTTGGACTCACCAAATTGATAAACTGCTTGGGAAAACAGAGCAAATGTTACCCCCAATCCCTCAAGAATGTCACGAAAAGCCTCTGAATAGACATGTGCATAGGACTAGCACCATCTCACAGTAGAACTATTTATTATAGAAAAAACTACAGCACGAGGCCACTAAGAACTTTCATTCATCGTTTACACTTTCCGCTCCATGTGAAGCATAGGGCCATCACAACAATTGCCTCCAAGAGGAAACCTGTATCCGAAAACTTGTAGTGACAAAGTTCAACAGCATAGTGTCTGCGCACTATCATAGTAATTATAATCTGTCTGAAGTTCGCAAATGTCTTATTACAGTCTACGAATCCGACATAAAGTGCTAACTTCCAATCCATTCTCAGTTCAACTATTATAATGTCTATCTATATGGTATGATGCAAACTTCCCATGTAATTGAACGCTTACCTGTTTCTTCTCTAAACTGATTTGTTTATGTTCTCGTTTAACCGTACACACGTTCCATGTCCTAAACAAAGTCATATTCATCATCTATCCACTTGTGTTGTGAGACGGCGTGGGGAGGAGTAGTTTTCTGTCATGTGCCAGCTTTGTCGCCGATATTGTTTTCATTTCATGTTTCTACAGTGTCTGACTGACACCATCTATTCATCTTTTTTCGTGGTCTGCCTCTTGTTCTGCAACCCTGATGTCTGGTGTTGTATTTATACGAGCAGGTGGTAACTTTGTTTGCATTCTTGTCAGGTGTATGACCCATTTTATTCTTTCCCTTTTCATGTATGCAATGCTCGGTGTTGCACCAACCTTCAATGTTATTAGTTCATTTCGTACTCTGTCGAGCCTTGTGACTTCGACACCCTTTCTCAGCATTTATCATATCTGAACACTACTTCATTTATCATTCTCATATCTGAACACTACTTCAGATATCATTCTCATATCTGAACACAGATATCATGTTTTCAATTTTCAGCCACCTGGATTGCCTTGCTTCCACTCAACTTGTCATCCACATTACATGTTTTCAGAAGGTTTTGGGTAGACCATTAGATGGTGTAGATCTTCTGTTGCTCCATAGTCATCTTCATCTTCATTCCTTTAATCTCTTCTTGCATCGTCGTACACCATTTCGGAGTCTATTTAGTTAGTTTCATGTTAGCAAGGCAAGTGGTGTCCAGGCCGAGGTCCCTTCCGTAGCTCAATCCAGAAGACCTGCGTCAGTTTATTCCATTTTTTGATTAAACGTTTTCCCGGATTAGCCTGCAGAAGCTGTGTTGACTGTTGGTAACTTCTACTAGATTACAATCTTGAGCACTACACCTAATGTCCACACATACAGTGCCTTGGGTCATATACCTGTTGTTCTCTGTCAATGTCTGCAACACATCTTCGTGTCTCAGGTGGTGCAATGCTGATTACGGGGTATATTTATTCAGTTGGAATAGGTTTGGGTACCGGTAACTATTCGACCAGTCTCATGTATTATTGTGTCAATAAGTTTGACATGTCTAGTATTTTTCTAAACTAGTGCAGCGTAATCAGTTGCGAAGAATCACAGATCGGAAGACAAATGGCTGTTCTCCCTATGTTGTATCAATCAATGATATTATTTCTCGCATGTATCTTCCATTGTGTTTTCTAGCAGTGTATTAGATAGATAGGGTCCGATAAAACTTGATGCTCAGACATTAGAGAGGATTCGTAGGTAGTGCTTCAGTTGTGAAAGATCTAATCGAGTGGAAAATCATCCTGTGGAGTCCCGCCAGGCATCGAGAGTGCCGGGCCCTACGCCTCGAAGGGGCCCACCTGATGCTACTGGTAGTCACCCACCCATGTGCTGTGGAGTCAAGGCACACGGAGATGGGGCAAGAGCTATTGGCCAAAAACTCAAGACACTTAAAATGCTACAGTGGAACGCGATGGGAGTCCTTAACAAAAAAGGTTTCCCTAACAAATCGCCTGTACGAAGGTAAGATTGACGTGGCATGTATCCAAGAAAGGCACCTCAAAAACACCCACAGATTCTCAATTAGAAGATACCAGACTTTCCGTCTTGATAGAGAAGGTCACAAAGGAGGGGTTCTGATACTGACACGAAACTGCATACCAAGTAGCGCAGTATCTGTAAACCACACGGGACAAGCAGAAATTGTAAGAGTCGACATAATGACACAGGAAACGAAAACCCGTATATTCAACTTGAATGGCCCACCCAACAAAGACCTGTCGCTCTCGAGTATGGAAATCAAGGACTCCAGCTGCCTAGTGGTTGGAGGCATCAACAGTCACTCGGAGAGATGGGGATATTCAGATACAGACAGCAGAGGTGATGAACTGGAGGACTAGGAGATAGACACAAATCTCTATCTTATCAATAGGGCGGACGATAGCCCTATCTTCTATTCTAGAGCATGGCATACCACCTCCACCCCAGACTTGGCCTTCTCCACGGGGGATATTCACCACAAAATAGATCGTCAGGTGCTCGACCAATTGGCAGGTAGCGATCACAGGCCAATTAGGCTAAAAATTGATATGGATGTAGGCCCCCAGGAAATAAAACCGCTGCCACGTTGGAACTATAGACGAGCCGACTGGGACAAATTTGCAATGCTGACGGATGGGCTGTGTGAAACCATCAACACACGAAATAACAATAAGACACCTATGGTGGAAAGCCTAAGCAAAGCAATACTGCAAGCAGCCACCGAAACTATCCCAAGAGGGGCAAGGAAAAACTACAAGCCATATTGGAATCGTGAATGGCAGAAAGCGGAGGATGAAGTCTCAAAGGCTACGAACATGGCAGAGGTAGAGCAATCTATGGAAGCCAATATCGCCTTCAAGGCCATCACTGCGAAATACAAAAGAACACTTTACCAAATAACAAGAGACAGCTGGAAAAACAAAACAGAAAGCCTCAATTTAGACAAAGAATGGAACAAACTTTGGAATTTAGTCAAAGCCATGAATGACGAAACACCATCAAATAAACAAATTATCATCAAGCAGGGAAAAAAAGCAGCAAACGCGTTTATAGAATATTATGCCAGAGCAAACCACATTGATGTCCCTACAGACAGGCATACATACACTAGTGAAGAACAAAAGAGCCACGACAAAATCAATAGGGCACCAGAGGAGCACATGATGGCAAAACTAACAATGAATTAAATGGATGAGGCCATGAGCAATTTAAAGAAAAAGAAATCGCCAGGAAAAGTTTGGGTAACAAACGAAATGCTGATGGGGTTGGGCCAAACAGCAAAGAGAAAGTTACTATCAGTCCTGAACCAAAGCTGGAAAAGGGGAATTGTACCGCAGGCATGGAAAGATGCTGTACTTATACCAGTACCAAAGACAGAAAAAGATAGAACAGATCCAAATGTATACAGGCCCATTAGTCTACTTATCTGTGTAGGCAAACTGATGGAGCGTATGATAAACACCAGACTGATGTGGCACCTGGAAGAAAAACACATATTAATCACACGGCAAGCAGGATTTAGACAACATAGATCCACTGAGGACCAGATCACTCTCATAGCATAGGAAATAGAGGATGCTTACCAGGAGAAAAAGCATACAGTAGCGGTTTGGGTGGATCTAGAGAAGGCATTTGACAAGGTGTGGAAAGAGGGACTTAAAGTCAAACTACGAAGAAGTAAAGTATCTGGAAACATGTTCAGATGGATCAGCCACTACTTCGAAAACAGAACAGCCAGAGATCAAGTACAGGGGCAGATGAGCAGCATAAAGGTGACACTAGAGCAGAGAGTATCCCAAGGGGGGGGGGGGTACTGCCATCCACACTTTTCCTTGTGTATATAAACAACATCACAGAGAATATACCAAGAAGAGTCCACACCTCCATGTTTGCAGACGATCTGGCTATGTGCACCTCTGAAAAAAATTTCACTGTAGCATACAATCGGATGCAGCAGGCCCTAACATCGTTGGAGGAGTGGGCGAACTCATGGCTGGTCAAAATAAACGAGGAAATAAAAACATGTACGATATTCTCGCTTTCAAATAAACCACAGAACACCGAAATAAGTCTTAACGGCAAATATCTGCGGCCAAACGACAACCCAAACTACTTGCTAGTCACATTTGATCGGCGCATGACATGGAAAAGTCAAATCGAGAGAAACCGAATGAGCGCCAGACAAAGAATGGCAATCATGAGGAAACTTGCTGGCACAAGCTGGGGAGCAGACGAAAGAATAATAAAGTAACTGTACACTGGAAGAGTGAGACCAGTTCTCAAGTATGGCATTGCGGCATGGACAAAAGCAGCAAAGGCGAACTTTGATAAAATTAGCAAACTTCAAAACCAAGTCATGAGAGTTATAACAGGAGGCATGAAGTCAACGCCAATTGTAGAACTTGAAAAGATTACAAATCTGCAATCCATGACTGACAGAAAAGACTGCAGAGCCCAGCAGCAAGCAGAGAAACTCAGAAGACTGACAGATCATCCAATGCATCAGAGACTAAATACATTTGGAAATGGGAAACTAAAGCGGAGAAACTTTGCAGAAATAGCCAAAGCAAAGATGAGCGAAGACCATATGAACACCGTAACAATACCAAAGCCCATCCCTACCGTACGCAAACCTACCTGGAACAGCATATCATTTCGGAGGTGGTAGAGAATATACCAGGTATTGAAAACAAGAACAGCCAGACTGTAAAAGAAAGAGGTACATAACGAAAAACTACCCAAGCATGGAATGGACCGACGTTTCTGTAACAAACACAACACAGAACGGAGGGCAGGGGTATTCCTAACCCTACCAAATGGTAGAAAAATAACACTGTCAGTGGCAACTGGAAAATACTCAAGCAATTTCAGAGCGGAGGCAGATGCATTGAGAGCTGCAGTAGAAGCAATGCTCACAGGGGAAAGCAATGAAAGCCAGATAGTCCTGTTTACAGATGCCCTGGCCGTAGTTACAGCACTAAGAAGCCAGAAAAATACTGAACTTAATGATTTAACAGCAGTACTCTGTCAACTATGCCAGCAGTCCGCACCAAAAAGAGTGGTGGTACAGTGGGTTCTTTCCCACTGTAACATCCAAGGCAACGAGGAGGCAGACAGACTGGCAAATAGAAGGGGCAAGACTACCACAACAAGATTCTAGTGTGACCTACGAAGAGTCCAAAAGGCTTATTAGGCCCAGATACATGGCCAAATGGGAAACAGAACATACTGGCTACACAAAAAATGATGCCTATTACCAGTTGAACAGTAGAGAGCAGGCCGTGGTCTTCAGACTCCGCACAGGCTACAACAGACTGAGGTACCACCTATTCAATAAACTGAAGATAAGTTGCACTGACGAATGCACTTGTGGTACAGGCAAAATGACCGCTGTTCATCTGCTGCAAAACTGCCCGATATACGAGGACCAGAGAAAGCACGTGTGGCCATCACCAGTGGCAACACTAGATAAGCTCTATGGCAGTGCCGACAGCCTCAGGATGACCGCTGCTTTCTTCGAAAAAATACAGGTTGACGTCTGACAGCGTACGATGAAGAAGAAGAAGAAGAAGAAGACTGGAAAATCGCTTGCGTGTGACACCTACTTGCTGTGTTAATTACAATCTACTTGAAGATTCTTTGCGTGCCATTTTCCTGTTTTTCTGACCTCCATAGAATGATCCAGCTAAATTTGTGTGCCAGGCACTTTGTGTTATGTTCAGTTCTGTTATCGTTGTGGTATATGTTCTCGTGCACTGACAATAACTTTATGTGTTTAGTGTCATCCTCCACATGTTTCTGTCTTATTTCAACCCGTTCCATGATATTGATCTTGTAATTTCTTATTTCCGCCGATACTTCAACAATCTTTATTTTCTCGTATTGTGTGCAAACGTTATGAAGAAGTCCATAGAAAATTAACTACCTAGACTCAATGGTCTCGAGGTAAGGTGTTCGTCTTTGGTGCAGGAGGTCACTGGTTCAAATCACGGTGGAGATAGAGAATTTTTTTTTTCAAGTGGATCATCTGGTAAAAATTGTCTATGATCTCTGAGTAGTGAGATGGGACACCCGTTTTCAGTGCACGTTAAAAATTCATCGGCGGTTGGAAATCGAAAGAATAGGCTTAATGCCCGCTGCTAGGGAAAAATGCAAGGTAAAATCTACTCAAATTATTCTAGCGATTTTCGCCGTTTAGAGAATACGTCGCACAAAGGGCAGTGTGTGATGATAACATAAGGTCTTGGTTATGTGGTTAGCGGCATAGATGACGCTTAATAGGTTGCGGTTCTACTTCCACCACCACCATTTCCCAACAAAATATGCGATCGTATATTCCAGAGGAAACCAACATAATGTTTGGTAATAGACACTGGGACTGACCTGACAAGCCACCAGCTGAATTTCGCCCGCCAATAATAACTAAAACAAAGGAGACCCCACCTGCCCACGCCGTCTAACAACACAAGTGAACAGAACACAGAGATAGAATAACCACCTAAGTCAGCAATGCAGTTCCTGTGAGACTTTCTCAACATCGCGTCATTGTCCCATTCAACAGAGGACATAGCATGTATCTGATGATTCAATTGAGGTAGATGCAGTGTAAGTGCTTTGCTTTGTAGGGAGCGAAAAGAAGCTAAGATTACTCTAACTACTTTGTATAGAGAACGTTAAACATGTGTACAACGGTTTTAACATCCTTTAACAAATCACTGTAAATGCATTCGGCGCACAATGCTGTCCAGTGTTGTTACGCGACATGGAGAGGTTGTTAAAGCCGACGTTGAAGGAATGTTCTTTATAAATATTTTACTTATCTGAACATTCTGATCCTTTCGTAAACTGCTTATCAGTATTCTCTTGCGGTTGCATGTGTGTCTTTTAGACGTTTTCCTGTGCGTGTTTACGCTTGCTTGTACATGCACGAATCTGTTTGTGTGTAGTCAAGACCACGGGGCAAATTAAAGTAAATAAGAAATGAATTAGCAAATAGCAATACAGGTCCCAGCTAACGTCTGTGGTGGGAAGCAGCTGCAGGTGGAAATAGTTCAACGTAGATTCGTCCAGAAAATGTGATTTCCTGTGGTCGGGCTGCCACAGTGACTGTTCCGTTTATCTGCTAAATAGCTGACTTTACGTGCGTCATGTGTAGCCAGAAGGAGGCCCGAATTTTGGTTCTTATTTGCAGCGTTATCTTATTGTTCTGTTTGTGATGAGGTTTGTGATGATGGTTGTAATGATGTGGCGCAGATGTTTGTGATGGTATTGTGCAGTTGTTTGTGATGATGTTTGTGATGATGTTTGTTATGATGTTGTGCAGATGTTTGTGATGATGTTTGAGATGATGTTGTGCAGATGTTTGGGATGCTGTTTGTGATCATGTTTATGATAATGTTTATGTTAATTTTTGTGATGATGTTTATGATGATGCCTGTGTAGATGTTTGTGATGGTGTTTGTGATGATGTTTTTGATGATGTTTGTGAAGGAAGTGATAGGTGTGAATTAGTGTAGAGATAATACAGATCTTGATGCCGAGATTAGTGATTATGATGAAAATGTTGAGGAGTTAGTGATAATAGTGAGGAAAATGTTATGAAACTGAGAGTGAAGATTTAGAGGTGCGATAGATATAGAAGTTGATATCGACAATGATGATTTTAATATTGATATATTGATGATAGTGATGATAATGATGGTAATTAATCAAGAAAATATAATGGTGTTGATATACTAGTGATAGTGATGATGAGGATGATAGTGATTCATGAAAATAGAATGGTGTTGATGTATTAGTTATATTGACTATGCTGATGATGATCAATATGGATGATAACAACAATGAAATAATGATAAAGTGGTCTTTAAGACGATGATAATGATAATTTGATGGTGTTGATGATGACAGCGATAATCATAGCAAAAATAGTCAAAAATGTTGTGGTCACACACAAACCAGACTAAAGCATGACAGTATCCATGAGATAAGGTTTGGATAACGCGTGCTCAGGTCAGTGTGTGCGCGCGCGAGTATGAATGAGTGTGTTTATGTGTATGTGTGTGTGTTTTCCTTATGTCTAGTGGGACTAAACCAAGACGTTTTGTGGGAATGTCCCAGGCTATCAGGTCGCGCGGACGTGCCGGCCTCAAAGCGATGACTTCACTCTGTTTCCACATTGTCTCATTACGGACTCAATCAGACGACCTGATGAAGCCTGAGGTTGACAAGGCGCCCGTCTAGGGGTTGAGATTGTATCCAGGTCGATTGAACTGAGATGTGTCAAAACATAATGTAAGCACAGTTCAAAGACAGACTCTATTAAGAAGTGCACGAGTATATCATACAATGTTGAAATAGTTTGTCTGTCTAGAAAGATGTATAGACCTATAGCTCTCAATAGCCTTGTGACATCTGACGGCCAATAGCTACGTAGGTATTTGTAAAATGCATTAGCAAAATACTGTATAGAAGGCTTCCTTAGCAACTTTAACGTGTCTGATAGCTTTCCTGGAGATAAATCTGTTAGGCCTGATGTATAGATACAATTATGTAACTCTTTATGTAGGATCTACATTGCAGTTGCAGAAACATTGAAATAATAATTCTGTATGAAGATATTTTTGGCAAGAAAAACTGTAATTAGCCCATAAATATATATATATATATATATATAATTAGATTGATTTGTTTGATTGACAACTTGTCAGTCTCGAGACACAATGGACTTCACGCTAGAGACGGCTCAGTCAGTGGTTTGCCTAGCTTGTAGTCTGCATCTTGATTCATTTTGTCTTCCCTTGTCTACAGACCAACACACAGAACCTACCTCCAGCCAGGTCTGTCTTTAGCAAGTTACTCCTAATCGCAGGAGTTCATATCCAACGTCTTCAGGTCACGCTTGCAAACATCTTTGTAGTGGAGGAACTGCCTTTTTTTACATGCATACTCGTGGTCAGCTCTCCATAAATGATATCTTTGGTATTCGCCAATCCTCCATTCTGCCCACGCGACCAAACCATAGCAAGCGGGCCTGGCATAGGATCGTAACTAAGCTAAAAATACTTGCACGGCACAACACTTCGTTGTTAGTTACTCTGTCTGCGAAGACCATAACCGAATGGCAGTCTCCCTTCTCTTACTTTTAGCTCGCAGTCTGGATAGATTGAATTGTCTCCCATCTGATCTAGTATGCAGCAAGACACCCTCTGTGGAAGTTCCAAAAGCGTGCCTAAGCACGATGGCGAAGAAAATGCCGAATAGAGTCGGAGCCAGAACACAACCTTGTTAAACTCCGCTGTTAATGTCGAAGGCCTCAGATTCCTGACCGTCATACAGCACTGTACCTTTCATGCCCAAATGTAAAGACCTAATCATGCTCAGTAGTTTAGGTGGGCAGACAACTTTAGACAATACATTAAATACTGCTTGGGAAAATCTTAAACTCCAGGTGAGTAGACTGGCACCTTTTAATGGCTGATGCAAGTATGGCGGCCCAACCTCGAACCAGTTATTCTGCTTTTTGTCATCGTTCCAAAGACTGTCAAGTCTGTGGTGTGTATTGACCCTCTGACGTGTTCTCACCATTCTGTAGCGCTTCCAATAGTGCGCTGTTTTGCCATTAATTCTGAGAGGGATTGTGTGAATTCGTCCACCCTTTCAGTAATGTCAGTTCCTGTTGTGTCTATGCGGCATTTACCCACATGTCATGCGTTGTGGATCTTCTTGGGTTGAAGTCTCATTTTGCAGCAGTGATAGGTCAGTATTTGCAGTCCGCACTGTGAAACGTGCGGGCTAGTAAAACATGTTTCAGTTCAGACCGTTTAGTGATGATCAGGTCCAGCTGATACCAATGTCTGGAGCGAGGCTGTCATCAGGATACTTTATGTTGGGGCTTTGTTTGGAAGAAGGTGTTAATAATGCACAGTTTGTGGTAGGCTCAATGCTCCAATAGCCTCTATCCATTTTCGTTCATCGTTCAGACACCAAACTTTCCCAGGCACATAGGCCTAAAGTCGGGATCGGCGCCCACCTTTGCATTGAAGTCGCTAAGTCAGGTGTTCCTCTCTAGGGATCCTTGTGATGATTAAGGTCAGCTGCTGATAGAACTCATCCTTGGAGTCACTATTGGTGCCAAGTGTAGGAGTGTACACGCTGATCATATTAACTATGGCATTGGATACTTGGAGTAGATGAGATAATAACCGCCTTATACCCATTTTGGCATGTCTCTGTCGATCCTAGAAGGAAGTTTTTATCAGCAAAGCCAGTGCCGTGTTCTTTGACGTCCTCTACTCCCTTCCCTTGCCAGAAGAACGTGTAGTCCTTTTCTATGAGTGACCCAGACTAGACCAGACGCGTTTCTTGGAGTGTGACGATGTCGACTCGAAGCCATTTTAGTTCCTGGTCTTTAATTGAGGTCTTGCAAACATCGCCTAACGCTTTGAGGTCCTCCGTCATACATGTGGTCATGGTGCGTACGATCCAGCAACCAGGCCTCATTGTAGGATTCTTTGCAATGGGTTGAGTTCTGACGTGAACCCTCTCTAGTGCCTGCCTGGGCATATTGATGCGAGGACCGCTGTTGCCTAGTCTGCAGACCCCCCCCCCCTCCCCCCACTTTCCATGCAACCGGTGTATCCAAGGGAACGACAAGTCGATACTGCTAGGCACAGGAGGCGTCGCAGAAATTGTTAGAATGGCATTGAGTACAATGCCTGGCTGCCTAAGGGTCCTGATTTTATCTCTCGGTCAACTCCCAAAGTCTTTGCCACAAGTGGATATTACCGCAAGGTAGCGGAGGCTAGTTTCTGAAGTTGTTGGAAGCACGAACGGAGATAACACAGTAGATTGTGGATGACCAAAATAATATATATATATAATACCACGTAGTCTGAGGTAGACGTTTGCGTCAGTCCACAACTTACTGTTCTTAGATCAATAGATTTGGGCGTGTCAATTCCATTGTTCCTTATTTAGTGCAACACTGTGTTTGGCTGTGTGGTATTCCCTCATGTCTTACGCTATTTATGTCACTGACAAGTTGTTATTTGTTGAAATGTGCTAACATATTCTTCTTCTCACGATATGCCTTACCATGGTAACATTTTTCTGTTATATAACTGTAATGAGCTTATTTAACATTATCGACCACTGTCTGAGTTGCTTCATTCACAAACTATTCCTTCCGTATTGAAAATCTGATACTCTCTCACGCTCACTATTACAATTTCAACTCTTTCTTACTGTGACGTGCTCAATAGCTTACAATTTCAACTCTTTCTTACTGTGACGTGCTCAATAGCTTACAATTTCAACTCTTTCTTACTGTGACGTGCTCAATAGCTTACAATTTCAACTCTTTCTTACTGTGACGTGCTCAATAGCTTACAATTTCAACTCTTTCTTACTGTGATATGCTCAATAGCCTACAATTTCCTACACGTTATCCCATTACTTTTCTTATATCTGATTGTATTCTCACTCTTACTTTTTTCTACTTCCACCAGCTGCTATGGTATTAAAAACCAGTCTTACTCTTTATCTCAATTGCACAAGCTCATATTGTGTTATGTCATAAAACTGTTAATATCTCTCTCTCTCTCTCTCTCTCTCTCTCTCTCTCTCCCTCTCTCTCTTTCAATGTCCGCTGCTCTTATTGTCTTATATAACTCTTTCTCTCTCCCTCTTCCACCAGCTCCTATTTAATTATATTATCCAACGCTCACTATCTCTGTCTCTGTCTCTCTCTCTCTTTCTCTCTCTCTCTCACTTTCACCAGCTCTAATTGTTCTATCTTATCCAACGTTTACTCTCTATCTCTCTCTCGCTCTCTCTCTTTCACTTTCACCAGCTCAAATTGTACAATCTTATCCAACGTTTACTCTCTCTATGTCTCTCTCTCTCTCTCTTTCTCTCTCTCTCTCACTTTCACCAGCTCCAATTGTTCTATCTTATCCAACGCTTACTCTGTTTCTCTCACTTTCACCAGCTCTAATTGTTCTATCTTATCCAACGTTTACTCTCTCTCTCTCTCGCTCTCTCTCTTTCACTTTCACCAGCTCAAATTGTACAATCTTATCCAACGTTTACTCTCTCTATGTCTCTCTCTCTCTCTCTTTCTCTCTCTCTCTCTCACTTTCACCAGCTCCAATTGTTCTATCTTATCCAACGCTTACTCTGTCTCTCTCTCTCGCTCTCTCTCTTTCACTTTCACCAGCTCAAATCGTACAATCTTATCCAACGTTTACTCTCTCTATGTCTCTCTCTCTCTCTCTCTCTCTCTCTCTCTCTCCCTCTTTCACCAGCTCCAATTGTTCTATCTTATCCAACGCTTACTCTGTCTCTCTCACTTTCACCAGCTCTAATTGTTCTATCTTATCCAACGCTTACTCTCTCTATGTCTCTCTCTCTCTCTTTCTCTCTCTCTCTCACTTTCACCAGCTCCAATTGTTCTATCTTATCCAACGCTTACTCTGTTTCTCTCACTTTCACCAGCTCTAATTGTTCTATCTTATCCAACGTTTACTCTCTCTATGTCTCTCTCTCTCTCTCTCTCTTTCACTTTCACCAGCTCAAATTGTACAATCTTATCCAACGTTTACTCTCTCTATGTCTCTCTCTCTCTCTTTCTCTCTCTCTCTCTCACTTTCACCAGCTCCAATTGTTCTATCTTATCCAACGCTTACTCTGTCTCTCTCACTTTCACCAGCTCTAATTGTTCTATCTTATCCAACGCTTACTCTGTCTCTCTCACTTTCACCAGCTCAAATTGTACAATCTTATCCAACGTTTACTCTCTCTATGTCTCTCTCTCTCTCTCTTTCTCTCTGTCTCTCTCACTTTCACCAGCTCCAATTGTTCTATCTTATCCAACGTTTACTCTCTCTATGTCTCTCTCTCTCTCTCTCTCTCTCTGTCTCTCTCACTTTCACCAGCTCCAATTGTTCTATCTTATCCAACGCTTACTCTGTCTCTCTCACTTTCACCAGCTCAAATTGTACAATCTTATCCAACGTTTACTCTCTCTATGTCTCTCTCTCTCTCTCTTTCTCTCTGTCTCTCTCACTTTCACCAGCTCCAATTGTTCTATCTTATCCAACGCTTACTCTGTCTCTCTCACTTTCACCAGCTCCAATTGTTCTATCTTATCCAACGTTTACTCTCTCTATGTCTCTCTCTCTCTCTCTCTCTCTCTGTCTCTCTCACTTTCACCAGCTCCAATTGTTCTATCTTATCCAACGCTTACTCTGTCTCTCTCACTTTCACCAGCTCAAATTGTACAATCTTATCCAACGTTTACTCTCTCTATGTCTCTCTCTCTCTCTCTTTCTCTCTGTCTCTCTCACTTTCACCAGCTCCAATTGTTCTATCTTATCCAACGCTTACTCTGTCTCTCTCACTTTCACCAGCTCCAATTGTTCTATCTTATCCAACGCTTACTCTGTCTCTCTCACTTTCACCAGCTCAAATTGTACAATCTTATCCAACGTTTACTCTCTCTATGTCTCTCTCTCTCTCTCTTTCTCTCTGTCTCTCTCACTTTCACCAGCTCTAATTGTTCTATCTTATCCAACGTTTACTCTCTCTATGTCTCTCTCTCTCTCTCTCTCTCTCTCTTTCTTTCCTACTTTCACCAGCTCTTATTGTCTTATATCTTCCAACTCTTATCCCCCCACCCCCACCAACTTCCATTCTTTCTTCTACTTGCATAAGCTCTTATTATTATATCTTATCCAATTTACTCCCTCTCTCTCTCTCTCTCTCTTTCTATCTTTCTCTCCTTCTCTTTCCTACTTTCGCCAATAATATTGTGTTAAATCACCAGATTCTCACTTTCTTAAACTTTTACCTCTAATATGCTCTCAAACTTACTCTTCCTTCCGTAAAATATGTCACTTTATCATATTTACTAACTCAATCAGTATCCCACTGATAATCTCTTCCATTGTCTCATTTCCTTCTTCTCCACCCCACCCCCCCCCCTCTTTCCAACCACCCCCAAAGTACGCACAATCTGTTTCTGCCCCACTCCCATTCAATTTGACTCTAACACACTCCCACCCATTCTGACTCTCCCACACTACCACACAATCCGACTCACACATACTCAAACAATCTGACTCTAGCACACTCTCACCCAATGTGACTATCCCATATTCACACCCAATGTGACTCTCTCACACTCCTACCATTTCTGGCTCTCCCACACTACCACACAATCTGACTCTCCCATACTCACACACAATGTGACTCTCTCACACTCCTACCAATTCTGGCTCTCCCACACTCCCACCCAATCTGATTCTCCCATACTCACACCCAAAGTGACTCTCTCACACTCCTACCAATTCTGGCTCTCCCACACTACCACACAATATGACTCTCACATACTCCGACAATCTGACTCTCCCACGCTTCCACCCTATCTGACTCTCCTACATTCAAACACACAATCTAACTATCCCAAACTCCTAAGGAATCTGATTCTAGCACATCCCCGCCCAATCTAACCCTCATACACTCCCACCCACTCTGACTCTCACACACTCCCACCCAGTCTAACTCTCTCACTTCCACACAATCTGACTCTTCTACACTCCCACTCAATCTGATACCTCTACACCCCCACCCAATTTGACCCACAGACTCACTCCTAATCACTCCCACCCAATCTGACTTTCCCACACAATCTGACTCTCCCACACGCCCACCAAATCTGACTCTCCTACACTCACGCACACTCTGACTCTCCCACACTTCTAACCAAACTGACTCTAGCGCACTCCCACCAAATCTGACTTTCCTACACTCCCACCCAATCTAGATCTCCCATATTCTCACCCACTGACTCTCCCACACCCCCACCCACTCTGACTCTCACACACTACAACACAATCTGACTTTCCCCCACTCCCACCCAATCTTATTCTTCTACACTCGCACACAATCTGATACTTCCAGACTCCCACAACCTGACTCTCACACTCTCACCAAATCTGACTATCACACACTCCCTCCTAATAAAACCCTAACACACTCCCTCCTAATAAAACCCTAACACACTCCCCCCTAATATAAACCTCACACTCAGCCCTAATATGACCCTCACACACTCTTTCCTAATAAAACCCTCACACACTCACACCTAGTTGAGCCTCAACACACTCACTCCTAATATGATCCTCACATACTCTTTCCTAACAAAACCCTCACACACTCACTTATAATATAAACCTCACACACTCACTCCTAATCTGACCCTCACACACTCCCTCCTAATATAACCCTCACATTCACTCTGACTCTCACACACCCCCACCCACTCTGACTCTCGCACACCCCCACCGAATCTGACTCTCACACACTTCTACCCAATCTGACTATCCCACACTACCTTCCAACCTAGTCTTATCAGATCCCTTCCGAATCTAAATCTCACACACTTCTGGAGAATCTATCGCACTTTCCCTCCAAACTGAAGTCTCACAAACTGCCTCTCAATCTCTCATTAAAACTCTCACAATCTAATTATCATACCTCTCTCTCACTTTCTCTCTCTCTCACTCATTAAAACACACACACACACACACACACACACACGTACACACACCCACACACGTACGCACAAACGCACGCACGCACACACAATATATATATAATATCTGCTATGTAACATTTAATCTCTCGAATTATCTATCTCAATTTTCAATCAACTTTCAAAGGCTATATAATGACCTCTGACGCCTTCTCCATCTGCCCCCATTGGCTTACGTAATGACGTGCATTCGCTAGCGTACCCACCTATGCGCAATACTATGCCTCAGACCTTCAATCGATCTGGGGACGTCACCATGTATTGCTTTTGGGTGTATTTGTTATAGACCTATGCTCCTCATGGGGCTTGAAAGATGTTGATTGATTTATTGTTTTATAGATTTATTGATTGATATAAAATACTCGGCACAGCAGTGCTCCTAACCGCATGCACTCATACTAACCGCTTATCAAGACTTGTTGTTTGTTTGCTTGTTATTTGTTTGTTTAATGGTTTGCCGATTTGAATTCTATTGGCAAAGTTACGCCTCTGTCAACTCCAGACCGTATTCGTATAGGCTACATCAGGGCGTATTGTCATGTGTATCTGTTTGTGATGTGTAGTGTGTGTTCCGCCCTTTCAGTGTTATAGTACAGTAGTTTTGCCAACCGCTCTGTGCGTGGAGGAGTGGTCGTACCGACAAAGTCTCCGACATGCCCAGTCAAACTGAACACAAAGTCATTTCGAACCCGTTATGTTGGCCGTGCGAAGCAAGCTTACAGTAGATTTGCACCCCTATACCAGTTGCTCCGTAAAATACCAAAAATGTAGAAACCGTCGCCTCGGCACTTTCATGGCAATAACCATAAAAACATTCTTAGTAGGAGTCTGCGTGGCCTAAGGGTGAATCGTCTGTTTCACAATCCCAACGCAATCGGTCCGAATACTACACAATTTGGCAGACATGGTTCGCTCCTCCACGTACGAAAAGTAATGGTACCATACCGTACTTCACAGTTACCAAGAAACTTATAACAGCCACATAGGGTGGCGGTTGTAAGAACCCACGTTCTGCAAAGGACATGCTACTTACTACATTCTTAGCCCCATGTGGTCCATTAGGGTCTTAGTGTAACGACAAGACAAGATAAGCACCACTGTCCTACATAAAGCATGCCGTAAGAAGCGACCAATTGTGTGACATGGATTTGTTTTTAAAGTTAGTTGCCAATCGCAAGCGAGAGTAGCGACATCATCACAGTTGTGTCTTGATGACGTATATAGCTTGCGCTATATTTGGATAACACCGGCCTTGGTTAGGTGAATTGTTAAGATCATCATAGATGGCGCCTAACAGGATAGGAGTCTATTTTGCTCTATTGTTTGAGTTTATTTAGACGGACTCGCACGCTGGTTTACCATCATTTATAGCAGAGTAATTAGGTGCTGGAACCTAGCCTGCTATGCAGAAAATCGTTCTTCAGCTACATCCAGCTCATGGCAGAGTTGGAACCCTTCCACGGGGACACGCCCCTGTGAAAGTACAGGTTGATTAAGAGTAAGTCCTTCTTAGTTCCTGAAGGCAACATTTAAATACATAAATGTATTACTATATTTCTTGTTATAACACAACTTGTATTCATCCAAACTCCATATAAATGCGGCCACAAAGTCAACATTCGAATGTTTAGATTAATAGATTAACCTCTGGAATAAGAATACTAAGATAATGTCATGCGTGACCTAGATTGATTTTCATTATAACGATCTCGTCATCAGACACTGACATTTTTCGAAAGTGATAAATGATTGAAAAGGGTCATGGGCTTCTGAATCACTACACAAGCGGAGAGCTGCGACAAAAAATAAGCAGTTGCTTAGATAGTCTCTGTGTACTGTTTGGGCGTATTTTTAATGGAAGTTTATATATATATATATTGTCCGCCACTCAATGTTTGCTTTGATTATCTGATTTGAACAGCCACCAGGGAAATTGTTGGGTGATTTGTTGGTCTGTTTCGGAGTGTAAATTGCGGAGAACTAATGATGCGTGAATGGCTAAAAATAAAAATGATTCACTTTGGACATTGGCTGTTGGTAAAGTACAGGTTTTGGAGGATATATGTTACGGCACTTCTTTTTTAGAGAGAAGGTTTAATCGGGTAGGGGCTAGAGGAGGGTGGAGAACTCTAGGGGAGAACTATAAGGTGCGAAATAGAGTGTGGGAACTAGTGGATGTGAACTAGTAGAGTATGACTGAAAGGTAGGAACAAGAGGTGATCACTAAAGGCTGGAACTAAAGGTGTGAAATAGAGGAGGCAATCAGAGGGTGAGAACAAGGTGGTGGAGACTAAGCGGTGAGAACTAGAAGGCCGGAACATTGAGGTGTGAATTGAAGAGTGGGAATAAGATGGTGGAAACTAAAAGATGGAAACTAGGCAACTAGAAGGTGAGAACTAGAAGATGGGAACTAGAAGATGGGAACTAGAGGATGGGAACTAGAGGAGGGAAACTAGAGGAGGGGAACTAGAGGAGGGAAACTAGAGAAGGGGAACTAGACGAGAGGAACTAGAGGAGGGGAACTAGAGGAGGGGAACTAGACGAGGAGAACTAGAGGAAGGGAACTAGAGGAGGGGAACTAGAGGAGGGAAACTAGAGGAGGGAAACTAGAGGAGGGAAACTAGAGGAGGGGAACTAGAGGAGGGGAACTAGAGGAGGGGAACTAGAGGAGGGAAACTAGAGGAGGGGAACTAGAGGAGGGGAACTAGAGGAGGGGAACTAGAGGAGGGGAACTAGAGGAGGGGAACTACAAAGTGGGGACAAGAGGTCGTGAACTGGGGCGTTGAAACTAGTGCATGGTAACTAGAGTGTGGGAACTAGTGAGTGGTAATAAAATAATGGGAACTAAAGGGTAGAATCTGAAGAACAAACAGGAACTAGATAAAGGGAACTACAGGGTAGATTCTGAAGAACAAACAGAAGCTAGATAAGCGGAACTAGAGGGTAGAATCTGAAGAACAAACATGAACTAGATAATTGGAACCAGAGAGTGATAACTAGAGAACGGCAACTGGAAAGCGGAAACATTACGGCGGGCACTACAGAATAGGAACTTGACTCACATACATTGAAACCACGGAGCAGGAATTGAACTTGGACCTTTCAGATAGCATCTAAATGGTTAGTAATCTGATAATAAGGAGCACCATTTTTGATACAGGAAGACGGGGTTGTAGGGGTGGTTCTTCCAAATAATGGAAATGCACATGCCTGCCTCCTGTTTTTTGTCAGAGCAGGATTTGAACCTTTAATTTCAAAGACGCGCTTGGCAGATCGTTAAGTCTGAATTCTACCGCCTGGTGCAGTCAGGAATCTATCTAGTTAGACGTACTTACCTGCTCAGTAGAAAACCAGAATACGAGTGGAAGGTATTGAAGAATGCGTCTAATCGAACGTGACGAAGCCGTTAATAATGGCAGCTTGCTGACTGGTCTGGCTGGTTCAAGGACCTAGACGGATTGTTATTGATGTTTTCCAGCAGAAAATGTTGCAAATTCCAGACAGACCCGAGAATACTCCAGGGCATGTTACTATTTGCAAGGACAGGATATCTATTTCAAGGACGAAATCAAGTATTATAAATAGTCTACATCTTCTCACATACGAATACACATGCACACATACAAAAACACACACACACACATTCGACGCGAACACATACATACGCACGTCCATACAGGCATATACACACACGCATTCGTCTAAGAGTTGTTCACCGAGCTGAGAAACTGAGATCTGTTTGTATTTCTTCAGTTACGTCTCAAATTTCCTTGACGGCGCTCTCATTCCTTCGTGCCTTTGTCAAATGTATCAATTCTATTGTTGACCTTTCTAACTCAATTATTGGTGTCAAAATGGAATGGATCTCTTCTTCTCTATATCGTGTGTTCAATATTTTGAACGTTGTCGAATTGTGTTTTAATATTCCTCACCTTGTAACATGTCCACGAATATTTCAACTGTTTTTTTTAGTATTTCAATAATGTTTCCATGGAGCTTTGTCTTTAATCTTGATACATGCTTTGTTTCTCTGTCACTTTGGGGAAAAATACAGCAGATAGCGAAACCAAAACAACAGTTTGGGACAAGAAAGCGTCCTAGCACTGATGTTATATAACATACATACAAATGACCAACCCATGGACACAGATACAAGAAAATACATATATACTGATGACATAGCAGTTGCTGCAGATGGTGAAGGGTTTGAGGAAGTTGAAAACAAACTGTCAAGTTTTTTCAATTCCTTTGCAGTATATTACCACAAGAATCACACTCAACCAAATTTCAGTAAAACCAAAGTATGTGCCTACCACCTCAGAAACAGGGAGGCAAAAAGAAAACTTAAGATTAGGTGGCAAGGACAGGAGCTTGAACACTGCACGACTCCCACATATCTAGGCGTGAAGTTAGACCGCATATTGTCCTTTATAACGCACTGCCAGGAAACAAAGCGTAAGATACACGCAAGAAATAATATCATCCAAAAACTGACTAACACAAAATGGGCGGGCACAGCCATCAGTCCTTCTGATATCTGCAATTGTCTTGTGTTTTTCCATTGCTGAATACGCTGCGCCAATCTGGAAAAACTGCCCATGCGAAACTAGTTGGTACAGCAATAAATGCGGCGGGTCGGATAGTCTTAGGGTGTTTAAAACGCACACCCATTGATAAAATATACCCAATAATTGGCATAGCACCATCCGAAATTCGAAGAAATTCAACGAGAAGAACGTGAGCATTACCCAAAGAATCCAATGTTTGGATATCAGGTACAGAGCACTAGACTCAAATACAGACATAGCTTCCTAAAATCAACACAGCCCATTCAGACAAACACTGAAAGTCGCTATATCGAGAGAAGGCACGAATTGATGCAGGCCTAGATATGTAACTTTGGAGAAACCTGCCCCCTGACGTCATCTGCCAACCACAACATGGAAGTCGATGAACAGACTCCGAACTGGTGGATCACGGTGCAAGATGAATATGAAACTATGGGAATACACAGATTATGACACATGTGGCTGTGGCGCATAACATGACCCAGACCACTTGATGACCTGCTCCAACCTCCAGGAAACATCCAATAGGTGCGACATTCTGGAGGCAACGGACAAAGCAATCCATGTCGCTATAACGTGGTGCTTGAACATGGAAAGTAAGTAAGTAATGTGGGTCAGATATACAAGGTAACAAATTGACACTAGGCATGCTAATAGGAATCTCACGGTGAAAATATTCCTTCAAATTGGAAAGATATGTTTGTTTGTTTTTTTTTGTTTTTTCGTTCGACTTATTTCTGTAATCCCCAAGGCGGTGTGCGTTGCACTGTGGTTTTTATTTTGCACCTCTCGGCCCAGTGCATCCGACTTCAGCATTCATTTGATGTAAGGGTCTGCTTCCTCTTGTATTTTGTAAACGTTTGCTTCCCCGGGGTAAAGACCAGTGCTGTGATGGGGATCGAACTCAACACTTTCTGGTTGTGAGCCGTGTCACTTAACCACTAGCCCACGCCGTCCCCTAAAGAAAGATGATATGCGACGAGGTTAATCGCATCATTTCTGCAGAACGTTTCAAACGAAAACCGTCATCACATACTGACATTTAGATGGTCAGAATAGTAACACAAACAAAAATGTAGAAAATGACATTTGCAAAAAACGAAAATTAAAGACTTTATGGCATACCATTATGAAGAAACATAACATCATAACTGTACGTGCACTGCATTAAAACTCGTATGATAATATATATATATATATATATATATATATATATATATATATATATATATATATATATATATATAAATCAGTATATTTAACCAGTGTAAAAATTGGGAATAGCAACCACAGCTAACACAGACGACCTAAAACATGTATCGTTGAAGGATGACCATTTTGGATCTCTGTACTAAGGAGAGCTAGAAGCAATACTTTATCTCATAATGCTTCTTGATGTTATTATCGCTTGTATAATGTTCTGCATTTTGACAAAGATATGTTGACCTGAAATCCTATACTGTCTTTTATAGTACTTATCTAAATCTGTACTACGCCTATTCTGGTATATAGTTGACCTTTATTTTAATATCCGCTGCAAGCTGATAATATTGAATCAACTGAGAACGTGCACTGAAGAATACGTTGCCAGATAAAACAATTAACACATTTAATGTGGATAATACATATGCGCTGTCAAACAGCATGCATAATTCTATTCCGGACCTGTTTAAAAGAAACGCTCCAGAATTTGCAAAGTGTTTTGTCCACGTGTGTCATTAAATAAGGAAACCATAATAATATCCTCTCATTTCCAAGAATAACCACTTCGTATTGTTATATTATTACATTAACCTATTTGAGATATGCAACACTCACTATGAACATAATTTGTCTTGTTTCTGAGTTATATTTCCCCCCGTATTGGAGATCGGTTTTTTTTACTGACTTTCAATACATATATATATTTATATATATATACAATTAAATATGGCATTGTTAGGTAGCATTTCTGTGTCAATGGATACAGTAGTTGTCGCATCAAACGACATTGCGAAAATCATAAATCGCGTATATTCGAAACACCTTTGACAAATCTCAGCTTATCTTCAATCGCCATTAATCGCATTTCTTACCCGATATGGAGCACGTGCCCTCAAGAAATATGAGCGAAGGCTTACTATTTTCCACCAACAGCTTCAGTTGGTCCAAGGTATCGCCAGGTTCTGACAGTTATTTCCCTTCTGTGAGTATGCCTGGGTCACCCTCTATCTCTATGGAGTACAGAAAAGACACTAACGAATAACGCTGTTAGATGTTTTCCTTTGTTTGTGACCCAGTCACCCCAACCTCCTCCGCATTATGCCCTGACCCACTGTGGATTGACCTGTTCGTTCCAATAGCCCTACATTAGTAACAGTGTTGTTCTATGTGCACTTTAAGTACTCTGCGCAAAAACTAATTAATAAAACACTGTTCTTTTCTAGAAGTCGATAAAAACAGATAGATGCAATGGCTCAGTGACAGCACCAGGACAAAAACAAAACGATACTTACGTTACGGCCACTAGGCTTTCTTCGGGGACAAAGAACGAACGAAAACAGCTAACAAATCACAACGGAAAAAAAACACACTCTTTGTCCCGAATGAGGGCTTTGTGGCCGTAACAGATGTATCGGGGGGGGGTGGGCGGGGGGGGGGGTGGGTGGGGGCGGGGAGGGGAGGGTGGTTGTGCACTTTGGACTGTCACTGAGTCATTGCCTGTATATGTTTTATCTAAGTCTAATGTTGAGTAGCACTGCAGTTTTGAACAATTTACTTTTTTAGAACTAGCCTTCACTTCACAGTGCGCAACGTTTCGCACAATATTAGGTACACCTCATTTGTATACACAAAATGTATATAATCTATTGAGTATAGAATATTTATATAAGCCAAATAAAATGTACAGCAACAATTTCACACGCTAGTAACAATATATAATAGTTTATAGAGTGACAGTCATAAATATTTGTCTAAGCAAAAACTTGTTGTTTTGAAACCCAAATACGTATTTGTATTGTGCAAGTACGCGATAAATACAATTTTATTGCGTGTGTGTTCATTTCATAACCAAAGTTTGATCAAGCAAACCAAAAAGAATTGTGCACGGTTTTTCTGTATGTTTTAAACTAACAAATGGATTGAATGTATTGTTTTGGCTAATAACATAGTACTCTTCCTTTCTTGTCCCACAATAACGAGGAAAAGTCAGTAAATCACAAACAGATTTGAGATGGATAAAAAATGTAGATTATAGTTCATGAAGGTATTATTGGATGATAGCAAGATCCATCTTTGTGTTCACTGCAGACAGCAGACGATAGATGTCAAATGCACGTGCGCTGCTCTCATATAAAACGGCGTCGGTGCTCACATTGTGCAATCACAGAACGACTTTCTCTTATGCGTTTTATGCGGTTTTTTAATTGGACGAGGGGCGGGGGGGGGGGGGGGGGGGGGGCAAAAGAACCTTTTTGCAATTAAAATTCATAATAAAATGCTTCTTTACTGCTGCGAGGAGTGTTTGTCGCTTAAAATTATGCATCACTGAGTTGATACATTTTCTGAATAACGCTAAAATATTGCTGATGAAGGTCGACCTTCCTGTTCATCATGTTCAGATTACAACAGAAGCATCTTCTTCTTCTTCTGCGTTCGTTCTCAATCTCCCGCTACCAAGCCCTGTACAGGTAACAGAAACAACTATACTGCAGGTGGGGGAGATTGTTCAAGCCTACCTACGATTAACGATAGACAGTGTATAAACTGCAGTAGGGTGTTCGCATCGGTTCGTCTACGGCACAGTGCTTGATCAATTGTATTTCGGAAAAGTGTGCTCATGATGGGTATCCACAGAACTGACTGTCGACCACAAAATGGACCGAATGTACCTGTCCTTGCAGCAACTCTGTCGGTGTTCAGATGAAGGAGAAGGAAAGCTGTTCTGAACAAGAATGCTACTGGTCGCGAATCATCGGTGCATCATTATCAACTCCGATCACTCCGTGCTTCAATGCAAGTGGAAACATCCTTCATCCCTTCTGCCAAGAAATTCAAGGTTATACCATTAGCAGCAAGTTATGCTCTAAATGTGTTTTTTTCTTGAGATTCTCATAGAGTGATGTTAACCAATGTCAAGAAGAAAGGTGATAATGGAAATGCTGTATTGAAATGTTACCTTATAGTAATCCTTTAGAATGCCAATTGAAGAAACGTTCAGGCCTGCTGACTAGATGAGTATTTTCCATTATGAAACATGTATATGTGCCATCTACGGTTCGATTAACTAAAACGAAAATAGGCCAAATAGGGTGGCAACTTCTGAAATGCCCTGCTTGCATCCTCGACTGCCCCGAGCGATTCCCACCTGTATGGTGTACTAAAACCCACCTCCGCGTGAATCGATTCTGTAATGACGAAGAAGTTGAAGGTAAAGTACAAGATGGAGGACGAGCCAGCTGACCATAGGTTACAATGCTGCAGGTTTTCGTGCACCGATAAATCGATGAGATTTGTGCATTAATGTTGGTGGAAATTATGTTGAGAAATAAACGAAAATGTAAGTGCAATTATAAATAGTTTCAAGTTCGTATCTCTTATTTGTGTTTTTTCTAAAGAATCATTTCTAACCGATTTACTGACTTGCCCTTGTAGTATGCAAACAACATATTCCTATCATACTTTTTATAGGAAACATATTTTTGCCATACTCATCAATAACATTTGTATGTAATTCCTCTGCCTCTAACATTTTTCCTGTAGCACATTTGTTACTTAAATTGCCGTCTTTTCGGTACTACAATTACCGCTTAGTTGGACGTTGAAAGGGAAGAAATTGTGTTGAAAATCCTGTAATTATCCACTAGAATTCTGAAGTACCCTCAACGTGGGCTCAACCGGTTCTAGGGGATACTGTATCAATCGAATTCTGTGCTCTTCCGCATGTCTGCCAGACACATTGAAGAGAGTGAAGTAGTGGAAGCTGTGAGAGAGATGGGGGCTATCATTCACTGGGAGGCAAATTGTTTCACTAATTAAAGCCAATCAGCCACTCAACCCTTGGAGGGTTTAGCTGCAGTGTGACAGTCACTGCCGCCGTGTATGCGTGTGCGAATACTGATGAGACGAAAAGCCTCAATGGTGATGAGACAATGGGAGAAAAAAATGAAAGGGAGTGCGATGAATATTTAGGACACTAACAGACAACAATAATAAACGGTTCTGTTGTGCATTACAGCTCGGTCAACTGTAGATGTGGTTTACACTGCCGTTACTACTAGCTAAACGACTAGCACTGCAAATACTATTACTGTTAATACTAGTGGCACTTTAGCTATTACTACTCCTACTACTACTACTACTACTACTACTACTATTACTACTACTACTATTACTACTACTATTACTACTACTATTACTACTACTACCACTACTACTACTACTATTACTACTACTATTACTACTACTACTACTACTATTACTACTACTACTACTATTACTACTATTACTACTACTATTACTACTACTACTTCTACTACTAGTATTACTGCTTCCACTACTACATCTAATACTACTACAGCTACAACTACTACTTCTACCAATATTACTATTTCAATATGTCCGTTCCTAGTCTTCTCCTATTTGGGTGTTTTGTTGTTGTCTGAAAAGGACATTATTGACGCTGTGTTGTAGTTTATTGCAGTCTGTCTCCAGGGCCGCTAATTGGAGACAGATTATTGTCTTGATTATTTGTGAGTCACTGACCCTGATGCAGGAATGCAGCTATGGGTCGCTGGCTACTCTCAATGCATTCACTACTAGATCTTTTGCCCACTTTATTTCTCTAATTATTCGAATGAAACGGCAAGCAATATCCCCTTCCCCTATACTATCATCCTACTGCCACTGCTCCCCTCCCCTCCCGTTGACATAACACTGTCGGGTAGTTTTCTTCTTGTTCACCACGTTTTTTTTTTTATTAAGTCTATATGTGAAGACCAATTCTCTGGATTAAGGTTTCTGCAGTGGATATTTGCTCAAGGCTTCCAAACTGCTTTATGTACAAGTTCGCCTCTGTGGGCCAGTACTGAGTGCGCGGCTAAGCATATAACAGTCTTGCTGGATGTGCTCGGCTGGCTGTGTTCATTGCACTACGTACACATGCGTAATGATGCCAGTTTTAGTCTGTGTATGTGGCTATTGAATCTGTTATATCCCGTTCACACGTGGAACAGCATCATTTGCTCCGCTCGATCAACGCAGTGATAGTTGTCTCCCGTTTGGTCTACTTGCTTGGGGTTTGGATAAGGCTGTTCTTTTCTTGGAAGGTGATTGTTCTTTTTGTTCTCTTATCTTTCCTAACCATCTGCTGTCTTATTTCCTGGTGTGCCATAGTGTGACAACATACATTGTGGTACTAAACTTCTATTGGCTTTTAGTTCGCGTGGCTTTTTTAAATTCTGACAGTTTATTGTTCTTGGGGGCTTGCAGAGCTTACATTGCATCTGTAAGAGATACAGCCTGCTGACATTGGCGTGTTGTGTTGCTCGTCATTTCTGCAGCAAGAAATAGTGTCTGCGCTTTAGTCAAGTAGCTTGAACAGAATTTTCGAGTGGATGAACAAGTGGTTACGTTTTTTTCATCTTGCAGACAAAATAGATTCCTACGCATCCATTCGTCAGTGTCCTCGTTCCGATCTACCAGAATATACCTGGCTCCATGCTTCTCTGGGGTATAGTTCTGTGATCATGTTACGAGCTGCGGTTTACTTTTACAGAGCATTTTGCTTTTCCATGAGTCAAGTGATAGTTATGTGCTGAGATTCTGATGTTGTTCCCATGAGGTTTTAAATTGTGTCTGAGTTTTGGTCACGGTGTTGGTGGGTTGTGGTTGTTGAGTTTTCCTGTGGGGTGGGTTTTGTATTAAACATGTATGTTTGAACAAACCTAGCAGTCATATAACGTTTTAATTGTCACATCTATAGGAAATGTTTTGGTCTCATATGAATGTTGAAGGTGCGATTGGAGTTATGGTCTTATGTGTAAAAATGGTCAAGGGTTTTCCGGGTTCATATCGCAAAACACGACGAGTCTTCTTATTCAGTGACAAGTTGTGTTTGAAATGAGCATTAACTTGCTCTTAAAATGTCTAACTCAAGCAAGAGTGGGTTAATTGAGTGGATTGCTCCTCCTGACATCCAAGACAAGGAGGATTCAGGTAACTTTTTAGACTGATCCAAAGTCGTTTGTAATATCCCGAGGAGAAGTCATTTCTGAAAATGGACAACAGGAAAATTTAACAAAGACCACCCCATCACCGTCAAATTGTAGGTTGAACAAATTGAATGTTCAGTTGCCGTACAGCGTTTTGGCGTGGTATTTCTGACAGTCAATCGTTCTCTTACCATCACTAGAAATAATCCCGGATCGATGATCGAGGCAGACCGACTCAGAACCATTGATCATATACGCTATAAAATTTGTGTCGCAATTAAGGCCTAATGGCGTCCGTCAGATTATGTGTGGTTAGTGCGAGATATAACGTGAGGGCAGATCTCGAAGTTAACAAGTTGATAATTGATAACAGAATGGTAATGCCGTCATATATAGCGATGGATCTATGCAACGCATTAAGATATCTGGTTTGGGCTTCTCTGCTAGAGTGAGATGTCAGGTTGGTGCTGAACTGAGCCGTGTATACAGAACGGTAACCTCCAATACGATAAGGACATTTGAAGGAGTGGTTGCAGCTCCTAGATGGCTCTCTGAGAACATCAACGGTGGCAATGATCGTGGCTACTCCCAGTCATCGGGACGGCTCAGAAAGGCTGACTAAGCCTTGAATGGATGGCAGCTATAAAGGCCTCACACCTGCATGGGCAGGTGCGGATCTACTGTTCTGTTCATTCTGGGGAACCGGACAACGAAAGAGCGGACATCCTAGCTAAGACATGAATGGATGGCAGCTATAAAGGCCTCACACCTGCATGGGCAGGTGCGGATCTACTGTTCTGGTCATTCTGGAGATCCGGACAACGAAAGAGCGGACATCCTGGCTTCACAAGCACCAATTATGTGTTCACTAGATATGGATGTTTGGCTGATCATTTATCCAGGGGCCTCTGTGCACCTGTCCTTTGACCCAATGTGAAATAGTGGTATCTGCAAGTGTTTGTGAGAGCGTTCGATTTGTCTGCCCTGAGAGGAAGAATCTTTTTCCTAACACTGGCAAGTGCCGAACATATTCGACATGATGCATGCACCCCCTGTGGTTGGAAAGGAACCCACATTGTATTGCCTATATAGGAAAACTTAAGATAAAAAAGGCACCTGGGCCCAACGGAATAACAAATGAAATGATTTCACACTTGGGACCAAAAGGCAGATAGCGATTCCTGGACCTGATAAACCAATCGTGGACTCAAGGATTGTTCCCAAAAGAATGGAAGGAGGCAGAAATAATCCAAATCCGCAAGAAGGAAAAACCAAAAGAAAACAAAACAGGCTACCGTCCATTCAGCCTCCTTAGCAGTCCTGGAAAGACAATGGAAAGGCTAGTGAACAATAGGATGTTAACTTTCCTTGAGAAAAACAAAATCCTGGACAAGTGCCAGTCTAGCTATAGAAAATACAGGAGTACCGACGACCAGACCGCTAATCTGACCCAGGAAATCGAAGATGCCTTTCAGAGGAAATGGAAACTATTGGCCACCTTCTTTGACCTGACTAAAGCGTTTGACAAAGTCTGGAAGAAAGGACTAATGCTAAAATTAGCGGGTTGCGGAATAAGGGGGGAAATGCTTGACTGGTTCAAAGACTACCTCCACTCACGATGTGCGAGAGTCAGGCTGGAAGAACACAGGAGCAAAATGGTTCTATTGCATAAGGGGTTCCCCAGGGAGGATCACTATCCCCTACCTTGTTTATCCTCTTCATTAATGATCTGCCAAAACAGTTCAGACCACACATCCACAAGGCACTCCATGCGGATGACCTGGCCATATGGACCCAGGTAGAAAACATTGAAACCGCAAAAGCAAGAATGCAGGAAGCAATTAATGCAGTAAAGAAATTGGCAGACTCATGAGGTGTCACAATAAACAAAAGCAAGACCCTCTCAACACTCTTCTCGCTCTCTACAAAGCCAGCGCAGGTCAGCCTATATTTAGAACACAGCCTAGTTCCTAGAGAAAACAATCCTACATACCTAGGAATGAGATATGACACAAGATTAAGATGGACACATAGAGGATACTCAAAAGAAGGCCACACTCAGACTAAGGCTGAGGAAAAAACTGGCAGGGACAAACTGGGACGCAGATGCAAACACAGTCAGACAGGTCTACACTGGATACGTACGGCCAACACTGGAATATGGCATGAGTGTCTATGCAACAGCGGCAAAGACCAACCTACAGAAACTGGACAAGGCACAGAATACCGGACTCAAAATTATTATCGGAGGTCTGCGAAGCACCCCAATTAGAGAACTCGAAGCCGTAGCAGGCCTCCAGAGCCTCGGTGAGCGCAGAGAAGGAAAAATACTAAACCTGACAGAAAAATACAAGCGTATGAATAAACATCCAATGCAGAGAAAAGTCAATGAATTTAAAAAAAACCGCATAAAAAGAACAAGCTTCAATCATCTATCAAAAGCCCTTACAGTTAGGAACAGTGACATCATATCAAATAGTCCAACGACATGAGAAATGATACAAGTATTTGAAAATACAGACAAACAGCCCAACTTCACAGTGGAAGCGAAAATACCAGGTATCGATAGAAAGGTGGAAGAATCAGACCATGCATTGAGAAAAAAAACTCTAAAGCATATTGGAGACGCCTAACCTAACCCATGTGGACGCACGTCTTACACAGATGGATCATCAGATGAAGCATTGAGGAAAGGAGGGGAGGGACTCGTCATATTTCTACAGGATGGAACCGTTATAGAAAAAGCAAGTGCTGCCGGGGAGCCCTCGACAAATCTAAGAACAGAGCAAAAGGCAATAATTGAAGCAGTGAAACTATTGGATGCAAAGGGGTTACAGGATAACAAAATAGTGTTTTTGTGCGACTGCATGGACATTTTGCAGACCAGATAAAGAGAACCACAAAATAGTATGGAAATGGAACTGTTATGCAAGCTAAACAAACTCTCAGACCACAATAAAATCACCCTACAGTGGATTCCAGTGCACTGCCGCATACCTGGAAATGAATGGGCGGACAGGCTAGCCAGGGAGGGAAGACAAAGACAACAATTCACCCACCCAGTGTCACTGCCAGAAGTCAAGGCAAACATCCACAACAAATATAAACAACAGTGGATAGAGAGAACAAACAGTAAATACCCACAGGACCCAATCAATAGACTGAATAGGAAACAGTATACCACAATTTTTCGCCTCAGAACAGGTCAATGGAGACTAAATGTACACATGCATAAAATGAAAGCAGCAGACTGCACAATGTACATGTCAGAGAGGACCCCAGACTCCAGAACACATCCTGCAAACATGTCCACTGCACCAAGACTCCCGTGAGAAGACTTGGCCCGAAGAGAGAAACATACAAGACAAATTGTCAAACTGTGGGGAACCATTGAGGACCTGCGACTGACGTGTCACTTCATCGAGGCAGCCCATCTGGTGGGATAAAATGAGCATACGAAACCGTGGGGAACCATTGAGGACCTGCGACTGACGTGTCACTTCATCGAGGCAGCCCATCTGGTGGGATCAAATGAGCATACGAAACCGTGGGGAACCATTGAGGACCTGCGACTGACGTGTCACTTCATCGAGGCAGCCCATCTGGTGGCATCAAACGAGCATACGAAACCGAACGCAAAGAAGAAGAAGAAGAAGTAGTATTGCCCATCACTGGAGACGAGAAAACATATCGCACCGCATTCTTGTGTCTGAAATCCATCATAAAGGCACAGTGGCTCAGAACAGGGAATGGACGCAGTAAACCTTTCTTGACAACAGTATCTGGGAGCGGTCGTTAACTTATCTCCCACACTGATGTGGCAGTCTCTCTCTGGCTTAAGACATGGATGGGAAGAAAACCAACATATATACCAGGATCTCAGCACAAGAAAACGAGATATGGGTAGGAGAGACATTTTGGCAGCCTATTGGATGATGACACACCATTTCAGAACGTTGAAATCATGCGAGATTCGAACGGAGCGTGGAAGACTGGTCTAGGAGAAGTATGTGCAAAAAACGAGCTGCAGGAGCAATTAGTATCTACAATACTCGCCATTTACTGGCAGAAGGAAGAGCATGTTTGATTATGATGAATGAACTGCTGTAATTGTATTGGCTGATCGATTCATGTGTATCTTAATTAGGTTACGATATATCAAACATTGTCGAGGATATAATTATGAGTCTTTAATTGTAACAAATTGTCCCAGAAATATCATTAACGCGTATTGTTATCGTGTTTGTACGTATTATGAAAGTTTCTTCAGCTTATCGAGAAGTGTACACATTTTCAAGTGCATCATTTGAATCCTAAGACACATACAGACATACATACATACATACATACATACATACATACATACATGCATGCATACATGCATTCATACATACATTCATGCATGCAGACAGGCAGGCAGACAGACAGAGACAGACATGGACACACACACACACACACACATATATATATATATATTTATACATACATACATACATACGTACACGCTCATATACTCAGTCACTCACACATACACACACATATACACACACTTACAAGTACTTACATTTACACCTACATATATAAATACATGCCCGCACACACGCACACACACATCTATATACATATATACACATACATACACATAAATACACACACATACATACATATTTACATACATACGCACATACACAAACAGAAACATACATACATACATACACACACACCCATACATATATGCATACATACATACATACATACATACATACATACATACATACATACATACATACATACACACATATATACACACATACACACGTACATACATACACACATACACACATACATGCACACGGCTATCCAACCCAAACTAAACCAAACCCATCTAATCCCACCCACCCAAGCAAAAAGACAGACACAAACAAACACATATACACACATACAGACAGACACATACACACATTCACCCACAAGCACACCCACATACACATAAGTGAAGTTAAATATAAACTTTTAGAAATGGCACATATTTGTGATCTCGACAATATCGCTCCTGTAGTTCGTAACAACATTCCTGTTTTCGGTGTATTTCCTTCACCTGTGAACCCTTTCTATATCAATTTTCCTACAAAATAGTCCTCTCGCTGAGATCATAGACAGGGACAGCCGGCTGTGACATTCCGAATACATCGACGGGATCGGTATCTTTTCCGACTCGGGTTGTCACTCGAATCACCTGTTGTGACCGGTGTTCGTCGCCGTGTGCACGTGCTCCGTGCACGTTCTAGCTTGCAGACCCTGCAGACGTGCTTCGGAGTTATCGTCCCAATCAGAGCCTTTCATTGACGCCCTCGCCCTACGTGGGATGAGGGTCATTCTGTACTTGATCTGTTGATAACATGGCAGTCGACAACAAACGATACCGGAGAGGGCGTTAACACACGATCAAAGGGAGATCGCAAATAAAAGATAATATTCTAGCGATAATAATCGTTAAAATGGAAGGCCAAAAAAATTAAACAATAAAATGCCGGAAACAAATAAAAGGACACAGTGAGATATTGAATGACAATATTTTAAATTTATATTCAAAACTACACTACCGTGTACTGTTGTGGATACATTTACAAATAAAAATATATGTCTGACTACCATGAGCAAGACGTAACATTTCTCTTTAATACATCTAGTTCGCTGCACGTACCTGTCCATTTAGCCTTTTAGTGGTTCAGATCTTATTTTGTTAGCCAAATAAAAACACTACCCTAAATATGTCTTAATAGTTATCCTATGCCTTTAAGTGGTTCAGATCTTATTTTGTTAGCCAAATAAAAACACTACCCTAAATATGTCTTAATAGTTATCCTATGCCTTTAAGTGGTTCAGATCTTATTTTGTAAGCCAAATAAAAACACTACCCTAAATATGTCTTAATAGTTATCCTATGCCTTTAAGTGGTTCAGATCTTATTTTGTAAGCCAAATAAAAACACTACCCTTAATATGTCTTAATAGTTATCCTATGCCTTTAAGTGGTTCAGATCTTATTTTGTAAGCCAAATAAAAACACTACCCTAAATATGTCTTAATAGTTATCCTATGCCTTTAAGTGGTTCAGATCTTATTTTGTTAGCCAAATAAAAACACTACCCTAAATATGTCTTAATAGTTATCCTATGCCTTTAAGTGGTTCAGATCTTATTTTGTTAGCCAAATAAAAACACTACCCTAAATATGTCTTAATAGTTATCCTATGCCTTTAAGTGGTTCAGATCTTATTTTGTTAGCCAAATAAAAACACTACCCTAAATATGTCTTAATAGTTATCCTATGCCTTTAAGTGGTTCAGATCTTATTTTGTTAGCCAAATAAAAACACTACCCTAAATATGTCTTAATAGTTATCCTATGCCTTTAAGTGGTTCAGATCTTATTTTGTTAGCCAAATAAAAACACTACCCTAAATATGTCTTAATAGTTATCCTATGCCTTTAAGTGGTTCAGATCTTATTTTGTTAGCCAAATAAAAACACTACCCTAAATATGTCTTAATAGTTATCCTATGCCTTTAAGTGGTTCAGATCTTATTTTGTTAGCCAAATAAAAACACTACCCTAAATATGTCTTAATAGTTATCCTATGCCTTTAAGTGGTTCAGATCTTATTTTGTTAGCCAAATAAAAACACTACCCTAAATATGTCTTAATAGTTATCCTATGCCTTTAAGTGGTTCAGATCTTATTTTGTTAGCCAAATAAAAACACTACCCTAAATATGTCTTAATAGTTATCCTATGCCTTTAAGTGGTTCAGATCTTATTTTGTTAGCCAAATAAAAACACTACCCTAAATATGTCTTAATAGTTATCCTATGCCTTTAAGTGGTTCAGATCTTATTTTGTTAGCCAAATAAAAATACTACCCTAAATATGTCTTAATAGTTATCCTATGCTTCTTATGCTCGTGGTCTTTCTGTCGCACATGTTTTCCAGACATCATTTTAAAATCAAATCATCTCAATGAATAGTGAACAGTGCAGTTGTTAATCAATCGAGACATCTTCAGCTTCCTGTGGAACCAAGATCTTTATCAACATGTCAAGTCGTCAACTGTTGAAATGTCTTTGTGTATGGACGTCTTTGTGGCTTAAAGTTTATACAGGATAAAGTTACTAATCCCATGACAAACCATCATTAGTCACATCTAATAAAATATGTGGCAGT